>CM043116.1:63163941-63263955 GCA_023701765.1 Hylyphantes graminicola | reverse complement strand
TCTGACTCGCCAGGTGGCGTTACAAATTTTCGCCAAATGATACGTCTGGCGATTCAAAAAAGGGGATACGTTTCTCTTTCTGGGGAGTGGAGCACGGCAAGCTTTCTTAATCACAAGATAAAGATTATTCGATTGTAATCAGGTTTAGACTAACGAAAACTGGTTCCGGTACTCTTTTGCGAGCCCGGACGATGTTCTGGAGGGAAAAAAATTCTGTTGTTTGGTTATGTCTCTTTCATTTAATTTTTTTATTTGTTTAATAAATTATATTTATTTTGTAAATATTACGATCTTTCAGGAAACGATTACTTTTCTGGTTTGCTCGTTCTAATACATTATATTTCTATTTATAATTACCGAGATTTGATACCGCTATGAACTGCTCTAAAGTCATCCCTGTAAACTTCGGAATACTAGTTTAGCTTCGGCACATAAACAGTATTGTTCTTAAGGGATCATAGAAGTCTTAAAAATCTGCAAAGAAGGTGATCTTTAATGTAATTTTTTAACTACTCAACACATAAGTAGATTTTTTTATATGTAATTTTATAAAATTTATTTATTATATAACAAATTTTAAAATTTATGAAACTTCAGCCAAAACTAAAATAAATAACAAACATAAAACTATTTGAACACATTGGGATTAGGCTTGCGTGCCAAATTTTGAGGTCAAAATTGAAGAAATGAGCAAGAAAATGACTTTATATTATACAAATATGTACAAACAAAGACTTGTACCTAAATTCTGAGCTCAATTTTAATTAGAATTTATGTTAAGAGCTTTTTTCTAAAAAAAATTAATAAAAATTTAAGAAAAAAAGCTCTGAAAATAATTACTTATTAAAATTTAGTTTAGAAATTAGGTATAAGTCTTTGTTTGTACAGCTGCGGAAATAAAAAAAGTACCACTAGTGATTATTTCAGCCATTAGTCACCCAATAGAATCGGACCTTTTTGAGATTGTGAACAATTAACGTTCTGAGTTAATTGCATGACACAAAATTTGCATAAGGGGCCATCTTCATATTAAATATGTTACGAACTTTGAAATTTCCAATGGCAACACCCAATTTTAATAACTTAGAAATGTTAAGCACTCTTGAAAACCCTTAAATCTAAGTTTTTGTTACATTTGGATGAATATTTGACGAGTTATTCAATCGAATCACTTGTGGACCTTTTGGGGATCATGTCTAAAATGACAAGCGCAGTCTAGTTCTTCCTTTTGCAAGGCCGTCTTTATTTATCAATTACACATAATGTTATACACAGTCCCCTAAAGGGTAATTAAAAAGTATTTTGTGATTTACTCAGCAAATTATGAATAAAAATTTTTAAAATTTGGAATTTCGCTTAAACTTCCTGTCTTAAATGCATTTCTGTAAAAATATTGAGGGGTTCCTATTCATATTTTTTTTTAAAATTAATATAGTAATTATTAAAAAACATAAAAATTGTTTTAAATACCCCACTATTGAATGCATTTTGTTTGGGTTATTATAATTTCTTTTCAGTAAAAAATTCGTTTCATTATCTTAATTATTTATAGATTGAGATAGTTTTTTATGTGCAACTCATTTAACATTATGGGACCTAAACTTTGCATGTCTCTAACTCCCCTAATAATGCTTAAAAACTAACAAAATTTGGCATTTCGTATTAACATAGGTCATAGATTTGAAATATGGACTCAAAAAGGGGTGTTACTATTGGAAATTTTAAAGTTAGTAACATTTTTAATATGAAGATGACCCCTTATGCAAAATTTGTGTCATGCAATTAACTCAGAATGTTAATTGTTTACAATTTCAAAAAGGTCCGATTCAATAGGGTGACTAACGGCAGAAATAATCACTAGTGGTACTTTTTTTATTTCCGCAGCTGTACATATTTGTACAATATAAAATCATTTTCTTTGTCATTTCTTCAATTTTGACCTCAAAATTTCGAGCGCAAGCCTAATCCCAATGTGTTCCAATAGTCTAATGTTTGTTATCATTTATTTTAGTTTTGGCTGAAGTTTCATAAATTTTAAAATTTGTTATATAATAAGTAAATCTTATAGAATTGCATATAAAAAAATTATACTTTTATATTGAGTAGTTAAAAATTGCATGAAAGATCAAACTATGCTTTGTAGTACCTTCTTTGCACATTTTTAAGACTATGACCCCTTAAATCTAGTTCCGTACTTTTAATTGTTGGCGTAGCAATCTTTATGTTTGTTAAAACTAATGGCATACTAATGCAAAAGTAGAAACCCCAATGTATAATGAATCTGTCGTATTAGCAGTTTCAAAGGCAATAATAAGGTCAGCAAGATACAAACAAACGCGGGTTTATGGTCTTCAAAAACATGTGCAGGAACCTTTTGTATTGCTAGTGGCAGTTTGTCAATTTGTTCATTCGGTTGCTCTTGTAAATTAGACACTGGTCTCTTTATTACAAGCCTTACTCCCGCCACTAATCTGTACATTCGTTCTGAAAGAAGCTTTCTACATTGCACACCTTTGGAGCCGGGAAATCTTGACGTGTTTTTAGCAACTTTTCAAAGCCTATAAAATAGCGTTGGACTGAGTGATTGGCACATTAAACTTTCAGTATTCTGCCACCAAACGACACATGTTCTTGAATGCTGCTCGAGAAGTTCTTAAAGAATTAAAAAGCCTACATGTGCAGTTACTTAAGTACTAGAATGAAATTCTCGTCGAAACGCAAGGGTATTATAATAACATTAACTGCCACCTATAACCACTTCCGCACAAGATTTATAACTTCAGAACAAATATAGACTAACCCAGCATTCAGTTACAATTTGAATCTTCAACTCTAAAAATTGGCCACTATAATTACATTTTTTCTTCCGCAAATTAAATAAATAATCTTTATAGTTTGCTAAATTTATTTGCAGTTTGAAGAATAATTATGTAAAATTGAACGAGTCACATCCTGTAGCATCCTTTCCGTGATCTTTGGCAATGCTTTGAAAATCTCACCTTAAATTACACGAGATTCTTGTAATTAAATAACTATCAATAACTATAATATTTGAAAAAACCTGATATATCCAGAACATTTGGCAATGATAAACATGAAATAACTCCAAATTGCACTGATAATTAACGGAATTTAATTGTAAATTAATACCAATCAGCTCTTTAAGCAAAAAAAAGTAACACTGTGGACCACTTTCTTAGTAAACAAATATAATAAACATTAAAAAAAATCACATTGTTATATATTTTTCATAACGCCATTCCAGATCGATTTACAAAGAAAAAATTAATAATCTTTAACATTTCAAATAAGGTTTTTCGTGATATTGCTGATGTGGCAACAGTAATTTAAATGACTAAAAATTAAATTCCAATGCTACTTTAATGGGTCGCGTTCGTCGACATGACAAGATGACAGATATCCGTATGGACGTACAAACAGAAGAACAAACAGTATGAAGTTAGGTCCCTGCTGTCCTATCTTTCGATGACAAAAATGATTCTTAAGATCTGATGGATAGAACAGATTTCGTCACCGAAGTAAGGACAGACGGGACACTTTGGGAAGACTACCATGTCAATACCTTCTTTTCTATTAAAAAAATGTTTCGAATTTAAAAAAAGATTATAAAATATTCTAAAAATAACGTCAGGGCTTCATCCTCATTGACTATACATCCCAGGACCCCTCCCTAAACATTTTTAAATAAACGTTTATATTTCTCCCTTCAATAAACCCACAGACTACGGCCGTCATTTTAGAAATGGTAAACCAAAGGTCACTAAGTGATTCGATTGAATAATTCGTCAAATATTCAGCCAAATGTAACAAAAACTAAGATTTAGGGTTTATGAGGATTCTTAATATTTCTTAATTATAAAATTGGGTGCTGCCATTGAAAATTTTAAAGTTAATAGCATTTTTAATATGAAGACGGCTCTGTTGACTTCACTCCTTATGCATTTTTTTTGTCCTGCAATTAACTCATGATGTTATATAAACACAAAGTCAAAAAGGTTCTATAGGATGACTAACGTTCGAAATAATCACTAGTGGGAACTTTTTCCACAGCTGTACATATCAAAATAGCTAAAAGTATCCAAGCGCCAATAGCCCTCGTGTAGCTCTAGTGCGACGATAATTTAAACCAAATCTAATCTAAAAGTATCCAACCTATACTACAACTAAAGTAGTCAAGTTTAAAAGTCGCGCGAAATTCTTTGGCTGGATTTATAATTAGTTCCGCCCACTTTTCCATGTGGTTTAGGTTTATAGTTTGAATGATTTAGATATTGGCGTTTTTTTCCTTCTACGATTTGGCGACATTTATTTTTGTGTGTCATCAAATTTTAAAATCATAGATTCTCGTTTGTTATGAACGTTTTTGTCATAAAAAGTACTTGAAATCTAAAAGCATCATTTAAATTCTGTATTAACATACAAAGATAATGCATGAGTGAATTATTTAAATTAATAATAAATCTTTTTAATCAATTAAGCCAAGTTGTCCTACAGATGTCGCCACGATTCTCAAAATGAAGCTTTTAAAAAAATTAATAATTAAAAAACTGATTGATATTGTTCCTTCAAATCTTTTTTAAATTGTCTTTCATCCCTATTTGCGTATCTGGTGCAAACAGATCATACGTTTAAAAAATACTTTTCAAGAAACTATGATTTGAAAATAAAGCATTACGTGTATAGGACTGACAGTCCCTCTTAAGGTCAGGGTTTTCATCTGCGAGAAAACTAGCTAGGTCTTCAGTGGCAGTGTCAGGTTTGAACTTAGACTTTGCCTGAACATCCATAGCAGATATCGGAGAAAAGGTTTTACGCTTGCCTTTGTTGGTGGAGGGTTCTTGAGAGGCGGAATTGGGTGTCAGCGTGGCCATAGTATAGTAGAATGTATATATTATAGTAAAAAGTAAGTTCAGATAATAAGTAGATATAGTATAAACAAATACTTAAGCAGTAGAAAAAAAAATAGGACTTAGAAATATTCAATCTCAGGGAGCTACCAAAAAACACGACCGAGGCAGGTGAGCAAGCTGTTGCCAACCACCTGATATTCATAGATTAGTCATAGTTGCAACCTCAGATTTGGAGTAGAATGGGTTTGATAATAGTAAGTGCGATGAAATTCTGAGCAATATCAGTTACATTGTGATTAGGTTTCAAGTTGATACATAAAATTGTTAGTAACTTGTCATTGGCTGGTTAGAATAATTAAAAAATTTTTAGTTCTCTTAAGTGGGTAATGTTTTGTCATTGCAAAGGATCGGCTAGATTGTGTTGTGCATGTTGTACTGTTAAGTTCTACTGTACATTTAAAAAGTGCCAAACCAAATCAGAGTAAACCGGGAAAATTACCCATGGACCATCAGTATCCAGTATTAAGATTTAAGATTATCCGATTTTAAGATTTAAAAATAATAGAGATCCTTTTAATTCTCTACCTTTGGTATGGTATGGTGCATATATACTCCAGCTTGTGTGCTTGTTCAGGGGACCGCTTATAAGCTTTCGTCAAGTGGGACAGACACAGAAAGAATAATAACAGTCACAAAGAAAGGAATAACACATAGACAAATAAAACATTTATTGACTGTCACAAACATCCATGCCTGACTGGGATTCGAACCCGACCCCAACAGCTCCAAAGGCCAGCGTTCTAACTCTCTACCTTTAAATTTATCAAATGATTTTAAATTTACTGGGCTATTTTTGTTGTTGTTAAATTTCAGAAAATAACATTGGCCTTGGTTATGAAATATTTTTACGAGTCATGAATAATGTAAAAAATATTTTTTTTTGTAAAGTTAGGAACTATTTATTAACTAAATATATATTTAGATCTCGTTTAACATTTTCGATTATTTATAGGAATGCGTTAAATACTGCCCAATCATATTTTCCATAATTTGGTTAAAACAACTCATCGAATTTTATATCTAGTATACATAAAAAAATACATATATTCATAAAATTGGGGAGTGACCATTACGGGCCAGGATTTTGTTTCAATCCCAAAAGCAATTATTAGTCTTTGAAAATTATAATTATTAAAATTTCAAGTTCAATAACTACTCATAAAATACACATTTAATTTTAAGGAAGTCACAAAAAATAAGTAACTATTTTTTTAATAATTAATTGTAGATTTTGACAAGAAATATTAATTTATCAACATATCGGTGTTGAAGGTAAGAATTTTAACAGTCATAAAAATCCAACTTTGGGGATTGACCAACTTTTAGGAGTTAATTGAGAGACCGTCTAATCAAATTTAAAGATTGTGTACACTTAGGAAAAAAAAATCAGCTACATGAGGATATTAATTCTAAAAAAGTACTTCGGGTATAAAATATCCAGTGCGTTTTCTGTCGGGTTAAGAATATATTGTAGTGATTAAAACTTAAAAATTAATTATGAAATATCATGATGATTTTTACCTTTAAATGTGGTTTATTTTGGGGTTATGTCAATTCAACACCTAATAGTAAACCGTTTATACGGGCAAAACTGCGGACGTGACTGTGCTGTGCTCCACACTTTACGAAGTATTAAACTTTTCTATCCCACCTGCCTCTAATTAAAATAGTCATCATCATCATCATCATTATTGCACTGGTCACACGACAACAACAAACATCTACTGAAAAATTTCGTACGGAAAAAATATTTTTGTTGAGCTTGAAATTTCAAAAAATAATGCAGTAGCTCAATTAATCCTATCGAATGAAGTCGAGCATCATCAGCAATAGTCCTATTACATTTACATGAGTTGGTTGGTTGACATATATTTTCAGGCTTGTGTGCTTGGTTGCAAGGACCTGCTTATAAACCATCGTCAAGTAGGACAACACAAGACGCACACATACACAAATGACAGATGCTGCCATCTGTCGCCACCTCCACAATTTAGACATGTATCTGAAGGGGAGGGAAATTTTCGCCAGGAACCTGTACCCATGGTGAACTGCGCAATGACCGACCACAGGACTTTCGGACCCAACAGATTTTACGAGCACGTACTCCGCATATACTCGGTAGGTCTTCAGTGGCACCGGGTCTCGAACTCTCAACCTTCCGATCTCGACACCGAGATCTTGACCACTAGGCTCCCTACAGCCCACATGAGTTAAAATTATAGCTCGGGGCTACAATGTCATTGAAAATGTTTATTTTTGTGTTGCCATTACTTTCAGAAACTAAATTCATTATTTGAAAATAATTGATATGTTTCAAGTGACGTATTTCCGACCAGTCTTCATTCCAGGATTTATTGTGGGTTTAGTTGATGATTTCTTCATTGGGGGAATGGTTCTGTTGATTGCAAATATGCATATTTAAGCAATAAATTTATAGTTAAGCTAGTACTGAAATGTGATGGTTAATAAAGTACATTGCACTAGAGCTGCACATAAGGGTTTTATGTCTTTATTTTTTCGCCAAATATGTTGCCAATCTCGCCAAATTATTGATTAAAACTAGCCGAATGGGCAAAATGTTTGACAAGCTATTACTGAACTAATGAACTAGTGATCGAGATAATAATGACCTTAATAACATGTAACATGTTGAGTTACAAAATAGTCTCCAAGACAGGGGTATTAAAACAGTTTATTTGGGTTGGGCGGAGAGTCCAAATTTGGACGTGCTTTCTACATGGTGTTATCTTCTGAAGTGCGTAGGTACAAATTAGGAGCTGTGTTGCTTCAGTGGCGGTCACGTGGTCATCAAACATTCGATATGATTCAATATGGTGTGATTTGGGGCTCTGGAAGTGGACTGAGCATTATCGGAGCGCGGAAACTAATAAGACAAAGTTGTATCGGGGATTAAGGACATATGGGATATTTAAATAGTGGAAAATAATTAATAGGATCTTTTAAGTATTAGGAATGGAATTTCGTTTCATTTCCCCCCCCCCCCCTCCGCAAAGTGGCAGCAAGAGGAGAGAAAAAAAATAATAAAAGTTAAGGTACGTATGATAAATTTAAATGTTGGAAGAGGGGGCCTTCGGACAACTAATGGGTGATCAGGCCATCAGCAGGCCAAAAGCAGGAATTGTAAGTTAAATGTAATGGAAAAGGACTTCACGTAATCAGCCACCTTCACAAGTTTACATGAAATCTATAGCATGAAAAAAAATAATATAGCATATAAAATATAAAACAAAAATACAAATTAGTAACAGGTGACTCATGGGAAACACATGAAAATAAATGGCAAGGGCAAATACTGCAAAAACAACAAGATTCTGTTAGAAACATCCGGAAAAGACATTTCTGAAAAATGCACAATTCAAAATAAAATACTGACTAAGTGTATAAAAAAGATACACTAAAATATAAAAGTGGCGGCCGGCTTAACTTAACATGTAAAATGGCATGTTAAAAAATGGAAACGTAAAAAAGTAAAAACTGCAAAGGGGAAGTGCAGTGAAAGAAATCTTGAGGTCACACCCGTTTTGTTATAACACAAATCAATCAGAATTTGGTACTGGAGTAGAAAGATGAACACGAGGTCACATCTCCCTAAACCAGAAATAGAAGCTTGTGTGTTCTCACAGAGAAACATGTGTAAGTTGTGGAAAAAACGGTGTGACCAAAAAAAAAAACTGGGGAACAATCTGACTGAGAGATTGTTATTGAAATGGGGAAACGGATAAAATCCTGTAAAAAATAATAAAATACGGTAAAAAACTGGGTCGGGGACATTGGTGGAAAATGGGAGGCTTAAAAATAAACGGGGGTAATATTCACATGGAAAATATCATATAAAATATTTGGTATAAAGGTGTGTGGGCCCACAAAAAGTTCAAAACCATTTGGTTATGGTATGTTTTGGTAACATGGGAAGTTCTTTGGTAGTTCTTAATGAATATAGACTTCTTTATATGATGGGTACGGACTATCCACTGGAAAAATAACAAACAGTAGCTTTTTACTTCTACTGTGGTCTCAGTTCCAAGGAAGCAGTCGACATCACACAAAGTTCTACTTAATGGTAGGAGTGTTTCTTTGTTACATGGATTATAAGAAAATTAGTTCGGTCTTCTTTTGTTTGGCACCTTTAAAAACTACGGGTCACACTTGAATGAAAATAATATTTGTGGCATATTTAAACTTTAGTTTCACTTAAAACTTACACACATTAAAATATAGTAGGAATGCTACATAAGCAAGAAGAAATTAGGGAAACACAATATTACTTCTGATAATTCAACATATCTTGATGCGTGTAGGTAAACAAAGTAATAATTTATAATTGTATTTTACTTATTAGGACTTATTTTAAAATTATTTATTGTTCATGAGAAAGTTTAAGGTCTTCAGGAGCTGAATATGGGCGTAATTTAGAAATATGAACAATTTCATTGGATTTAGTTATTTTGTTTAGAATATTAAGTTCATAATTTACATCACTGAGTTGCTGTTGAAGATATAGGGACCTGAAAATGGGGCTGTTAATTTTCGAGTATTAGGAAAACAAAATTCTTCATACATAACCTTATTAACTGGGTAAGTAAATGAATAAAATATGTGTGGGGTTTAACCACATCATTGATTAATAAAATATGTGTGGGGTTTAACCACATCTTTGATTAATAAAATATGTGTGGGGTTTAACCACATCTTTGATTAATAAAATATGTGTGGGGTTTAACCACTCCTTCCTGAATGATCAATCCGATATTTGAACAACTATTTTGATTAATAAAATTGATTAATAAAATATGTGTGGGGTTTAACCACATCTTTGATTAATAAAATATGTGTGGGGTTTAACCACATCTTTGATTAATAAAATATGTGTGGGGTTTAACCACATCTTTGATTAATAAAATATGTGTGGGGTTTAACCACATCTTTGATTAATAAAATATGTGTGGGGTTTAACCACATCTTTGATTAATAAAATATGTGTGGGGTTTAACCACATCTTTGATTAATAAAATATGTGTGGGGTTTAACCACATCTTTGATTAACTAGGTAAGTAAATGAATAAAATATGTGTGGGGTTTAACCACATCTTTGATTAATAAAATTCGTGTGGGGTTTAACCACATCTTTGATTAACTGGGTAAGTAAATATACAATATTTGGAAAACTATTGCAAAAAGGCATTGCAAGAGCTTTCAAAAACTAAAATTAAATATTTTGCCTAATATTATTGTAATTGAAAACCCATTGCATTATTTATATGAATAAATGCCGCATTGGGTTGGGGTTGCCTATTCTTGATTTGTTTACAAACATGAGTAGTAATTTGGTTTTAAATTCTAAAAATATTAATATAATTAATTTTTGTAAAATATATTTTTTTTGTTCAATTAATTATATTTAACTTATTTACTTAATGCCGAAGTAGATTACTTGATCAAAAGACTTATTAACTTTAAACAACTCTTAATGTTTGTAAATAAGTGGTGGTAAACGGCGGCAATTTGGCTTCTGGAAAACTGATTTGGCTTCTTCACTTGGCACGTTTGGCGCCATTTTTCCTGGCAACCTCAACACAACCCACGGCGACACTGGAATGTCAACACCTCGAAACACACTGTTTGTCTTCGGGGCTGGCGATCTGGCTTCTACGCAGAGGGTGTCCGATGGTTGGGGTCTGTTGACCAGCGCGGCTAGAGGGAAGCCAGGCAGACCACTGCTGGCACGGACATCGGGGCGTTGTCACGGGCGAGGTTTGACGTCCGGTGGGATTAAAAGCCGTCTTTATGCTGGTCTGCGGACACTGGCAGGCGCTGGTGGCACTGGCCTGCCGGTTGAGGGTTGGTGATCAACCGGTGCTGGCATGTGGTCGGCTGAGAGTCCGGTGCGGGTCGTCTGCGGCGCTGATTTGCTCTCGCTGGTGACACACTCCAGGACGGTGCTGGGCAGTTTCTATGCTGGCACGTACGGGAGCATCTGGTGGAGCAGACTGGCAAGCGCTGGTTGTTCTTGAGGAAACGAGCAGGCCATGGGCATTGTCCTTCTCGGCGTCAGGTGGAAGAGCGACAGATGCAAAGCCGGAAAGTCACACTGCGCATTTAGCAATCAGTGACGCACTTACAGTTCGTGGCCGGGGAAAGTCAAACTTTTTTTTTTAAAAATAATTTCGCAAGGTTCATCCTGTCGACTAATTGTAACATGTTGAGTTACAAAATAGTTTATTTGGGTTGGGCGGAGAGCCCAAATTTGGACGTGCTTTCTACATGGTGTTATCTTCTGAAGTGCGTAGGTACAAATTAGGAGCTGTGTTGCTTCAGTGGCGGTCACGTGGTCATCGAACATTCGATATGATTCAATATGGTGTGATTTGAGGCTCTGGAAGTGGACTGAGCATTATCGGAGCGCGGGAAAACTAATAAGACAAAGTTGTATCGGGGATTAAGGACATATGGGATATTTAAATAGTGGAAAATAAATAATAGGATCTTTTAAGTATTAGGAATGGAATTTCGTTTCATATTTATATTTTTTTTGCTGAACTGTCTTTAAATAACAATTGTACCTATATTCAGAATATTACTTTCTGGGTTAGATAAGCTTACAATAAAATGTACATTAACAATAAATGCTTTTAAAGTGTGTCGCGGTGTAAAGGTGTAGTTGGATGTTTGTGTTATACAAATCAGAAAGAATTTAACAAAATAGAATACGGCAACAAGTAGCATTGAATAGGGATTAGTTCATAATTATAATTTTGCGTTGTGTAATTAAAATAACTGGGGCTGCGACAAACCCTTTCATTAAATTTCCCAAAATAATGCAATTGCAATATAATCAATAATTTAATATCAAACCAATAAAAGGCTCTAAATAAAGAATCCCAAATTCTGTCTAAGAAAGAAAATTTATTAACCCAATTAAAAATGAACCAATTAAAAATTAAACAAACAAAGATTACTATATCTGGATGTTAAGGAATGGACTGAGGTAAGATGATGTAAGAATACTAAAAAAAAACCTAAATCAAAAAATTGTGGTGTGTTTGATTAAGTCTTTTATTGGGAAAGACTCACGGATTGAAGATCAGACTGCACTGGGAGTCGATGTATAGAGACTGGAACACTGGCATCGGAGTGCTGGGAACTGGCATCGGAGAGTGGCGGGTGGCTGGGAACTCAGCGGCCAAGTGCAGGCTTACTCACTCGATGCTCAACCAACAGGGATCAGGGTGCAGGCGGTTCGCTGGGAGCTCAGCGGCCAGGTATGGAGGTTAATGGTGGAGCAACAGGAATTATGGTGCAGGCGGTTCGCTGGGAGCTCATTCTACCGGAGTGAATGAAGATAGCATAATCAGGACTAGAGCTGATGGGCGATGCTTTTGGATTCTAAAAAAATCTATTTTTATCCTGAGCTCCTTTTCTTGGCAAGAGGCATATAAAGGTACGGTTCTCTTCCAAGTCATGTCCTGCCTCATCGTTGTGGGCGTCGTCCATGCGTACTATTGGTTTAAAACTCCTTCTGTTTTATTAGCCATGTTCAATGGAATCAGTGGGAAAGCCAGCTTTCTCCAGACATTTTTCGCAGAGCTTCTCAAGAACTTCTCATGGGACCACCTAGTGAGTTCGTCACCAAGTGTTCTCCCGCTGTCACTGCGACCGTCAAATAAATGAATTTATTGGTATTTTTATGGCCCTACAAACTGAAACTTCTTATCCGCGAGTCTCAATTCCCATTGTAAATTCTTTCGATACTGTGGGAAAGGTATGATTCAAAAATGAGCGATGCATTATTGTTACGATCAATTAATGCATCACGACAAAGTGTGCTAAATATTTTCAAGGGTCGTTGAAATATTGGTCAAATCTAGTTTTGGCTGTCTGTCACGTTTTTACGGTTAGCATTTAACCTCGCACTGACAAAAAGTGTATTCACATTTTAGAAAAGTAGTAATACTAGTTTGTAGATAACCATGTAAAAACGCATTTATATCTTATTTTCTACAAAATAAATTAAAGTAAAAAATATACAATCAAAACGAAGAAAACATGGAAAACTAGCCCCTGTATCGCCTAATAATAAAACGATGTAAACTTAAGCCATTTTACATCTGACCCTCTACCTCACTAAAATAGCCTTTAATTTAATTGCGATGCATAATGCAATACCTGAAAACACAAAAAATATCTATTTTGTGTCACATACAAAAGACTGCGTGCAAAAATGAGCGTTTTATATACTGGATCTTTTGTTTCGAATATTGTTATTCTAACCAGATATCATGATCTTTTATTTAAAAAAAAAGCTTTGAACATGTCTAATAACGCATACAAAAACCAGAAGCATTACCTAAAATTTCCAAATAACTAATAAGGATAACTTTCAATAGATTTATGTTCATAAATACCTTTTGAATGAGAAAAATGTATATTCCCTAAAACACACGCAGTTTCATTCTATCCTCATTATTCAAACTATTACTCCTTCCTGAATGATCAATCCGATATTTGAACAACTATTTTTAACTGTTTGTTTGTTCATTACAAAAAAATCCTAATATAAGGGATTGAAAAAGGTTGTGCATTATGAACTTACTAAGATGTTGATGGTACTAGTTCTAGCCTTAGCAGCACTTTTAAATGGTGCTGCGTCTATGGATATATTCGGCGCGAATGAAGAGGACGTAATCCAATGTAGCTTGTACATGATATGCAAAGGTAATAAAATTTCTAATATTTTAATTAAGGGGACGCATTGCCTAAAATTTAGGGCTGCCCAGAAAATAATTAAACATGCTAGAACTCTGTGATATAAAGATATTGCAAAAAAAGAAAGAATCATTTATAATGATAGAGGTTTATTGAAAATAATATGGTGGTTTTGAAAAATTGTTTTTGAAATTTTCTGTTGATTTTTTTTTAGATTTTGAATTTTTAAAGCATATGAATGGTTAAAAGCCTAAGGCGTTTAAGTTAATAAATGCAGAGCTCCAAAATTTTTTTCCCTGTAATAAGGCGTATACCATAACTAAAAGTAGGTATGGGATAAGGTCTAGTGTGATTAGAAGTTTTTTTAAATGGTGATGAAGTTGAAAATTTAGAAAAAAAATCTTATTTTTTGCATATTTTTATACATAAATCTACATAACTATTTTTGTTCAACAGGTATATCAACTTTTATTAATAGATGTTATGGGAACATTTCGAAAAAAATCCATTAAAAAATTCCGTAAATTGTAGGAGTAGTATTTTGAATAATCGTTAATATTTTTGATATATTTAATTTTTTGAATAAAACTAACGTTTCAATAGTAATAATTTTTGTATATGCTTATTGAATGTTAGTTCTTTGTAAAAATAGTTTAATTTGAACGCTAGCGATAAAAATACTGGATTTAAATTTTTGGGTACCGCGTCCCCTTAAATTATTTAATTTGTCCATAGAGATAGTAAAAGAGAGAGCTATCTCATCTTTTCCCAGAGGAGATAGGGGAGACAGAATAGTGAATGAACAGGCCCCAGTGAACGAAAATATGGTAAATACAATGAAGAAATAAGGATTGAAAATCATTCCGCTAGATGGATTGGCAATACACTGACTTCCTCCCATCTAGTAGGAAGCTATATGACATGGTTGGCTGACTTGGTCAGTATGTCCTGGTGTTAATTCACTGGCAAACGCAGCGCCCGTTCATTCACTGGTTAGTCTACCCTAGCGATGGTAAAATTCTGACTCCTTTCGAATCGCTTGAAGATTTAAGCAAGATTTAAGCGTAGGTGTAGATTTAAGCAAAAAATTCGCACTATACAGCCATTTATCAAAAAAAAAAAAAAAAACTGATATAATTAAAGACTTAATAAACTCACAGTTGATTTAATTTTGCATAAAGCATGACAATGAAATGAAAATGTCAGGAAGTATTGCGTCATGTATGCTTTCCAAAACACAGGAAGAACCACTTGATTTTAGGAGTCTTACCTTATGTGTCTGCGTGGTGAACATTATCGACAGGAAACCGGTTTTCCTTTCGGTTCTTCATTTGCGGTACATACATGTGACTCGTATCTACTGATCTCTGGCGTGAATCAGGGTTGTCATGAAAGAAAAAAAGTGAGTAACCGGTTTCTTTATACTAGGTTTTAAGATTTCTCGCTATTATAGCCAAAGAGTTGAGGAAAGCCTTCTACGAAATAAAGTGGTTTTTCCTGTATTCTCTTCATATTTGGTAGAGTTTGCGAAGAGAATGTTATTGAACATCGTTTGACAAAAGTTAGCCATCCTTGGACATGAGACGTTGTAAATACAGGGTGGTTATAAAATAACGCACCATATTCGGAGTGGTCTGTAGCTTGAATGAATAATCCAAATGCAAAAAAAAAAAAAAAAAAAAAAAAAAAAAATTGAGACACTTACTAATAACGAAGGGGGAAAAAGAATGGAATCATAAAAAGTAAAATCGTCACTTGACCAGGGTTCTAAATTACGAGGCGTAATTGGATGTGTTGGCCGTAATTAGCCGTAATTGGCTACTCCTCGTAATTATAACCTTGGTCAAGAGACGAGTTTCTGTGTTATAATTCCATTATTTTTCGTAAAAAAGAAACTCGTCTCTTGACCAGGGTTCTAAATTACGAGGCGTAATTAGCTGTGTTGGCAGTAATTGTCCGTAATTGACGACGTTTCGTAATTTAGATTCTGGTCAAAAGACGAGGTTTTTTTATGATGATTATCTTTTATGATTATTTTTTTGGATTTTGTCTTTTTTATGATACCATTATTTTCCCCCCTTCTTGATTAGTTATTGTCTCAATTTTTGCTGCATTTGGATTATTCATTCAAGCTACAGACCACTCCAAATAGGGAGCGTTATTTTATAACCACCCTGTATAACAAAATCAGTTCTAACAGCTATATTACAATATCAAATGAAAAAAATATTATTGTAGGTGACACTTGACGTATAGCTTCATGAACTAAGCCACCAGCCAGCCTCTTTCCCTCCTAATGGCTCATTTCAATATAAACATTTTTTAAAACTTGCCGCACCTAAAAACAAGTCCAGGTCTCCCCTAGTTTTGCTAGAGAAGAATACAAACAGTTGTGATTGGGCAAAGCATAAACACATAAATTGAATACTTTTACTTGTACTTTAATATTTCTACTTTTTACAATTTTCATCAATTACAAATTACTTGTCCCTGAAAAAACTTTTCATTGAGTAGCAACCAATATCTTTTATTATCCTCTTTTTCTGTTTTTTAGAAGAGAATACTCCATTTTGGGATTGCATGGCTCATTTAGGAACGAAGGTATGTTCATTGCTTTGCATCTGAAAATATATTTGGTACATTTCAATCATTCTGATCGTCAAAGTTGCTGTTGCGAATGATATTAAAATGGCATACAGTTCGTTTATCGTACATTTGTAAGATTAAATCTGCTTCATCTACATGGGGAGCCCAGTCGGTTAGGCATTCGCCTAGCATGTGAAAGGTCCCAGGTTCGGGTCCGGGCATCGCCAAATAACTGCCGACCTATAAACGGCCCGTGCAGCAAAAAATGTCCGACGAATAATACCCCGTGTATGGGAGTTCACGTTAAATATCCTTCAAGGTCCTAACGCTGCGTACGATGTCGCCCTTAACGGTTGCGATGGGTGCCTATTCAGGTGTCGGCTCGTCACTTGACTGTGGCTCTAAAATACGAAGCCCGTCGCCAATAGCCCTCGTGTAGCTCTAGTGCGACGATAATTCAAATCTAACCTAATCCTAACATCCACATTTTTTATGTAAGGAAAAATACAAAAGGAAAAAAAAATAACATTTATTATGAGCGTTGATAAAAATATAAGGTATTTTTTTACTAAATTAGGCAAATAAAATGTTAAATGAATTAATGTTATGTAATAAAATTATGTATTTATCATAAAAGTGTACGAAAGATGTAAAATAGAATAAGCTTTTAGAATTCAAGCTAACTTAACTCTCTAATGCATATTGTTGCCATATGGCAACAATTAACATATACACTTTATTCTATTAAAGTAGAGCTCTCCCTTGACAAATCTGCTTTTTTTTCATCTATTACATTGCATTTTGAAGTTTTAGTTACTATTAACCCTCATACATGACAGTAGTAAAAGTGTAATTAAGATTAAAGAGTGTAGTTATTAAGTGTTGTGAAATTACGTCGTTGGCAGTATTCAAAGTATAACATTATTAGTACTAAATACAAATAATTTGTTTTGAAAAGATAATTATAGTTCAAGAAGAATAATTTTAAAATATACTTAGTACTTTTATAATCATTCTTATCAAAATTGGAATTTCGTAGTTGGTTTTTACCATGTGGCAAAATTAAATCATTTAAATTCCAATGCTTATATTTTTTTCAGTATTTTCCCATAATGTATGAATATTAAATATACAAATGTATGTGAAATAAGTCGGCAAGGAAACTTAGTTCAAAAGATTCTTCTTTGTTAACTGTTAGGCATGGTTAAGGTAGGCGAATACCCAAAATTCTAAAATTTTTACTTTGACTTTAATATTTTCCAAATTTGGCATAGTGACTTCAAATATAATGAATAACACTATTTAGGCATTTTTTTTTTTAAATTTAAATATAACTTATTTATTTTAAATGGTGTTTTTCTATTAAAAAAAAGAGGATTACGCTAACAAATATCTACCCACATTGAATTTTCATCCTATAAACAACAATAATTATGTGTTAAATTCTTCATTTTGAACTGATGCATGGAATGACCTACTAGAATTACATACAAATTACAAGAAAAGAAGTTATTAAGAAAAATGTTATAAATTAACCACAATAAAAGATTTTTTCGTTTAACTTACACTTGGACATTTTTAAAAAAAACTTGTATCTTTACACCAGATGTTAGAGGCACATGGCACAGATATATATTGAAATAGCATCTGTAAGAAATTTCAGGTAAATTAATGAAAAACTTTTTATGCTACAAGGTGTTGACCTAACCCCCTTTTTTTAGTTGAAAAACACCGTTTAAAATAAATCAATTATATTTAAATAAAAAAAATTGCACCACTATGCCGAATTTGGAAAAGATTAAACTAATAGTAAAATTTTAGAATTTTGGGTATTCGCCTACCTTAAGGCTGCTCATCACCCCCATATCCCGTCCTGCTTCGATCGGGCTTGCTAATGTTAAGTCTAAGGGGGAAAAATGGTTTTTGTTCCCAAAAAAGTCAAGAAATTGTAGGAATATTTTGATGCGGTTTATTTTAAATTCATAAAATCCAATAAAGTAGTGCTTTTAGAGGTTATTTTTTTAAAAACATTACTTGCCTTTTTTAAATAGAAAAAAATTTAGATTGAAAAAAAGTAAATAACGTTTTTAAAAAAATAACCTCTAAAAGCACTATCTTATTGGATTTTTATGAATTTAAAAAAAACCGCATCAAAATATTCCTATAATTTCTTGACTTTTTTTGGAACAAAAACCATTTTTTTCCCATAGACTTAATATTAGCAAGCCCGATCGAAGGAGGACGTTGTATGGGGGTGATGAGCAGCCAGGCAGGCTTGGATAGTTGACATTTTTGATTTTGCTGAAAATTACAGAATATGTTCTTTATGAAAAACTAGTAGACACGTATATTTTTGTTTTTGTTAAAATAAATTTTATATTAAAATTTTAGGGCGTCAAAGTTGAAGAACTTCCGTTTTTTGAAGAAAAACGAACCAATTGAACGAAAATTTCAGTGACATTTTTTTTGTGTTCTACTTGTTCTATAGTACATGTTAGGACATAAAAACTTATGGTTGACATTTGACACAAATTTCCATGGTCATTCAAAGTTATTAAAAAATATTTTTCTGAAATTTCGACCTTTAATATTTTCTTGTGCCAACAGCGAACCAAATGAGTATATGATCTAAAGAATACATACTAAAGAGAAGTACAGAAAAATAGCAAGTGATGGATGGTTGCACTTTTGGTTACATAAATATCTGACCTTAAACTTGCCGAAAATCCAAAATTGCACGAATTTCGAGGTCATTTATTCCTTGTATCAGCATTGGAAATGTACAAAATTAGCTGGAAAATAATCCGTACGCATTGCAGAAACAAAACCAATTCACAAACCTATGGGTATTTGCTTCAATTTTATTTAATGAGGCTTTAAACTTCGAAAAAAAACCCCGTAAACTTTTGTGTTTGGAGCTCCTTAACTCCTTATATCAAACGTAACCAGTAACACTCAAAATGTCCTACTATTTTATGGTCTGAAACATGCCCAGTTGTATGTGAAAAAACTTGAAAAATGTTCTCATACAACGGGCTTGTTTCAGTCTTTTAAAATTTTGAGTTCTTTTGCAAAGTTTAGAGCCTCACTAAATAAAATTGGAGCAAAAACCCATAGGTCTGTGAAATGATTTTTTTCTGAAATACAAAATTATTGACTTACAGCTTATTTGATAGCTTTTTACTTTTGGCACAAGCAGTTGAGGAGCTCTAAACTTTGCAGCAAACATAAAACTGTTCCTTTTTTCCCAAAGATTCGAGCCGCATTAAATAAAATTGAAGCAAACAACCATAATTCTGTGAATTTATTTTAATTATACAATACATGAAGTATGATGTAAGTTGGTTCGTTTTTCTTAAAAAAAACCCGGACGATTTTCAACTTTGACCCCCCACAACTTTAATACAATTTTTTTTTTAGCAAAAACAAAATTATACGTGTCTAATAGTTTTCCATTAAGAACATATTCTGAAATTTTCAGCAAAATTAAAAATGTCAACTATCTAAACCTGCCTGTTCTGCCCGGTTTTAAAACAAAACAAAACGGGGTTTTAAGATGGAATGCTCCCAAAGACGGCGGCGATAAACTTATGAAGCCTCCAAGACTGACCAACCAGAAAAGGGAATTTGTTATGAGAAAGGTTTGTAAAAGGTCAACGCGTAGGTAGATGATTCATAAAAGTTCGTGGGAAACCGATTAAAGGCAAATGATTGTCGCCACAGGGTGTGGTTTTGATGTTAAAATTCTAAGTGATATTAAAGATATTTGAAAAGGTAACTAAGTTATGAAATTTAATTTAGGGTAAAAAATAGTTTTTGATGTGTTTAAAATCAGGGTATGGTCATAGATTTTTTCAGGATGAAAAAAAAATATATTTGCACTGCAGGGTTAAGGTGTAACCTCTTCTCTCCAGAGTTCCACATGCATGGACCTTACATATATATTTTGTTAATATATCTCTGCCCAGGGCCGGATTTAAATATTTGCCGCTTGCACGCTACGATTGATTTGCCACCCTTGTCACAATAATCTCCCCTCCTGGGAAAGGTGGTTGGTTAGCTCCAAAGTAGGGTGGTATGTACTGTTTAAAATAGATACATATATTACGACTCATTTATCTACTTTTGCACGCTAAATTCGAAAGCGAAATAGGTGAATGTTTTAAACAAATGTGCAATTTTTCTATCAACATCGAAATCCTTGAGGAGGCGGACAATTGCCCTCGCAACGGTTTGCAACGAAATATTAGTACTAAATACACGTTTATGGTTCACGCATTCATATAATTATTTGTTTTCTTTCTTAAAAATATTCGTATCTTTATAATAATATGCTATGCCGAATGTCACTTGAATCAATCGGAAAATTTGCCGAACCAAAAATTGGCTGCTCTAGGCTACAGCCTTCTTAGCCTCTTCATAAATACGGCCCTGGCTGTGCCCTTTTCCCAGTCCCTTGACGAATTTGACAAGTTGATGGCTATAAAAACAACTGCCTTAAATGCCTACCCATTGCACGTGGTACGAATTTTTTTTAATTTTTTTTTATAGTTTTCATAAAAAAAATATTCCTAGTAGCTGGTTTAAGTTTAAGCAATTTGCAAAATTGATTCAGCCAAATGCTGAAAATATGCTAAGACTCACAACCGTTGCAGCTACTAGAATTTATTTATTTATTATTATTATTTTTTTTTTTTTTTGAAACCTGTGGTACAAAATCGTTAACAACGAATAACACTTCAGACTGTAGAATATAAAACCAGGTTTAATAATATTAGTAAATACAAACTCAAAGAGCAAGAAATATTTATGAATTTGTAATTATTACTTTTTTTTAAGTTATCGATCCTAATATGTCCATAAATTATATTTATGTAAAATAAGCCAAGCCGACAGAGAAACTTAGTTAATTTAGAGTTCTTTATTTACTGGACTGCGACATAAGTAAGAATTCAATTTGACGTCTGAAGTCGATGAGAATTGAGGATGTAATGTAACAAAGATGGTGAAACATCTAAGAGTCTCAGCTAGATTGACCAATGAGAGGCAAGAGTTAGTTATGAGAAAGTTGGTAGGAATGTCAATGCTTGGGTTGATGAATCACAAAGTTCGTGGGAAAATGACTGTTTCTCAGGACAGGGTGTGTTTGGGATGATATAGTGTTAAGTTTTATTTAAGAGTATTGGAAGATAATGAAGTTATGAAAGTTAATTAGTGTGTTTGGTATGTTAAAGTGTTAAGTGTTATCTAAGAGTATTGGAAGATAATGAAGTTATGAAAGTTAATTAAGGGTAACAAAAATTAGTTTTTGAGGAGTTTAAATCAGGATATGTCATGTTATGTCATTTATTAAAGTTTCAAATTTGTATATTGAGTACACACTGCTGTAAATGAATTATTATTATTCTGTTTATAAACTAAATATTTATTTATTAGGCTAGGGTGTTGGCCGCCGATGTAATTCGAAGTGAATTATCGTGGAAAGACATGGAAAATGATGAAAAAAAATGGTTGGAACTGCCAGACCATTTTTGCCCTATTGGTGAAGCTAACCAGGTTAGTATACACGTGAACCCATTGATTGATTTAATTTTGTAGCCTCAACATATGCTTGACAACAACAACTTTGTATTTGCCGGTAGCTATGCCGTATTTAGCTGTGGACTTATTTTATCAGCACATACAGGGTGGCTATAAAATAACGCTCTCCGTTCGGAGTGGTCTGTAGCTTTAGCGAATAATCCAAATGCCAAACACTTTGAGACACTTACTATTCAAGTAGGGGGAAAAATAATGGAATCATAAAAAAACAAACTCGTCTCTTGACCAGGGTTCTAAATTACGAGGCGTAATTGGATGTGTTGGCCGTAATTAGCCATAATTGGCTAAGCCTCTTAATTAGAACCTTGGTCAAGAGACGAGGTTTTTTTTATGATTCCATTATTTTCCGTAAAAAAGAAACTCGTCTCTTGACCAGGTTTCTAAATTACGAGACGTAATTAGCTGTGTTGGCCGTAATTGGCCACAATTGACGACGCCTCGTAATTTAGATTCCGGTAAAGAGACGAGTTTGTTTTTTTTTATGATTATTTTTTGGGATTCTGTCTTTTTTATGATTCCATTCTTTTCCCCCCTTCTTGATTAGTAAGTGTCTCAATTTTTGATACATTTGGATTACTTATTCAAGCTACAGACCACTCCGAATGGCGAGCGTTATTTTATAACCACCCTGTACTTACTCAGCTAGCACAAAGATCGAAACTCGCATTTTGTCTATGTGCAGCCCTAGTCATGTAACATCCGAAACAGCCAATGAAAAAAGCATTTTCGAAAAGTGAAACCAGAAAACGCTTTCATAGTATATGAATTCAAACATGGATGCTTTCAAGCGACTTCACTCAGTTTTTCTCTCCAAGCATTTTCTTATATGCGTAGTTGTATGCCGGGGTCACTTTTATTTGCCCAACATGTAAAATATACTCGGATAATTCAGTAAAATACCTTTTAAAAAAATAGTTTAGTATCCTTTTAACTTTTCCGGGGGGCGCTGAACAAGACTTTAAACATCTTTATTTTTTTTAATTATGGAGGAAAAAATATTAAACAATAACCATGAAAAAAAAAAAACGATCTGTGTCACGTTTTTTTCTTTTTTTCATGTTTACTTAACAAGCGACTGACAATTTAAAATTAACTAAAGAAAAGCATGTCAAATTAAAGTGTACAAAATTTTATCTTTCTTACGTATAGTAATACAGGGTGTTTATTAATTAACGTGAAGTGATCAGAGCCCTCTCGCGAGTTAAAGTATTGAACGAAACCTAACCAAATTTGATGAGCATGCATAGTAGACCATGGAAATTCGATTTCCTAAAATAATAATAAAAAATTGCATTATAAAAAAAGAAACTCGTCTCTAGGCCATGGTTCTAAATTACAAGGCGTAATTGGCTGCGTTGACCATTATTGGCCATAATTGGCTACGCCTCGTAATATAGAACCCTGGTCAAGATACGAGTTTCTTTTTTATAATGCAATTTTTTATTATTATTTTTTTAAGAAATCGAAATCCCATGGTCTATCTATGCATGCTCATTAATTTGGTTTTGCTCAATACTTTACTCGCTAGAGAGCTCCGAACACCTCACGTTAATTAATTATCACCCTGTATTTAATTATTCGAAATTGAATGATATTGTCGTAAAGGTTCATTGAAAATGGAAGTTAGCCATTTCAGATCCATCAAACCTATTTTCTGCGATAACAGTTGGGATATTTTGAGCAAAAATCATGATAACTAAAATTCAAATAAATCGAGTTATTTTCTCGTATCCCCTTTGTGTATTACTAGTGCAACGCTTGACAACCAGCATTGCAGCCCCATTAGAGAAAAAAAATATTAGTGCAATCCTATCTTTAAAAAAAAGACAAATTTTAACTAACGTACTGAGATTTAAAAATAAGGTTGCCTTTATAAATTAAAAAAGATTATCATTTTCAAAATTATTATAGTTTTTTGGTAGTTTTACCATAAAGTAATGTCGAATACCCCTCTAAAATAATTGAGATTTACAGCATTAGTTTATTTTATATTGTCAACTATCGATTGTTTATTCTTAAATTTATTGAATGAATATATTTTTAATTTTTTTCTTAGAGGAAATTTATTACTAATTTTGGTGACGCCATGGCAAACTTTTGGGGTGTAAGTATTTGAAAATTTTCCTTATTTTTTTTGTTGTTTCTTACTTTTTGTATGTTATAGTAAATTTAAAATAGCATGCTTCTTCTTTTAACACTTCTTTTACTTCAAATACCAGAAAAATAAAATTTATAGTAAAACATCTAATCATTTCGGATAACAACATTTTCTATCCAACTACACTACGAATAGTTTTTATCTGAATTTTGTCCTGTCTTGAGTGTCTTCTTCATAATTGCTGTAATCGTACAATTTGTTTATAAATTAGGTATTATTTTTTTTTATTGTAGGCTTCGTGTGACGAAGAAAATGGAGACTATGACCTAGATGAATGCGACGCGTTGGATGTCACATCTGTAAGTTAAAAATACACACATATTTTGTGATTTGGAATTCTGCCAGTAAATCTCATTAAGTTATTTTTTGCCTCAAAAGAAATCGAAAATGATAATAAAATGAAACAGATCAATGATATAACCATACGAAATATCAATGATAAAAGTAACAAAAACAAATTATATGCAATAAACTCTTATTTCCTGAGAAAAAAAAAATATAATATTCATATACTCCGATGTGAAATATGCTAAACTAAAGCAAATAAGTAATTTGAATAAGTATGTTTTGCAAGTAATTAAAAAAAATGCTTTCAAGGTTTGTTGAAGGTACGTCAATTTCATGGAATTGGAGGTTTCGAGGGTTAAAAATACGCGTTTTTGATGTGAAATTAAAATAAAACAAGATATGTCAATTTTTTTTTATTAATAGACCATTTTTTTAACTTTGTTTTACTGCAAAATGTTAGATGAATAAAGAAATCATAGAACTTAAAAAAACCTCCGAAATATGCTTGACCCTCCTTGGTACATTATTTTTAAATGCAAGTAATAAATCATCTGATTTAGTATCTGTATTTTTGGAAAGCTTGAACATTCTTGTATAATAAAAAAACCCTAAGCACTAAGCAACTTGTAAACTGAAGTTGTGAAGTGAATTCTACAGCGTGGGGCCTCGTTGGTAAGGTGTTGGACTGAAATCTCTAAGGTTCTGAGTTCGAGTCCCGCTGCCTTCCTAAGACCTCCGTGTACTTTAATGTTGGCTGGGGAACGTTGAATCCGTCGTGGTCACAAAGTAATCCAAGTTCCCATATCAAATCGATACCTCTGGTGGTGGCAATATGTCAATTCTGGGGTGCCTATAGTTATTGTGTCTCTGAAATTTAGATGGATCGACTTATGTGTGCGTTGTGTCTGTCTTACTTGACGAAGGTTTATAAACGGGTCTCTGACCAAACACACAAACCTGAATATATGTTTACCAACCAATTCTGCAACGTCCAAGTACGTGTACCTCTGGTGCATAGAGGTTAAATGAAACAAACATAGCTGACACTCATAGCTGCACCACTGCAGCAGGGAGGGACTGGAGACGGTTTGTAACATACTTTCCGACAACTTTGTCTTGCCTTAACTGAATCAATTTTGACATATTAAAAAAACCAAATGTGGCAAATCAATCAGACAACATTTCAGGCAGCATTTATAACTTTTCAAAATTGAGAGCTTTTTACGATTAAATGTTTAAGAAGGTAGGGAAGGAGTGAGCATTTTGAACTTTCTAATTAACAATGATGTAAAAAAATCTAAAAAATTACACTGCTAATTTATAATCGCTGATGTACTATATATAGATTAAGAAATAGAACTAGAAGAAACTTTTATTTTTTTTTCTCAAAATCAGAAGGCATTGGTTGCCAAAGGGCAACCGTGCCTTATAAATCCTGGAATGAAGACTGGTCGGAAATACGTCACTTGAAACATATAAATTATTTTCAAATGATGAATTTAGTTTCTGAAAGTAATGGCAACACAATAAAATAAACATTTTCAATTTTATTTATTTTCGTCGAAAGTTTTATTTAATTTTTTCAGTAGATAACATCTGGAAAGTAAAAAAATTATCGGATTTGAGCCAAAGTGTAGTTGTTTTTCCAGAAAAATCGAATTTTCTCTTAAAATAGAATATTTTGAGCTCTGAAAATTCTTATTTTGTAACTCAAGTATGAACTACGCATTTGTGCCAAGTTACGAGTCAAACAAATGTCTAGTTTGTGAGTTCCTGAGAGACATACACACACATACATACAAAACTTCATTTTTATTATTATAGATACACATAATTCAATATAAATTTGTAGAAACATAAATAGATTTAAACACATAAAATCAGAAAAGGTGGCGTATAAAATTTAAACATATTGGTAGGCAAAAAGTCTTTAAGTCAAAAAGTCTTATCAAATCTAATTTTATAAGAATTAAATATTTAATGTCATTCGCAACAATCGCTCCTATACTCTTTAGGGAAACCACCCATTAGGGGGTCAAGGCCTGATGCGCCCAATTCAGTGAACATGGCTAAGGTCTCTGGGGTGCTAGGCATTTGTAACGATCAGGCGGTCAACTTACGCGGGACCCCCAGTGTTTAGTTCCCAAGCATGCTTGTTAAAAAAAAATATATAATAAAATAAATTTATTTTTACGACATAAATCAGTTTGAAATAACGTCAAATATGTTTCACAGAGAGATTATTACATGGTATGTTGATATAAATTGTTTTGCTTGGGTGTAAAATCGAAGAATATTAACTATTTATACTTAAAAATATAAATTAATTTAACAAGTGATAAGAAATAAATATTTAATTTTACAAAGGAAATAAATTACTTGGCCAAATTAAGCGTGTAATTGTTTAAAATGGAATTATATTTTGTGTTGGGTTCATTTTTTCCTGTTAAACACAAATGTTGTTTGGAAGCGGACTAATTAACATATTCTGCTACTAATCTACTTATTTTCATCTACCTATATAGTTACACCCAGCTTATCAATTCACAGAGCTTTTTACTGTACCAACGGTTATTGTTCTAGCAACTAGTGCCATGCACTAAATGAACTTGTAACAAACATGTTTTAAGTAATAAGTTATATCTATATTAGTATGAATATTGTAAACCTAATATGGCTATACTATATACCAGCCATAAAGTATATTATTTCATTGATGAATCTTTTTATTTCTTCTTACAGACTCATTTCTCTGAATTGATAAAGAAGAAGCTTGACAACAAAGAGTGCGGAATGGCATCTAAAGCCCAAAGTAGCCATAAAGGCTTTGGTAAATGAGCCAATAATAATAACCAGATGACATAAATAAAAATGCATTTCAAATTTTGTTTCAATGTATTATTTTTTTAACACAAACATAATTATTTGGTGTACAAAAGTTTTATATCAATAAACATGCTTTATTCTCTAAATGGATACAATATTATTTATTAAGTGGTCAGATGTGTGTAACATTCATAATGGGACTTAAATTAACTGATATTAAGACATATACAGGGGGTTAGTCAAAATGAATAGGTCAATAGGCACAAGAGGCGTTGAAAGTACTATTGAAAGAACAGTTAATCATTGTACGGCGCTGATATGCTGCCTCCAGTAATGAAATAAACAAATAAAAAACACAATATTAATTGAGGATGAAATCGGTGAATTGAGCATGCTTTCACGACACAAATATCAATTCGCACCAAAAAGTTAAGCACAAAGGAATTATTATTGATGATCCATATAAAGCCTCCATTGGAGATAAATATTCTGGACTAATTATAAATATCAATATTAAATTATATCACACCAAAAAAATATTAATTGAAGATGAAAATGGTGGATTGAGCACGTTTTCAAGGAATATCATCAATTAGCACTATTAAAAGGACAAAGCTGTTTTTCTGTTTGGGATAGACAGTTAGTCAAGAAAAAATAACGATTGCCCCGAAACAGCATAAGAAAAAAAAACAAAAACAATAAAGACAAAAACAGAACATAAATGAAAAATCAAATGAAACCTAAGAAATAATGAACGTAAAACAAATCCAATAGTATACAGCACAACAAAGATCCAAATAAATAATCAGTTAGAATACAAACTGAAACTAAAAATTAGTGACGGTCACATATAAAAAAAGCATAGAAATGGGATTTAAGATGGTGACGTCATTGATAGAAGTAGATATTTTCGAAAGAAGTTTGGAGGGTAGTTGTTGTTTATCAAAGAAATGTAAAAGTCATTTAGTGAGAAATTTCATGATTTTTAATGTTGCACATGAATTTAATTCTGTGCAACTGATTAAGAATGGTGTTGCGATAAACTTCATTGGAGAGTTTGGAGGACTAGGAAATGAATTTAATGATTTTAAAATTGAAGTCATTTCGCTTGTCATAGATATAAGTAGTAATTGCAGAATTATTCAAAGTAATTTCCATATCGAGGAATGGTATTGAAAAATTATAGTTGTTGGTTTTCTTTAAGATAAGTTCGATAGCTTAGATATCACGACACATGTAGTTAAAATCCGGTATTTTGAATACAATTAAATCATCTTTGCATCTAAAGTCTTTGAAGTCGGGAAAGGTGTTTTTTTTCAAACTAGTGAAGAAAACATTTGGTGAGGAGACTGCTGAAATTACGTAAGAAACTCGTGATATGCTAATTGTTTGTAGATATATGTGTTTTCCATTGAAAATGAAGTTATTAAAAATGCAGAAGTTAAAGAGTTTATTCCAATATTGTAGACTAATATTGAAGATATTGTTGTAATATTTATTATTATGAGGTGAAAACATCCTTTAAATGTTTAGGTGGTATTATGGAAAAGAGGACTTTAAAATCATCAATGGAGTTGATGTTATTGCTATTTAAAAATTTAAGCACTAATGAATTATTATTAATGATATATAGAATTCATTGGAGATAAAATTATAAAGTTTTTGTAAAATTTTGAAGAAAATTGATCATTTTTTGACGATGTAAGCATTGGAACCACAGGTAAAAATGAAGAGCTTAAGGTGTTTTATGAAATTTAGGTGTTATAGTGATACACGAAAATGTAACGCACGAGTTATTAATATTAAAGAATTTATTGAAGGCAATAATATTTTTTGCAGATACTGGGGTAATTTAGTTTGATAAGTTAGTTAGTAGATGAGTTAATGAGATCATTGTCAAGTAGCGATAAGTAAAATTTCTTGCAGATGAATGTATAATTATTGGAAGCCTTATCAACAGGAGTAATGATAAAATTGTTTTGAAGTGTCTTAATAGCTGAGTTTATTTGTATGGGATTGTAATCACTAAATTGAAAAATATGAAAATTTGTATCAATGAAATGTGTAAAATGCTTATATAAACAAAATTTCAGGCAAGTGAAGGACTGGAAAGGTACATTGAGGTGGTAGGACATTTTGCAAATGAAGTTGTCAATATTGTTGGGAAAATAATGCCTTTAAAAAGGATGTCTTTTACTAGAGGGTCTTGTATAAATTTGAGGTCACCTGTGATAATGTCCAAAGTTTTTATCAATAAAAATATTGTAGTTGGGATCTTTTTAGATACAAGGGCCATTATTTCTACTAGAGTTTGTATTAAAGCAACATTTATTGTAGTTAAAAATGGATCTGCCAATGGGATTGATGTATTTGAAAGTCTTAATAATATTTAAGTTATGAATGGGAAATAGATTATGGAATTTATTGATAATATCATTGAAAGTGAATTGTTCATAGAAGTGATGGAGGAAGTCGATTTTTTTTTGTCTTTAGTAATGGAGGTTTTATAATTGACTGACCCATCTATAATAATAAAAGAAAGAGTTTGTGTGTATGTTTGTGGATCGCAAAAGACCTACTTAGACTGCTCTAAAAAATTCGAAAGTTTTAATATAGATTCATTTTAATACCTACGTGTTCAACTGAGGCTTAGTGTTTTCATATTTAATTGTGATTTTTAATCAATATAATTAGTTTAAAAAAAAAAAAAAAACGTCATCCACGTGGGATTGCGGGACCATAACAGGGCTTGAAAATAAATGGACCGGGCCGTAACAGGGGCTTTATGCCATTCTCTGTTATAAGTTGCTTTTTTCTTGCGCATGCGCCAACACGAATTGAATTTAGTACAGATATTGAGTGTGTTTGCGCCGCGTAATCTAAAATACCTTAGAGGTCGCTATATCTGCGGCCACTGAAATGCTGTGACTGTTGCGATGGCAACCAGTTCTGAAGAAGTGTGTGATGTGGCTTTTTGGCAGCCATTGCTGACCGAGGTCTTGTGAACAGAGTTGACCTCTGGTGGTTATTGAAACTCTTTTGTGTGATGGGTTTTTACAGTCGGCCTTCTTTTCTCCCGTCGGTGTAATGATAAGTTGCTTAGTGTTCCTTATATTTATACATGAATAATGAGATGTGTGAGAAGCATGAGTGTGAATAAATATTGTGATTTCAAGAGGTGTTGTTTTCTTGCATTGTCAAAGGAGAATTAGCATAGTCTAATAGAGTACGGTCCGTCGATGAGTTAAATTAATAGAAGTCGGAATTTTGAAGAAACATTTTGGTCCGATCGAGCCAGGATAAGTTCCGAGCTACCTATGGAAGAATTTTAGTCTGAGTTTTTAAGAGTGTGTGAATGTTTGTGTCTTCGAGTTTCGACTATTTGGTGAGTGTTGTGTTTTTTAAGTTGAAGATTTTAGCGATTTTATGCTAGCTGAGGTGTGTGTGGTGGTGCGTGGAGTTTTTTTAGCAGTTACTTGTATATGCTAACTGAAGTGTTGTGGTTCTTTGGTTCTGAAATTTTAGTAGTCGCGTTAAGTTAGTCGAATGTTGTGTTTGTGTGTGAAAGTGTTTTAAAAGTCCCCGATACTTATTTTATTAAATTTTTTGGATATACGGGTTTTTGGGTTAAATTGTTGCTGGGAATTGCCTTTCTTTAACTTGCATTAATTGATCATGTCTTTGAGTACTAAATTAAGAAAGAATGAGTTACGGCTGATTGCGGAGGAGTTGGGGTTGACGATACCCGAGAATGTCAAAGTTGTTGGGTTGCGAGAACTAATTGAGGGGAGTTCAATATTTAAAACTAATCCCGATGTAGTTCAAGGCATCATTGACGAAATTGTGACTTCGGAAAAGGAGAGACGGGAAGAGGAGGCGAGCGAGAAAGTGAGTTCTAAATTAAAGCGAGAAAGTGAGGCGGCTTTGCAGTTAGAAAACTTAAAAATATCCCAGCTTAAATTGGAACTTGATTTAGCAAATGCCAGAAAAGACTCGCCAAATACCTCTCAGTCTATGGAACTATCGGAGCTGAATTCCTCAAGGGATAAATTAGAAAGTTTAATTAAAAGTGTTAAGACCTTGACAATCCCGATACCCTCCAGTTCAGAGTCGTTTAATCTCTTTTTTCAATCGTTAGAAAAAGCCTTCCAGACCAAAAATGTGCCTGACGAATTTAAAGCCGAGATCTTGCTAAACATTTTGGGTGAAAGAATAAATAATTTGTTGGTGTATGTGAGCCAGGAAGACTTGTGTAACTATCCTAAAATTAAAGATTTAGTATTGAAAGAGTTCGAATCCACCCCCCAAGAATGCCTTAGTAATTTTAAAAAGGCTCAAAAATTGCCCTCTGAGACTTACGTGCATTTTGCTTCTCGGTTGACCGCCGCGTTTGCCTATTATTGCCAATTGCGCAATGTAAGTGATTTTAAGTCCCTTTGCGAACTTATCGTGTCGGATAAGATTTTCGAAACCCTCGATCGAGATCTGATGACTCACATTGGTGTAAAGCAGGGCGAGACCTTTTTCAGACCTCAACAGCTTGGTCGGGAGTGTGATATTTTCTTATCGTCAAAAATAAAAACTGAACCGAGTAATAGGAATGCTCCGGTAGAATCAAAACGGTTTATGGGAAATAAGGCGCAAAGAGGAAATAATTGGTGGTCTGATAAGCCCAAAGTGTTCATGGCTCAAACAAAAAGTACGGAATGTGTTATTTGTAAAAATAACGTGACCCACCCACTTTATACGTGTCCACAGTTTAAAAGGCTGTCTGTTTGGGCGAGATCAGATGTAGTCAAACGGAATGGACTGTGCTTCCGGTGCCTATCGCGTCATAAATTGCGAGAATGCCCATCAAATAAGAATTGTTTCTGTGGCCAGCCCCATAACCAGTTGATTCATTACCCCCGCGAAGAGAATAGAGATTCTGGGTTGCGGGCAAGTGCTGCTCCTTTCGTTCCAAACCAGAGACCAAGGAGGGAAGAACCAGAGGTGGTTCCTCAACACCAAATTGTTGCTACAAGCTATGAAAAAAGTCGTACAAAAAGTGTTCTGTTAAGCACTGTTCGTGCATTAGTCAAGAATAGGTATTCAGAGTGGGTTGAAGTTCGGTGCCTGTTGGATGTGGGTTCTCAATCTTGTCTGTGCACTAGAGCTTGCGCAGAGAGGTTGCAGTTAAAGATGCAAAAAATTAACACTGTGGTCTCGTGTGTTAACGATGCGACAATGGCCATTTCTAATTGTGTTAAGACAATGGTTGCGAATAAGAGCAAAGGTTTTATGAAGGAATTGTCAATGTTGGTGGTAAACAAAATAACTGATGTGATCCCGAATAGGTTGGTTAATATGCATGAGGATTTGTCGGAATTTGTTACGTTGGCAGATCCAGGTTTCAATGTTCCAGGTGCTGTTGACGTACTATTGGGTGCCGAGGTTTTTTATTCATTGTTGAAACCAGGTCAGTTCCAGGCTCAGGACTCGCAACTGGTGTTACAAAATACCGTATTTGGCTACGTGGTAAGTGGTGTTGTAGACCAAGAGTTCGAGAGTAGTGTTCATTGTGGACTGATTCTTGAGGACTTGAACAAGACATTGAGGCAGTTTTGGGAGGTTGAAAGTGTTGAAGGGGAACTGCCAAAATGTACAGAATCTTCGTTGTGTGAAGAACATTTTGTGAGCACTCATAAGAGAGATGAGGATGGTCGATTTGTGGGGTCGATGCCTTTGGCTAAAGATTCGTCGTGCTTGGGACAATCAAAGGGTATTGCCTTAAAAAGGCTCGAGTCGCTGTGGAAGCGGTTGTCCAGAGATCAAGACTACTTGACGTTGTACAAAGATTTCATGGACGAGTACGAGGCCTTGGGGCACATGGAAAAAGTTGAGGAGTCAAGTGAACCCTCCATACATTACTACATTCCCCATCATGGTGTGCTTCGTCCTGAGAAAAGCACGACGAAGCTCAGAGTGGTCTTTAATGCGTCATCTCCAACAACATCAGGTACTAGCTTGAACGACATCCTTATGAAGGGTGAGGTAACTGAGGACGTCTTCGAAACAATTACCCGGTTCAGAAGACACAAGTTTGCGTTCACCACCGATATTCAGAAGATGTACAGACAGATTCTGATTGACCCAAGTCAACGAGATCTTCAAAGAATCGTGTGGAAGGCAAGAGCCAGTGATGAGCCTTTAGCTTACCGCCTGAAGACTGTTACTTATGGCACAACCAGTGCACCATTTCTTGCCATAAGAACATTACAGCAACTAGCCAGTGACGAAAAGTTAAGATTCCCGTTGGCTTCCGATGTTCTGCTGCATGATTCCTATATGGACGATGTCGTCAGTGGAGCCCCTGACTTGGTGACAGCCCGGGCCCTTCAGAGTCAACTAATCGATGCCTTGCAGACGTGTGGAATGTCCCTTCACAAGTGGTCTTCGAATTCCAATGAGCTCCTGAACAGCTCGCTGTCATCAGACACCGAGCACTCGTTTTCGGAGACCTCAGAGATGGCTGTGAAGACCCTGGGCATCTGCTGGAAACCTTCTCAAGACCAGTTCGTGTTCAAGGTGTCTATTTCGAGGCAATCTTCATACACCAAACGGGAGGTGCTTAGTGTCATTGCCAGGCTGTATGACCCACTCGGATTCCTGGGTCCAATGGTGACACTTGCGAAGATTCTTCTCCAACGGCTGTGGCAGAGTCAACTTGGTTGGGATGATGTGCTTCCTGAGCCCATCGCAAGTGAATGGGATAGTCTTGTGGCCACGCTGAAATGTATTGAAGACATTAGGATCGACAGATACGTTTTCACAGACGTCGCATCCAGAATCTTCATTCAAGGGTTTGCCGACGCCTCTGAGGCAGCCTATGGAGCTGTCGTCTACTTGCAGTGCTTCTATTCAAGTGATGTTGTGAAATCTACAATAATAGCGAGTAAATCTAGAGTGTCACCTATTCAAGTGCTTTCAATTCCGCGATTAGAACTCTGTGCGTGTGTTCTGCTTGCCCAGCTTATGGATAAAATCCGTTCCTGTCTGAGGTGTCAGATGAGCGGAGTTATGTTGCATACCGATTCAACAATTGCACTTGCTTGGTTGAAAACACCTGCAAATCGCCTGAAGACTTTCATAAGCAACCGCGTATCTAAGGTTCAACGGCTGACAGAGGGCTGTCAGTGGTGCCACGTACCGTCGCCTCTCAACCCTGCGGATATCATTTCCCGTGGGTTGGAACCTGCTAGTCTGCCGAACGCTGATTTGTGGTGGAATGGAACTCCGTTTATCGGAGAAGGAAAATTGTCCAGCGGGACAAACGAGGTGCCAATGGAGACTGATTCCGAGTACTCTCGTGAACTGAAGGTAACTTTGGGACCTGATATGCCTATGACTAGGACTTATCTTGCAACAAATTGTGAATTATCTTTATTGTCTGATTTATTGTGCATTAATAATAATTATATTAGAATTCTTCGTATTTTGTGCTATTGTTTAAGATTTGTAAATAATTTGAAAAATTCCAATGTTAAGTTTTCTGGCCCCCTTAGTGACACAGAGATAGAAAATGCAGAAAAATGCCTGGTCAAAATGGTTCAAAATGAATGTTTCCCAACAGATATTAGGAACATCCAGTGTCAGAGGAATGTCCTGCCTAATAGTAAGCTAAAAAGTTTGAATCCCTTTTTAGACAAAGATGGTATTTTGAGGGTAGGAGGACGTTTGGGAAATTCTGATTTGCCCTACGATGCAAAGTATCCTGCTATTCTGCCAAATAGTCATGCCCTGACCAGCAGCATAATTAAGTATTTTCATACCAAAAACTTGCATGTTGGTGCATCTGCACTGTTACATTGTGTCAGGGAAAAATTTTGGCCTTTGAATGGTAGTTCCATTTGCAGAAAAATAGTGCATGAATGCATCGCCTGCTATAGGGCTAATCCAACTGTGACATCACAGTTAATGGGTAGCTTGCCCAGGGATAGGGTAGTTCCCGATTATCCGTTTAATTGCACTGGGGTAGACTTCTGTGGCCCATTTATGATTAAATATCGTAACCAGAGGAAGGGTATTTTTCATAGAGTTTTTATATGTATTTTTGTGTGCTTTGTATCCAAATCCGTACATGTGGAAATGGTGTCGGATCTAACTTCTGAGGCTTTCATAGCGGCTTTAAAAAGGTTTTTTGCCCGCCGTGGTAAAAGCGCTAAACTGTATTCTGACAATGGTAAAAATTTTGTTGGCGCAAATAACGAAATTAAGCGGTTATTAGATCTAGTGAAAAAACCAGATGAACAACTAGCGGGTTATCTTTCGGCTGAAGGAATCGAAAGGAAGTTTATTCCTCCGAGAGCACCTTCCTTCGGTGGTCTTTGGGAGGCTGCCGTAAAATCCTTTAAATATCATTTTAAGAGAATTGTGAGTGGGACAAGGTTAACCTATGAGGAATTTCTGACAGTTAGTGTTCAGATTGAAGGAATGCTGAATTCCAGACCCTTAACCCCTTTATCGAGTTCTATTGATGATCTTGAAGTTTTAACTCCGGCACATTTTCTAATAGGCCGATCACTTAATTCTATCGTTGAACCTGACCTAACTAAGTTCAATGAAAATTGTTTAAAAAAGTGGCAAAAAGTGACCCGTTTGGTCCAACTAATCTGGAATAGGTGGAAACGTAGTTATTTGAGCGGGTTGCAGCAAAGAACCAAGTGGCGCTTCCAAAAGGCAAATGTAAAGGTAGGTGATCTGGTAATTCTGATGGAAGATTGCACGCCTAGTTTTCGATGGCCTTTGGGTCGTATTTTGGAATTGTATAGTGGTAATGATAATTTGGTACGAGTTGTGAAGGTAAAAACCCAGACTGGTGTATATAAAAGAGCAATTTCCCGCGTATGTTTACTACCCATATTAGATTAAAATGTGTTTGATATTTGATTTGCTGATGTTTTATCTATTTGAATTTTATTGTTCTAGAAAATTTTCTGTTTATTGACCTTTATACAACTTGTTTTATTGAAATTTTGTGATATTTATATTGCTTATATGTTGAATGTTTATAACATTGCAACGGGGGGAGAATGTTTGCGCCGCGTAATCTAAAATACCTTAGAGGTCGCTATATCTGCGGCCACTGAAATGCTGTGACTGTTGCGATGGCAACCAGTTCTGAAGAAGTGTGTGATGTGGCTTTTTGGCAGCCATTGCTGACCGAGGTCTTGTGAACAGAGTTGACCTCTGGTGATTATTGAAACTCTCTTGTGTGATGGGTTTTTACAGTCGGCCTTCTTTTCTCCCGTCGGTGTAATGATAAGTTGCTTAGTGTTCCTTATATTTATACATGTATGATGAGATGTGTGAGAAGCATGAGTGTGAATAAATATTGTGATTTCAAGAGGTGTTGTTTTCTTGCATTGTCAAAGGAGAATTAGCGTAGTCTAATAGAGTACGGTCCGTCGATGAGTTAAATCAATAGAAGTCGGAACTTCGAAGAAACACTTTTTACAACATTTAAATTTGTTTTATCCACCTTGTAGTATTTTGGGGGATTTAATGAATTGGAAGTTGTTTTAAGTAGGTATTTGTTGAATTTAAAAAAAAAACGGAGTAATTTTTGAGTGTCATTGAATCGGAAGTATTTATCTTCCTTGATGAGAATATATCATTTAATCTACTTATTTTGCCCTTTACACAGTTGTCAGAAATGTATAATAGTGATATGTTTGGGCAGATTTCTGATTCAAAGTGAAAAAATCTTTGGCAAAATGTGAGTCAAATTTGATAGAAAGTGTGACTTCTTTTATCCCCTCCTCACTGTATCACGAAGTCCATCAATTGGTCCTTTACCATGACTGAAGACAAAGATGACCATCACTTTTGGAAAAAAATTACCACCCAAGGTTGTTAAATGGTTGGAGGATTGCAATGGAGGTGAAATACTTCTAATTGATGTGCTGTCCGTAAAGTGGTTTTTGCTTTCATTTTCTTTAAATTTTTGTAAATTATCCCCTCCTTAAAACTTCCCATTTGCTCTTTTTTTCTTTTAGCTGTTGATATAGCCATCTTAAATCAAAATTATCAAAATATAAGAAATCTACAAAGATTATAGCTAATCTAAAACATCTAGATAAAAAAGAAGTTGTGACTCACACTACATCGTGACTGACACTACAAAGCTAAAGTGTGTTATAAATAGAGAAAATGCTTTTCATTTTAAAATTAAGAGATGTGGAATTACACAGAGGTTACTAAAGTAAGAAAATATCGTAAAAAATTTGAAGTAAAGCCTTTTTTTTTTAAAGTTATAGAAACTTTTCTATCTTTTCGTGACTGACACTACAGTCGAAAAGGAGATTTTTATCTTCCTAATTAAATATCTCCTAAATAAAATAGTTAAAAATACCAATTATTAAGTGTGTTTTTAAGTTAGTTCTGATAGTGTATTTTAATAATTTTATCAAAAAATATGATAAAATGTGCTTCGTACCTTAAAATTCATTTGTTCAAAATGATGAAAAAACACGAGACCATGCTTTCAAAACAAAGCGGATATTTTGAAGCTGCTGTGTTGCCAAAGATGAAAAAATAACAGTTGTTGATACAAAAATAATAAAATTCAAACCTTTCTAAAGCAAATATAAAAGTTGCAAGTGTACACTGTAAAAACAAGGGAGTATTATTACGCTTGTTTTGGGGTTATGAAATGCTCAATAAGGTGTTAATGTACACGGCTTGAGGTGTCAGCACCAAAATAGGTGTTATAATTCACTCAAAATGTTTTTTATTTAAACTTTAAGAAAAATTGGTGTTAACATACACCAAGAATGGTTTAACTGGTAACCGTTCGACGACATTTTCAAAATGAAGCACCAAATTTGGTGTTGAAATGAGCTGAAGAAGTAGGATTGTTTTTAAAAATGTACTTCGCGTGCAATGAAAGCTCTTTTTCCGTTTCCGTATGTTAAGTCAAGTTAAATATATTTTAATTCCTCCTAATTAAGTGGTGTTGAAGATTAGTTGCAAATCAGGAAACGGACTCAATGCTGACTGTACGCTTTTGTATCCAACCTTGGGCCACATTGAAGAATTTATGCAGGGGAAGACGGCATGGGAAAATTGCAAAGAAAAGTTGGATTTCTGTTTCGCCGCCAACGATTTTTCTGATAATACGAATAAACGAGTTGCTTTTTCAGTGCCTCTGCGCCGGCTATGTACGAAATTGTGTGTGTTGAACAGGCTCTCCCAAGTTACCCAATACAAGTAACTTTGATGATATTATTACTGGACACTATTTCGATTCGACATTATTTCAATTCGACACATTACTCGGCAGTTATTTCTCGCCGATGCCGTCGGAGATTCTTTCGCAATTGAATTCAACAACCGGTGTTAGTTGCCAAATAAAAACTGTCGCAATTTCTTGCCGAGATTAGGAGATTATCAGAAAATAGCAACTTTGATTGTTAACTTGATTCTATGCTACAACGGAACCGGTTAGTTTGTGGATTCCGAGATGAAAATACACAAAGAAGAATGCTGGCTGATCCAGAATTAAGAGAGAAAACTGCAACAGAGATTCGAGTCTTTCGAGGGAAGTGGCAACTCGACATTCTTTGAAGATTCGAGGGGGTTCAAGCGAAATACATGTTATTGGAAATATAAAGAAACAGTTCCCCCAGGAGAGGTTGGAGCCTATGAATGTTGGAGTTATACACCCGCCTCTTGACAGCTTGAGACGCCTGATGCAACTCCTGCATATGAACCACCCCTAGAATTCGGTGAATCTGTTTTGTACATGACCCCCACTACAGTAGATGCATCTGAAGTTCCTGTGACTGAAGATCTGCCTGGGTTATCAATTCAGACAAGTTCCGTCGCAGGCCGTGTTCTATGAAGCTAACGAACAATTCGCTAACCAACCTTCGAGGGACTATGTTTGTTTTCTAGACAATGTTCAGTTTCACTTAAATATAGGTTGTTTATTCAATAAAGTTGTGTTGACGATATGGTAACAAGACCGAGCCAAATACTTTTACCGGGGCCGCTGGCTCAATTGAAAATGCAAGGTAAGGAAACAGGGTTGTAAACAAAACCGAGTTTTTTAATGAAAAACCAAACCCACTTTGGTATTTTGGGTTTTTTCATGGTGTTAGCGAAGAGATAATCAGGAAAGTTGTAGTTTTAATTAGATTAATTAGTGTGTTTAGTGTTATATAAATGTGCATTTAAATTTTAGAATGCATTGCTTAGGATCAAGTCTTGTTTGCGTAAGTGTAAACAAATTATATTACTCGGAATATTGTATATATAGAAATATAAATAAAAAATGCATTCATTATATTTAATTTTATTAGTATAAATTTAAATTTGTAAATGTATTTTGAAAAGTACAAAAAGTAAATGTATATTAATAAATAATAAAATCAATTCTGGTTGTAACAAGAAAATTAGGGCTGTGTTTATATGTTTGTGCTGGTATATATATGATTAAATGATGATGATTAGTGAAATTATTATTGAAAAATTACATTTAAAACTTGCATTACCTTTAAACTACTGTTTGTGCTAGGAAAAGTAAAGAGTAGAAAAGCAAACTATTTTAGTTAAACATTCGCTTTTCTTAAATTACAGAATTTATTAATAAAAATATATTTACTATATTGAAATACAGTTTTGGCACATTTAACTGACAGAAAAACTATGTTTAAATTTGATTCAAACTGCATGTTACTGAATCGACAAGTGCAATAATCCAGCAGTACATTTATGCAAGTACACTCTTGTGTGTTTTGAATATGTTTATTTCAGAATTTAGTGTACCCCTTGCTGGAAGGTTTCCAAAAATGTATTGCAGTACACATTTCACTCATTCATTTGATTACCACACATGCGAAGCATTTCTCTGTGTCGACATTTGGACGACACAACATTGAATGCTATCTTGAAGATTAAAACTTAACTGCTCTATTTTACTACTAATTTTTCAGTGTATTCTTTTTTAAGAGAGCTAGACCAATATTCTTTTGATGTATGACACTTGAATTTTCAATGATTATTTAATCTTCCAGCTAAAATTTTGGTTTTTAATCGTCGACTTAGCATTAAGACATGAAAAATACCAAATTCACCCCTCTGACCCCATGTATTGTTTCAAAGAGCTGGTTTTTGGTAAGTACACCACTGCCTAAACCAGACCTAACTTTTTCAACCCAAGATTGCACAGGTGTATGCATATTTTTAAATGCAGTTCTGTATATGTGACAAAATTGCATCGGTCGGTGATAGGGTGCAATGTTAAAACACACATTTGGACAGAAAACTCTATGGGCTCAGAAAGTGCCAAAACTTTTGTCATTTTCTGGTTCTAGATTCTCAGCTGTTTCTTTTGGTGCATGACACTCTAACTTTCAGTGATTATTTAAGTTTCCAGCTAAAATTTTGGTTTTTGAATCATCGGCTCGGCAATGAGACATGAAAAAAATAAATTCACACCTGTAACCCCATGTATTGTTTCAAAGTTGTTGTTTTTTTGGTAAGTACAACTGCCTAGACCAGACCTAACTTTTTCAACTCAAGATTGCATAGTTATATGCATATTTTTAAATGCAGGTCTATATATGTGACAAAATTGCACCTCGGCCAATAATGGGTGCAATGTTAAAACACACATTTGAACCCCAAAACTTTATGAGGACAGAAAGTGCCAAAAATCTTGGTGTTTTCAGCTTTTACAGGCCAAGAGCTGTCGTTTGATGTACGACAATGTTGATTTCTGTTAATGTATTTCAATTGTCAGGCCTAAAATTCAGTAGCATTTTTCAAGTAGTTCTGTGTTTAGCAATAAAAGTTATGGTAAGATAATATTAACTTCAAAAATACAATTTAAGAGCTGTTATTTTTCATTATTTCTGTAACATACCAGTTTCAGAGATTTTTAGCGAGTAAAATTTCAAAATAGTGTTTAATAGGTAGAAAAGTTTAAATTGATACACTTTGTTTACATTTTATTAACAGAGTAATTTAACGTATTAAAACCGAGTTTATTGCAATAATACCATCAATTAAATGAACAAAATTAGCTTGCAAGTGCTCAACAGGCATATTTGTTTTCTATAATTGAGTGTTTTATATTCAGAAAAAATCATTTTTAAGTAAGAAAGTTTGGTTTTTGTAAAAGCAAAGTTTTCTCAAAGAAACCAAGCATAAAAGATGTTTTCACACAGGATTTTAATGCAATAATAAAGTCAATTAAGTACCTTAAATGAGTGTACAAGTCTTTTACGTGTATTTATATTTAACAGTTGATTAGCTTTGGTGTGTAAAAATATATATTTAATTTAGAAGTTGGCATTTTGTAATTGTAAAGTTTTCAAAACAAATCGACGTAACCTCGATTTCCAATCGAATGTTAATGCAATTATCTCGACTTAAAAATGTCAAGAAAAACGTCTGAAAAACTGTTATTTGTACATTTTTAATTCACAATTGAGTCATTTCCAACAGGGAAAAAGTGATTTTATTTATGTAAGTTTAGTTTCACTACTTTCTTGTAGATCATAACAAACCGCGTTTTTGCCGATTGTATGATGTTTTTATTCCCAGTTATAATAACGTCCATTAAACGTATATTTAAGCAGTTCCCATATGTTCTTGATGCTAACTTAATTATTACTTAAATTTGCTGCAGCCGAAGATACAATTATAAAATTAATTATTTTTAACTATACAAATATGTATGTTCTTCAGGATATAAGAAATCAGTTTACTTCTCCTCTCCTTCTCTACGCAGTCACAATGAAAACTTTAGTTTTTAGCAATTTGCGAAACCTCGAATTTTCATGAATTAACAATAATTTATAAAAATAAATAATTAATGAAATCTATAGCATGATGTGCGCAATAATGAACTACATTTGTTATGAAAGAAAAAAAAATTCGTCCTTTTTCTCGGTCATTAATCGGTACCATATAACTATTTTACAAAACCTTTTACTTTTTTAAAAATTTATTAGCCAGAAGAAAGAAAACTTATCAGTTGTAGAGTTCAATTCATGCATGTATCAAAGTTATAACAAATATTTTTATTTGCTCAAGCTTCAACAATTTTACATATTTAAGGTGGAATAGTACAGAGAGAGCAACTCAACTTGGCCGAGGGCGCCATCTGGTGAAGATATTGGAACTGTTAAAGAGGGAGGGTCAGAGAACTCGGAGACCAGCAAATCACCGTGCTCAATTCATTGATTGACGTATTTATCTTGATTATCTCTGATTTCAACCCTTCTATAAGTAGCCGATTGGTCACTTGAAAACTATTTTTTCTAAACCCCTTCCTCGTCAACCTATCTTACACTCCTAATGAGAAATCCTCGCCTTCTCCCTGGGTGTAATTTCTCTCTCTGTATCAGTACAAATTCTGTTTTGTCTGTCTTACTTGACGAAGGTTTATAAGCGGATCTCTCATTAAGCACACAAGCCGGAAATACATGTACCAACCATCTTCCCTCGGAGAAGACGGGATGACACACTTAGTTTGCAGGTTGATTGAATAACGTCGCACTAAATCTACACTTGAGTTAAAAGCAACCTTAAGGGGTCATAGGAGTCTTAAAAATGTGCAAAGAAGGTACTACAAAGTATAGTTTTATCTTTCATGTCATTTTTTAGCTACTTTCTGATTAGTAAATTAAAAAAGTATTTTAAGAACTTTTTTCTAAAAAAATAAGAAAAAATTTAAAAATTTTGATTTTTAATTTTTCATAAAATTAATTTCTAATTAACATTGCGATGAGAATTTAGGTATAAGTCTTTGTTTGTACATATTTGTACAATATAAAGTCTTTTTCTTGGTCATTTTTTCAATTTTGACCTCAAAATTTGCCGCGCAAGCCTAATCCCAATGTGTTCAAATAGCTTTATGTTTAGCCAAAACTAAAATAAATGATATTAAAGTTTCATAAATTTTAAAACGCGTTTTATAATAAATAAATCTTGCAGAATTACATATAAAAAATTATACATATATATTGAGTAGTCAAAAAATTACATGGAAGATCAAACTTTTTTTTGTAGTACCTTCTTTGCACATTTTTAAGACTCCTATGACCCCTTAACTAGGGGTAGATAAAGATAGCTGCCTTCCCCCGGTTCCCCTCCACCTCTAGCTTCACTCAGTTCCCGTACGTTTGAATCCGCGTGACTGCCAAATATCACGCCAAAATTTCACGCCAATAAAAATGTGCAAATTCTGAGGTCAAAATTGAAAAAATGACCAAGAAAATGACTTTAAATTGTACAAATACGTACAGACAAAGACTTATACATAAATTCTCAGCTCAATTTTAATTAGAAATTATTTTAAGAACTTCTTTAAAAAAAATAATTACAAATTTTAAAATTTTGATTTTAAACTTTTTTTTAAATAAATGATTTTTTTAAATATTATGATTCGGTTAGAGTATTGGTGGGTAACTTTGGACCAAACATGAAAAACATAAGAAACATACAATTTACCATGCTTTTGGGCTGTTTTACAGCATTTAAAGTATGTTTAAATAGCATTAATAAAATACCCAAACATAAAAATGATAAAGTTATACGTTATAAAGTTAATTAAAAATGGTTTATAGCTTAACATGTGCATTGTACATTTTATCGTAGAATGACTACACACAATAAATAACATGATTGATCGTCACTTAAAGTAGAAATGTAAACTTCAATTTTAATATAGGAAAAATAACTTATACCTGAAGCAAGATTAAAAAAAAAAATCTTTATAAAAATCAAACGGATTTACAAAAGGAAAACAATAATATTTTCGAAATTAGGAAAATGTGTACTATTCGACATTACCGATTTCGAAGGTTGCAGGTTTCTTGCATTTTATCTTTATCTTTCTAAAGTTAAAAATCGTTTAAATTTTGTAAAAAAATAATATCAGAAATGTGTAATTATAAGACTAAGAATTCTTCAAAAATAGTTAGACATAATGCACTCTTGCATACATTTTAGAAATATTAAGCTTCCATAAAGAATTCCCATTTTCTTCGACCAAAGTTACTAGCATTCTCTGGAAAAAGTTTCCTTGAGACAAATAATTAAATATGGTATAAAAAAGTATTCAACTTAGTAGATTAAAATAAACTAAGTAATTTTCATCCCCATAAATAAAATAAGAGTGTAAAGTTTTTTATTTAGCTATTTTTAATATTTTTAGGTGTTCCAGACAAAATTGGAAGAAATAGATTTTTGTCATTTAATGCTCGTAATAATACAAACGTCATTTGTGGTATTGCCAAAATTAGAATGATATTTTTTACGTGAAATAAAAAGCAATGTTTCCATCTTTATAAAAATGTCGAACAATAGTTCGAAATGGAATCATTTTATGAAGAGAAACAAAGAAACAAATCGCTTTTCCTACTCATGGACCTAACGTTAACCTCCATTTCAGAAGATACTCGCTTCGACGGTATACTAAAAAAATTGCATTGGAAGTCTTAAAAAAGCTTTCAAATTATTAAAATAAAAAAAACGAAATAAAAGGAAACGAATTTTCGAAATATTTTTTAAAAAACATTATCAATATTTTCCGAATTTCTTACTCTGAGCTTCGAAATTATTTTATTTTTTTAAACTACTTTTGAGCCATAAGGTGAAAAACCCAGTCTGGGCCGCCAGCAATGGTGGCAGGGGTCATGATCCGTAAAAAGACTTGTGTGTCAAGAAGTAGCTAAAGATCCCAAAAAATATCCCAAGACCGAAAAAACATAGATCAGCATAGGTAGATCTGATGAATATCTAAACTATTGGGATTCAGGAAATATTCTTTAGTATGAACTGTACCGGTAGGTTGACAAGTAGTTCTCCATTTACATCCATTTTTATTCACGAAATTGAAACTTTTTTAAATCACTCATGTGGAAAAAACATTCTGGGGCATGAAGTGGTATGGGTAGAAGCAGGAAAAAATTCCAAGTCTTAAAAAAATAATAATAACCAGAAGGGAGGAACCTGTCCAATACCTCCTAGAAAGCAAGCCTGCACAAGGGTTGCCAAACACTAATATTTTAAGGAATTTTAAGTCGTTAATAAAGCCACAATTTAATCTCGTACTAAGTTTTAGTAGAAAAATCAATGAATTTAAAAAAGTTGATAAAAAATTCATAAAATCATGATGCATCGGCCCACCTAGTCGCAGAATTCCATGAATGTGCTTGCTAGATACAGGGTGGCGCAAAAAAAGTGCCCCGCATTGAAGTGGGGATAATGCAGGAATTGCTGCCAAGTCAAAAACCAATGCAAAAAACATGTTCACCTCGTGAAGCCCGTGTTCTCTTCAATCTTAAGCCCAAATAGACCCTTGGCGAATTCTTTGCCGGTAACTATGCCATCTTTACCTGTGCACTGACCTGATCAATAGTCCGTGCGCATCTCTTTTCAACTCTAGTCCAGTAACAATAACTGAATCAACCAATGAAAAACTGGTTTTCCAATGGCTATGTCCTGACGGCGACAACTAAAACAAAAATGTCACGTGATCTCAATCACGTGATCTCGTGTTTCGCGCGCATCCCCAAACAATTTGTATTGGCGTGCGCGCGCATGGTGGATGAAACAACATCAATTCATACACCGTGCGTCAATGAAAACATTGACGCACGGTGACTGCACTTCAATTGTGACGCACGGTGTTTTAGCTATTAACGCATGCCTTAAATGTCTACGAGAATACTCTGATTCGGTGCGTCTTGCGCTATGGTAACTTCTGAGAGAAAAACCGAATTTATCATTGGAAATTTTCAAATAATCAAATCGAAAGCCAAAAAAAGCAATTAAAAATTCCACTGTCGCCAAGAAACCCGGAAAAAAGTTGTCAGAGACAATCGAAAATCCCGACAACTTTTCCTATTTAAAGCCATGTTAATTTGTTGTAGGGTTGCTATTGTCAATAAAAAAAATAAAAGGGAAAAAATAAAAAAGGGTAATTGAAGTAGAAGTGCATAAAATTATTTTTAATCAATTGAATTTAAATTACATTTTGAGAACCTTAAATGTCTCCATTTAAATTGATGTGTTTAATTTTTTTTTCTTGTGTTTTTTATGCATTATGATAAAAACGTTTGGTCCGGTTTTGCGGATTTGTGATATGAAACTGGTTTGATATGATGACGATTTTGATACTGGTTTGTCAAAGTGTTATATAAAGCGAAATAAAATAATGGTGGACAAATGTAAATATTTTAAGACTTGAAAGTGTCTAGGGGCTGGGGAGCCCAGTCGATTAGGCATTCGCCTAGCATGCGGAAGGTCCCAGGTTCGGGTCCGGGCATCGCCAAAATAACTGCCCATCTATAACCTATAACGAAACGTGCATCCAAAAATGTCCGAGGAATACCCCGTGTGGCGGGAGTGCGCGTTAAATATCCTTCAATAATTCTTCGTTAAATATCCTTCCCTCCAATACTTTTAGCTTATGAGTTAATTTAAAATCTAACTGAACCTACTGGCCCCATGAAGCTATTTACGAATCTAACATTTATATTATAATGTATCTAAATTTTAAGTAAAATGATTTTTTTATTTAACTCTTAATATAAATGTTTTATACCCAATCTCTCTGGCTTAGTGGTCAGCTCTTCTTGATCTTATTCCGTAGACCCGAGAGCGTATACGGGTCCAGATAAATTAATTAAAAAATCTCAGATAATATCCAACTTAATTATGTTATAAAAGTTAAAAATCTATGTTATAAACCAACAATTAAATTTGTTACACGCTGAGTTTTAATATTACTAACCAAATTTAATGTTGTCGTATCAATATTGAAATCAAGGTCACGCTTCAAGGTTTAAGGGGTCTAAGGAGTCTTAAAAATGTGCAAAGAAGATACTACAAAGCAAAGTTTGATCTTTCATGTCATTTTTTAACTACTCAATGTATAAGTATATTTTTTTATAGGTAATTCTACAAGATTTATTTATTATAAAACAAGTTTTAAAATTTATGAAACTTTAGCCAAAACTAATATAAATGATATTAAACATGAAGCTATTTGAACACATTGTGATTAGGCTTGCGCGGCAAATTGTGAGGTCAAAATTAAAAAAATGACCAAGAAAATAACTTTATATTGCACAAATATGTACAAACTAGGACTTATACCTAAATTCTCAGCTCAATTTTAATTAGAAATTATTTTAAGAACTTTTTTCTAAAAAAATTAATAAAATTTTAAAAATTTTGATTTTAAATTATTTTTAAAATAATTTCTGAAATGAGCTGAAAATTTAGGTATAAGTCCTTGTTTGTACATATTTGTACAATATAAATCCATTTTCTTGGTCATTTTTTCAATTTTGACCTCACAATTTGCCGCGCAAGACTAATCACACTGTGTTCAAATAGCTTCTTGTTTAATATCATTAATTTTAGTTTTGGCTAAAGTTTCATAAATTTTAAAACTTGTTTTATAATAAATAAATCTTGTAGAATTACATATAAAAAAATTATACTTATACATTGAGTAGTTCAAAAATGACATGAAAGATCAAACTATGTTTTGTAGTTCCTTCTTTGCACATTTTTAAGACTCCTTAGATCCCTTAAAACAAGCGATTTTCATTCCATTCCACTTTTCTAGCACAACACCGGCATTGGGTAGACCAAACAGATCCTCCAGACGCATGCGTTTGAAAAAAACCTACGATTTGGCGAAAAAACCGTTCGCTATTGCCTCGTTTGGCGGTCGCCAAGTTTTTTTTTTAATTGTCGCCGTCTGGACATAGCCAATGAAATCATTGAACGTCTGAATAAATTATGAATTCTACTTGGGAATTTTTCAGGCGGCTTCAATAGTTTTCTTGCCAAGCATTTTCCTGCATTTGTATCTCCATGTCTGATCCACTTTTATTTGCGCCACCCTGTAGAAGAGGTATTACACTCTCAAAAATGAATGCTCAAAAACGACGAAATTTTCCTCAATTTTGACGATTCCGTTACTGGCAATGCTCCGAGTATTCGTTTCCTCCCTCAAAGTGAGGAAATTTGAATCGTCATTTTATGAGGATTTGAATGTCGTCCGATCTAAAGAAATATTTCGTAATTATTGAGCATGCGAGTACAGCAATGAGATTCAGTTTCCTCAAAATCAAGATACAGAATCGTCAAATCACGATCGTAAAAGTGAGGATTCGCGTTTACTTAAAAGTCACGTGATAGTTTGACGAAACAATCCTCAAAATCAACGAAATGAGGCTTTAGGATTCATGAATCATCAAAAATGAAAGTGTTAGTTCTGAGAGTGTAGTGCTCTGCACGTCTGTCAAGTACAGCCTTTTCAAAGCTAATTGCTACTCAAATAAGCTAAAATTCTTTTTGTTTTCAAAACTCACTCACCTGGACAATGAAGGGGTGGGTGCGAGTGGGTTTAGGAAATATGGGAAAGTCTTTTAAGCTAGGGGTTCGACACGTCATCACGGTTCCGTTGAACTTTGGGTCAATCCAACAATCCTGAAAGAAATTTTTTAAAAAATCATGAAAGTATAACTTGGCTGATAAGAACGAATAAGCTCAACTGACCGAACCAAAGTGCCTCTGTTAATCATAATTTTTTTAGCCGCATTTCGCCGACTGTATTGAATATTTTTATAAGAACGTCCTTTTTTTTATATCATAAATGTAGCAGACTTACAGGTTCCATAATCTTAGTTTTGAAATTGATACGATTTTTGTTTTGATTTTAGATAAATAATTTTACACAAATTAAATCTTCGAACCAATATCAAAAGTGGGATTATGGTGACCTGTAAGCCAGCTACTTTTTTTAATAAAAAAGAATACCGTCTGCAAAAATTTTAAATAAAGCAGGAGAAAAGTGGCCAAAAAAATAATATTTTTCTTTGGACTATACTTGCCGCCAACCAAATTGGAAACGGTAGGGATGGCGGTTTTTGCATAAAAAAACGGTGTTTTAAAACCCGGTTTTTCAGTTTTACCGAACCTTAAAAACCAGTTTTATGACCAGTTATAAAACCGGTTGACAATGAACCCAGTTTTTTAATGGAAAAAAATGGTGTGCCCGCTTTTTTTTTAAAGTTTTTTTCAGTTTTTTCATAAATTAATTGAAAAAAATAATCAATTTTAAACTTTTCTTTCGATTAAAAAAACAATTCGCAGTCAGTATTAAATGTTTAAAGTGTTTTGTTGGAAACTGAGTTCTAGGTTTATCCCTCATTCGTACTTTCTTAGTATTTAGAATTACAATGTTCCTTTCCTTATAGTTAAATATTATTAAATAATAATAATTCCATATTATTTAATTATATTTAATTGTATGAAAAGGAACAATCAATACCTTGTAATTAAAAAAAACACTGAAGGCCGTTTTTGAGAAAAAAAACGATTTCCGGTTTGTAGACGGTTTTCCCCCTCCAAAAACCGGTATCCGGTTAAGACCGACCTCATAAAAAACCGGTTTCAGTTTTCCGTCCCTAAAGTGTTTCAAATAAGGGTTTCGGGAACCACAGAAGCACTTTGGTTTGGAGAACCCCGTACATCCCCACTTACTTTAAATTAGTGGTTGTTTTGTCATAAAGATGTATTATAATGATAGGTTACTGCAATGTTACTTGAAGCTCTGTCGCATATTTCAACGAAGATAAAATAATATCAAGCGTTATACAAGCTTTATATTGTTGCACCATCGAATTGTTCTCAAACGCGATTCAATGGTTCGTTTAATTATGTCATGTTCATGGATGAAAAAGGATGCAAATCTACCCTTAAAAAAGTGTATTACCTCTATTATTTCTGATTCTCCTATTATCTGGGTTTCATCAATCTTCACAAGTAGTTTGGGAAGCTGAACGCTGTCCAGGTAGCGTCCAAAAGCTGTTACATTCATATAACCACTAGAAACAAATAATAATTATTAGATTTTAACATTAAATAAATTTTAAGTAATTATTCTATGTGGTAATATTCTGGAGCTTCTGTTTGAAAGTTGCGAATTCAAAATTAATGCATTCGTTCTGTGGGCATTATGTGACTGACAGTAACTCATCTTTTGCCTACGGTACAACATGTGTACCAGCAACAGTGGATCATAGACTAAGAATCCTCTGAAGCAAGTCAATTTGATATCTAGAACTCTAAAACTGTCGAAAGGAACTAATGCACTATTAACGATTGATTTGTTAATTGGCATAATTACCTATTTCAATGCTACTGTTAAGTTTTACCTAGAAAAAGGCCGCTATTACATTAGTTCCCTTAGACACAATTGGGAGCGCTAGTGTCTATGTCAATTTCAATATAGAAAATCCTCAATGCTAATCCCATCAGAGTTTCAGATCTAGAGTGTGCTTAATCTATGCAGCAGGCAACAGTACCAGTACAGTAGACAAAATATTACTGTTTTCTAAAATACTTATTTAAAAAAAAACGTTTTTGAAACAAAAACTGCAAATCTCTTTTAACCAACAACAAGTTACCTTAAAGTGGTTATTCCCGGACGAATGTGGTTGATATAGGGATCAGGAGTGAATTCGAAAATTTGGGAAATTCCTTCAAGGCTAAATGTAGAAGAGGGATTTTCATCCATCCTATATGCGACACCGTCCACGTGAATTGCAATCGACGTGTTGGAAAACCTTGGATCAGTTGAGTTCTGGATAATGCAAGAAACTGAGTTTGTATCGAAACTGAAAAGAAGCATTACAAAATTAAATTTTCACTCCCAAATAATCAATTTGTAATCATAATATAGTACTTGCGATTTTTTTCTCAATAACAAAACAATTTTATCAAAGGAATTGACCCTACATTCTTCATTCTTGAATTTTCAAATATTTAAAGTAATTTTTTTTGCTATTTTAACAAATAAAGCTTCCTATTTTTTTTTCCCTTAAATTTTTAGTTAAAAAAGTTCACTGCTTTTCCTCATTTCAATCTGGATTCATAATCAGTCTATATCACAAGTTTTAGATTTTTAGAATCAAAAAGAATTGCATTTTAAGTACGGTAAGAAACTGATTGAACAAAGACCTACCGTTGTATAATACACGGCCGTCCATTCACGCTAGCCATACATTTCTTGTCCTTGACGTCTTTGCCTAAATCCTCAACGTACAGCTTGACCAGAGTGCCGCCGGAATTTGGTCCTTTACCAGGTAGAATGCCTAACAGCCGGAGACCCTGCATTACAGTTTAAAGAACATTTTAAGAGGGACTGTCAGTCTCAATGATCTATTGCATTCGTTTTGAAATCACAATTTTTGAAAAAAAAAAAAAAAAAGTTTTGACCTTGCTATCCCATTTTCACCAGGTATGAAAAGCATCAAAATATCAATTTAAAACACAATTGAATTGAAAATAACATCCGGTTACTGAATTATCAATTGATAAAGTTCTAAAATGGTGTCGCCATCTGCTGTATTTTTTGGGCATTTTAAAATTTCAAAAATATATACTTAAATAACTAGATGAAGTTTTCATCGAAAATTATTTTCATTTCGATATTATGTTGACCCTCATACCCAGAGCCTGCTCTAGGAAATCTCAGACTATAGACACAACCTATTTTGGGGGTCCCTTTGCGAAAATTTTATGTTTGATTTTTAGTAACGATGGTGCTTTATGACCTATGTATAAAATTGCAACAATTTTTACTACAATTTTATTAGCTTCCTTATAAACATCGATCAACACAATCACGTTAGGTCACTTTCTTAGTCAAAATTGAGCAAAAAACAAAGTGGAGTATCAGAATTATTTTTAGTTTACTTATAATTTGGGGATTTACAGCATTTAGCATAAAAGGAACTGAAATTTAGGGGCCCCTAAAATTTGAGGGCCCTAGGCCAGGGCCTAACGGGACTTATGGGAGAGCAGGCCCTGCTCATACCTTTGGAAAAAATGCTAAAATGGCAAAGCAATACTTCGCAGAAAGTTGTGATTCTCTAACGAATGCATAAGCTCTATGGGACTGACAGTCCCTTTTAAGGAGGAATGGATGCTTGTCTTGAAACCTAAATGTCTCTGTTGTCATTCAATGGGTAGAAAAGACATTTTCTAAGTCATCTTACTCAGGGTGCAATGAGTATTTTAACGAAAGTTATTCTCAGTTGTTTTATCCCTTTCAGTCCCAAAAATTTACTACACTACAGAAACATCTGATATTCACAAAATAAGCTTATTTTAGGTCAAATATACGAATTCCATAAGAAGAAAAATTCCATTAAAAATTTTTATATGGTTTTTGAAACAATGCCAAAATTCTTTAACTGTGGAAAACAACAAAATAAATATATATATATTACCTAAAAACACATCGAGTTATATATTTTAATGTATCTGACCATATTATTAAAAAAATTAGTAATTATTTTAACCGAAATAGTTTAAATTGTGTTTTAAATATGTGGAACTGAAGTGAACTTATCAAAAATCAGGAGAAACGCTTGTTGACTATTTTCTAAATAAAAAATATAGTAGTTCTGACTTCTATTGAGATTAAAGTAAAATTTTGTCTGATAGAACAAAGTGTGAAGAATCGAATGATATATGTTTGGATGTCATAGCGGGACACAAACATTTTGAAAAAAATATTGAAAGTGATGATGCCAAATGGCATCACTGGGACTGAAAGGGTTATTTATATGACTGATGTAGCTCACTTACAAGGCTCTATAAACACACTTTTTGAAATTGGTTCTATAGTTGAACTCATAGTTTCCTTGCACAGAAGCCACGAAAATAGGCGGAGCTAAAAAACGTACGTAACAATCAGATCGAAACAAAATAAAAAAATGTTGTTTGTTCTTGATATGATTGCCCAGCGGGTTTTATAGCTCCGACCATGGTCGTGGCTTCTGTGAAAGGAAACTATGAGTTTAACTTATTATACTTTTAGTAAATAATTTTATACAAAATATTCATACTAATTTCAAAAAGTTGGATAATAGAGCCATTTAAGTCAGCTACATTTTGCATACATTAAAAATGGCCGTTTGTGAAAATATTCAATACTGAAAGAGAAATTTTGTCAAAAAATTATTTTTTCCCATGAGATAAGAGGCACTTTGGTCTGGAGACTTTCGTGCATTTCCCCTAAAAAATACCTGATAGAATATGCACACATCAACAACCCTTATATATTATTGCGCGCTAAATTGAGCCGAAGTTAATGCTATTCTTCACAATGAGATAATATGCATATTTATTCCGAATGGAGCTGCTACTTTTGTCTGATCAAGCTTATGCAGATTCTAAATATTCACCAGAACTGAGAACCATTTTTTGTGGCACCATCTATGCAGCTCTCACTACCAATTTTAACGCTCGGGTAACAAGGAATCTGAGATCTCTGTGGATGTAAAAATATATGCCGAGACTTTAATTTTGACGAGATAGGGGAGAGGAGGGAGGATTGGGACGGCGGGAGGGGTGGGACAGCTGAAATTATGGCAAAATAAATTACCTAATTTTATTTTCAGTCTCGCCACCAGATAGCATATGTATAGCTTCTTGTTGTTAACTATTTCCAGGTTATCTAGATTCCACTTTTAGGTTACATTCGGAAAAAGTTTATTTTCACACCTCCAGAGATAGTTTTTAATCTATTATAAGTTTTATTTCTTTACTCATGTAATTTCTAAAACAAACATAATATAGTGTCACAGTACACTTAAAGATACAAAGTACGCTTATCAGCAATTTAGTTAAGTCTAAAGTCAACAGGTTTTATGTAAGAAGTTATTTTTTAGCAGCATTATGTAGAGGGAGGAATGGGACACACTGAAAAAGGGAGGAATGGGACATGTCCATTCCTCCTTCTTCCAGTCCATTCCTCCTTCCTCCTGTCCATACGTTCATTTCCTAAAGCCGAACCTATTAATCCATTGAATAAAGTAAAGGAAAGAAAAAAGGACAAAAAAAAATTAAACAGTTACTCGAGAAGAAGGATATTGAAGAAGCAGAAGCTGCCCGACTAGGAAAAAAAGTTGCTCACTAAAATATGTATGCGCAAGCCGAAAATTTAAAAAAATCAAAAAGAAAATAAAATTTCAAAGATATGAATCCAGTGATAGCGAAGGGTCATTATTTTCATTACATGACATTTCAGATGATGACATGGAAGTAGCAAAAAAAAGATTGACTGGATGAAGGACAAGCCTAACATAGGCAAATATGATTTTTTGCTTGTCAAATTCATCACCAAACGGTCAATTGTTTTCTACGTTGCAATGGTAATGAGTATTGACAATGGAGAAAGTTGCAATGTAAAATTTTTGAGAAAGGACACAAACGGAAATTTTAATTTTCCTCAACAGGATGACTATAGTATAATAGAAAAAAAAAAACCGATATTATCATGAAATTGTTAATAGCCCTCGTGTAGCTCTAGTGCGACGATAATTCAAAACAAAACCATGAAATTGCTGCCACCACAATATTGATTGGTGGGACCAGTAGACCCCAATCTTGCCTTTCTTTTGATATTACCCTTTCTCATTATTATATTTGATGTTTTTTCTTTAATTTTCAAACGTGTCCCATTCCTCCCATACTCATGTCCCACTCCTCCCACCCAAGAGGGAGGAATGGGACAAAATTCTTGTAATTTGAATTTCTCAACAGTAATACAATAGTTCAACATTTCAATGCTTTGTATTTTTTAAAAATAATTTAAAGCTTGTAAGTTTATTATCTAACCATTTGCATCTTTAAATAAGCAAGGGATAATGAATAAAAAATATTAATGTAAAAATGTCCCAATCCTACCTCCTCTCCCCTAATCCAGGCAAAATGGTACTGAAGGCATTGTTTTATATCCGATTTAACCATATGACATACGCGTTTACGTGTTTAACTCTGCCAAGACTTGATTCCGCGATCTTTCGGCTTTTGAGCCGGGAGCGTATTACCTTACAGCCACTTTAGCAATCAGAGGTAATATTGATCATTGATCGTTATACAAAATAATTAAGCCAACAAATATATAAAGAGTACAGGGAGAAACCCCCTCTATCGACAGGGAATAAGTCCAAACTTAGAACTGCTTGGCAAGTAGTGGCGATCGAAACCGATTTCTACCTTGGTTCTTATTTCGCGGATCAAGCGTCAGACTATTGTGCGATGTGAATCTCGATCATAAAGATAGTAAACCCGTATACCTTTTGATGAGAACCAAAAACTGGTTTCTCCATACCAGTTTAGGCGATGACTCGCTTTCTCCACCAAGCAGACTGATGCAGACAGACTACCATGCAATGAAGGGGTCCTTCCCCTGTTCTCTACATAATCGAGTCAAACGCCTCAGTAATAATATTCTTCTTTACGTACTTAAATGAACTTACCGCAAAATAGGAGAAGTTGGTTTCACTGATAGAGGATCCCTCTATTTTGTATCCATTATAAAAAGCATTGATGACATTCACTTTCACAGGACCGGAAAGTTCTTCAGGAGTCGAACCCAGAGTGCAGTTTATTCTAATAAATGAAATGTATTGGTTACTCACTGTCACTGCATGTACAGCTGTGGAAATAAAAAAGTACCCACTTGAGATTATTTCATCCGTAAGTCACCCTGTAGAATCGGACCTTTTTGAGATTGTGTAAAATTAACATTCTGAGTTAATTGCACGATACAAAATTTGCATAAGGGGCCGTCTTCATATTAAAAATATCACGATCTTTGAAATTTCCAATGGCAACACCCAATTTTAATAACTTAGAAATGTTAAGCACTCTTGAAAACCCTTAAATCTAAGTTTTTGTTACATTTGGATGAATATTTGACGATTTATTCAATCGAATCACTTGTGGCCCTTTTGGGGACCATCTCTAAAATGACAAGCAAGCATGCATGCAAAGCCATCTTTATTTATCAATTACACATGTAATCTTATACACAGTCCCCTAAAGGGTAATTAAAAGGTATTTTGTGATTTACTCAGCAAATTATGAATAAAAATTTTTAAAAATTGAGATTTCGCTTAAACTTCTTGTCTTAAATTTATTTCTTTAAAAATATTAAGGGGTTTCTATTCATATTTTTTAAAAAAATTTATATAATAATTATTTAAAAATACAAAAATTGCTTTAAATACCCCAATATTGAATGTATTTTGTTTGGGTTATTATAATTTCTTTTCAGTAAAAAATTCGTTTCAGTATCTTAATTATTGATAGATCGGGATAGTTTTTTATGTGCAACTCATTTAACATTATGTGACCTAAACTTTGCACGTCTCTAACTCCTCTAATAATGTTTAAAAACTAACGAAATTTGGCATTTAGAATTAACATAGGTCAGAGATTTGAAATATGGATTCAAAAAGGGGTGTTGCTATTGGAAATTTTAAAGTTAGTCACATTTTTAATATGAAGATGGCCCCTTATGCAAATTTTGTGTCGTGCAATTAACTCAGAATGTTAATTGATCACAATGTCAAAAAGATCCGATTCTATAGGATGACTAACGGCCAAAATAATCACTAATGGGTACTTTTTTATTTCCACAGCTGTACTATACACTATAAAAAAGTTTGGTGCAAATTTGCACAGGGGTCCTGGAACTTTCTAAATGCCACCACTACTTGAGGCGTAAATCAACAAGTTCTCAGGAGGAAAGTTCCTCAGGAGTTAAAACCAGTGTGCAGTTTATTCTAATAAATGAAATGTATTGGTTAGCCACTGTCACTGCATGTACTATACACCATAAAAAAGCTTGGTGCAAATTTGCACAGGGGTCCTGGAACTTTCTAAATGCCACCACTACTTGAGGCGTAAATCAACAAGTTCTCAGGAGGAAAGTTTTTCAGGAGTCGAACCCAGAGTGCAGTTTATTCTAATAAATGAAATGTATTGGTTACTCACTGTCACTGCATGTACTATACACTATAAAAAAGCTTGGTGCAAATTTGCACAGGGGTCCTGGAACTTTCTAAATGCCACCACTACTTGAGGCGTAAATCAACAAGTTCTCAGGAGGAAAGTTCCTCAGAAGTTAAAACCAGTGTGCAGTTTATTCTAATAAATGAAATGTATTGGTTACTCACTGTCTATGCATGTACGATACACTATAAAAAATAAAGCTCGGTGCAAGTTTGCACCGAGATCCTGGAACTTTCTAGATGCCACCACTATTTGAAGCGTGAATTAAACAATTTTGTGGGGAACCATTACTTTTTGACAGCGCAAAGGTAAATCAACGCTCCAAATAGTGGCGTCACAGCATGAGGGATACAATGTTAAAAGCTTGGTGCAAGTTTGCGTCGGGATCCGGGAACTTTCTACATGACACCACTATTTGAAGCGTGAATCAACCAATTTTGTGGTGAACCATAACTTTGACATACTTCAAAAGTGGTAAATAACGTTCCAAATAGTGGTGATAGCTAAACTTCTTGAATTTCGGCGTAATGTTGCATTAAATTTTTTTTGCGCTGTAAAATTTTAGTTTAAGTTTTAAACTGCATAAATCATACCATATATTCATTGCTTTTATCACGTTCCATCATCGGAAAAGTTACTTTCAATTTATTACTGTATTATTATTATTATTAATCACATCAATAATAATTGTGTACGTAAATAAAATTAATACTTATATTAATAATAAAAATTCTATTGATATCAATAATAGTAATAATAATGATAATAATAATAAGAACAATAATAATAACTCAGCTTAGTTTCACCCTTTTATTATGTTGTTAATAAATGAGCTGTGAGAAAATGATTATCAATAACTAAATTCCTAACAATCCAACAATTATTATCATTCAATAAAAAAATAGGAGTTAATGGCATTCCAAATAGTAAGTTTTGATAGTGGTGCAGCCTGTGAAGCATTTTGTACTAAAAACAATTACTGGAGAAAAAAATTGTATAGAAATTGTTTCGCACAGTTCGTTTTTCTTATTTGAAAATGAGCCGTACTATATTCCAAAAGGGTCTCGGACATAACCGGACAGTCAAAAATTCCGACAAGCCAAAAGGCGGCCATGGTCAAATGTGACCGAAAACCCCACATGACCCAAAATCCCGACAGGGTTAAACTCGATACTTAGAAATACATATTTTGTTGATAATTCCCGATTTTTCTCGAATTTATAGAATATTCAAATTTTAATTCTATTTTTTTTATTTAGAATTTTATGCGGGAGCTCTTTTGGGCTATGCATTAATTCGCTTGCCGAATCGCCATAATTCTATTTATTATTATTTTTTATTGTTAACTTAATTGTAAATCTTTACTTTTTAACACTCAAAATTGAACCTAAGATTAATTACTTAAATAATCTATTGTTTCCATAGACAATGCCTAATTTGTTTGTCAAAAAATATATATATTCATAGTTTTTCAAATTGTGCCGGTCCACTGACGCAATGGTTAGTGTACTACTCTTTGGAGCTGCTGGGCTCGGGTTCGAATCCCGGTTAAGGCATGGATGTTTGTCAATAAATGTTGTTATTTGTCTATGTGTTTGTGGCGCCCTTCTTTGTGTGTATCTTGTGACTGTCTCTTCTGGCGAGCGGGGTAATGGGCTATATAGTATACGCCCTTCCCTTCTAGAGGGCGCAACCACTGTCATTTGTCATACTTAAATAATCTATTGTTTCCATAGTCAATGCCTAATGTGTGTGTCAAAAGATATAAATATTAACAGTAATTCAAATTGTAATTTTCTTGTGACCAAGTCCTACCAACACTTACTGATTTATAGTCCAAGAAGACGACGTGCAAGGTATTCCAGCAACTAAAATAGAGGTATGTGCGTCATCCACAAACGATCCGAAACTGTCACCTGTTATTGTAATTGTATTTCCCCCTTGAATAGGTCCCTTTTCAGGAAATACCTAAAAAATATATAAATTTACACATCAATAAATAGGATTGTAACTTTTTTGATTGCATTCCTTCTTTAGAAATGTCCAAACTAGATAATATTAACCTTTTACTTTAATTTATAGATTAAAAAAATGTTCTAGAAGTATAGATTAATTATAAATGCAGCCATAGCAAAATAAATAACTCAATGCAGAGCATAGCAAAATAAATTGTCTGGTCATTTAAGATAGAAAATTTTTATGCATATATGAAGAATATACGTGAAGAACCACTTGATTTTTTAGGAGAAATACCTTATGTGTCTGTTTGGCGGACATTGGCCACATGAAACCGGTTTTTCCTTTGGTTCATCATTTGCAGTACAAACGTGTTACTTGTGTCTACTTATCTCTGGCGTGAATCGGGGTTTCCACGAAAGAAAAACAAAGCGAGTAAATTGTTTCTTTACACCAGTTTCGGCGACTTTTCGCTATCATACCTAAAGAGGCTATTAATGTAAGCCTTCTACGAAATCAAGAGGTTCTTCCTGCGTACTCTTCAAATATGGAAGATGCTATTGAGTGCACTTCACTTTTTACATTCAAAATACATAGTTTTTTTTGTTTTTTTTTAATTGATTAAGATTTTTTGAGCATATTCTTTGTTGGCATGCTTAAGGGCTCATAGGACTCTTAAAAATGTGCAACGAAGGTACTACAAAGCATAGTTTGATCTTTCTTGTAATTTTTTAACTACTCAATATAAGTATATTTTTTTATATAAAATTCTATAAGATTTATTTAATATAAAACAAATTTTAAAATTTATGAAACTTAAGCCAAAACTAAAATAAATGATATCAAACATAAAGCTATTTGAACACATTGGGATTAGGCTTGCGCTGCAAATATTGAGGTCAAAATTGAAAAAATGACCTAGAAAATGACTTTATATTGTACAAATATGTACAAACAATGACTTATACTTAAATTCTCATCTAAATTTTAATTAGAAATTATTTAAAAAAAATTAAAATCAAAATTTAAAAATTTTTATTAATTGTATTAATTGTTTAAAAAAGTTCTTAAAATAATTTCTGATTAAAATTGAGCTGAGAATTTAGGTATAAGTCCTAGTTTGTACATATTTGTACAATATAAAGTAATTTTCTTGGTCATTTTTTCAATTTTGACCTCAAAATTTGCAGCGCAAGCTCAATCCTAATGTGTTCAAATAGCTTTATGTTTTGCCAAAACTAAAATAAATTATATTTAAGTTTCATAAATTTTAAAATTTGTTTTATAATAAATCTTGTAGCAGCATGAGCCACTAAGTAAAGGGCCTTACCTATTAGACTGCTGAAAATTAGGGCGAAATTTGGATTTTTACAGTTTTAGCTCATCGACACTCTTAAAAACAAACGAGCAATTTTAACTCCAGTCTGAGTTAATTTTCACTTATTCCCGTGTCAAAAATGCACTTCCCCTATAGGAGTGGGTTTAACTAACCAAAGGAGTGGAATTGGTTAGCTAAACCAAAGACGGGATCACTCCAAACGAGTGATTTTAACTCCGTCTGAGTTAATTTTTACTCAGCCTGCGATTACTCCTTTCCAGTGTCGAAAATGCACTTTTCCAATCGGAGTGGATTTCCCTCTTTTGTTTTAAGAGTGTATTTGATATCAAAAAATAATGTGTATGAGTGTTTTAGCTTCCACACTGCGTTTATAAAGTAAAAAGTGGAAGGTTTTATAATCGCTTAGTCCGTTCGTCTGTCCGCCGGTCACCCACTTTCACAGAAGACGAACCAGCGCACAAACAAGTGGAATACGTAATTTTGAAGCAAAAAATCATTCTAATTTACATTCCGAATTCCATTAAAAAATTTAATTAGAATTACATTAAAAAATTAAATGAAATAATTAAACATTTAATCTACATTGAAGTAACATGCAAATTCCATTTTCATTCAATATTTTCACTGTCGCCATTTCGTGAAACACACGAGAAACTTTATTTGAAATAAAAATAAACCTTTGAAAGATTATTTATGTATGTGATATAATTCGTTTCGATTCTGATAATTTCACAATGGAGTTCTTTTGATGGTTCATTATATATGTTATGTATGAAGAAAGTTGTATACAAAATTCTAATTTCCATAAAATATGCAGTTTCGCTTTTATTTTTAAAGCATCAATTTTATAATTATATATTTTTCGAACTATAAATTAAATTGTGGCGGCTAAAAGATATTTATTAAAAGATTGCATCATTATTCTACAAATTTCAAACAAATTTAGCAAACGATAATGAGTAATTTTTTAATTTGCGAAAGAATATTAATGGAAATAGTTAATTTTGAAGTTTAAAATTTTGAATTAGAGATTTTCTTTCTGAAGGTAGAAGTGTATATAAATTGTGTGTTTCCCGTGAGCATATATATTGTGTGGAAGCGGTTTAGGTAACAAATTCCGTAACAAATCTCCTTTTATTACATGGAGTGACTGGAATATTTGCTGCCGTTCCCTGCCCGTTATTTTACAGTAATTTTTTTAGACGGTGTAACCTACCCACTGAACTGAGGTAAAACTCTGGAAGAAGCATCCCATGACAAGCTAGTGAAGCCTATTTTTGGGTCACTTGGCGACATCTTTATGGAAAATATGTGCCACATTTTGCATGAATTCGCCGATCACAATTGACATTTGACTTGACAGTTCGCGTTGGATGTCGCCAATCGCTTGCCAAAGAATGGTAATTCAAGTTTAAAAGATTGTTCCTGCAATTCTATTTTTTTAGGTAAATGTTTCCGAAACTTTATTATGTAAAGAACTTCCTAAAGCAATAACATATCAATTTTCTGTTAAAAAAAATTATTGTAAAATACCTATTTTAACAGGAAAATAATAGGATTGGCGGCAAAAGTTGGGTTGCTCTTGCAGGGTAGCCTGGCTTCACCGACCCTATTGGCAAGCGTTTCGATGCTCCTTCCAGACCAGAGTTTCAGTTCAGTTCAGTGGACCTACCTCGTAAATGGCGGGGGTGCAGGTGTCGGGGCTAAACGAATCGGAGCACTCTTCCGCTCGTGCGCACCGGCCTGCGCACCATCCGCACTGCAAAGGGTCGGCCGTCCTCCCGAGCACGAAGCAGGTGCTGCAAGTCTCGTACAGGGCGCAACTTTCGACAGGATATTTGATGACCTGAAATAAATCAGTTTAAGGGGTCTAAGGAGTCTTAAAAATGTGCAAAGAAGGAACTACAAAGTATAGTTTGATCTGTCATGTAATTTTTTAACTACTCAATATACAAGTATAATTTTTTTATATGTAATTCTACAAGATTTATTTATTATAAAACAAATTTTAAAATTTATGAAACTTTAGCCAAAACTTAAAAAAATGATATTAAACATAAAGCTATTTTAACACATTGTGATTAGGCTTGCGCGGCAAGTTTTGAGGGCAAAATTGAAAAAATGACCCAGAAAATGACTTTATATTGTACAAATATGTACAAACTAGGACTTATACCTGAATTCTCAGCTCAATTTTAATTAGAAATTATTTAAAAATGAATTCAAAATCAAAATTTAAAAAAAATTATAAATTTTTTTAGAAAAAAAGTTCTTAAAATAATTTCTAATTAAAATCGAGCTGAGAATTCAGGTATAAGTCCTAGTTTGTACATATTTGTACAATATAAAGTCATTTTCTTGGTCATTTTTTCAATTTTGACCTCAAAATTTGCCGCGCAAGCCTAATCACAATGTGTTAAAATAGCTTTATGTTTAATATCATTTTTTTAAGTTTTGGCTAAAGTTTCATAAATTTTAAAATTTGTTTTATAATAAATAAATCTTGTAGAATTACATATAAAAAAATTATACTTGTGCATTGAGTAGTTAAAAAATTACATGACAGATCAAACTATACTTTGTAGTTCCTTCTTTGCACATTTTTAAGACTCCTTAGACCCCTTAACGCTCAGACTTGATACGTCAAAAGACACGTACAGGGTGGTTATAAAATAACGCTCGCTATTCGGAGTGGTCTGTAGCTTGAATGAATAATCCAAATGCAAAAAACTTTGATACACTTACTAATCAAGAAGGGGGACAAAGAATAGAATCATAAAAAACAAACTCGTCACTTGACCAGGGTTCTAAATTACAAGCGTAATTAGCTGTGTTGGCCGTAATTGGCCATAATTGACGATGTTTCGTAATTTAGATTCTGGTCAAAAGACGAGTTTTTTTTATGATGATTCTTTTTTATGGTTCTTTTTTTATGATTTTGTCTTTTTTATGATACCATTCTCCCCCCCCCCCCTTCTTGATTAGTAAGTGTCTCAATTTTTGTTGCATTTGGATTATTCATTCAAGCTACAGACCACTCCGAATAGGGAGCGTTATTTTATAACCACCCTGTACATTCGCAAGATTTTGCTAGTATTAGAATGACCTTTTTAACCATAAATATAGTAAAATTGTGCGCTATCGCACACTTTCTAGACAGGGCCGGATTAGACAGTGTAGGATCAAGGCCTTCAGGCAGTGGTTTTTGACGGTGCTTAAGTCTAACACCCTCCACTTTCGGCATTCTGTACATCATTTTCAGTGGTGCACAGAACATAACCACAATTTAAAATTTTTAGTCGCATTGTTCTATTAAATGAAATTAAGTCTCAGAAAAAAATTCGAATACGAAGAACTTACACTTATTTAAAGAACTGCAACAATAATGCTCATTTAAAAAGCATAAGAAGCAATTTTTCTTAGAATTAAACATCATTGCTCTTCACAACAATCGCCCGAGAAACTTTGTTTCCTTGAAATAAATTAAAAGAAATTTATTTTTGCGAAATAATTCAGTTTGAAATGACGTCAAATGTATTTCACAAAGAGGTTCCTTGATTGTATGATGATATGAAATGTATTGCTTCTATTTAAAAGCGAGAAATATTACATAATTATTCATTGATATATACTACCCAACGTCAGAATATTAGAATAATGAGAATAAAACATTTCAAAACTTTGAAAGTTGCATTTATTTTTATACACAACTAAAGTTTCACAAATTCTTTTTGTTTTATTACATTTTATAAGATTTGTTAATGAAAATAACATAAAACAATTGGCTTGATTTTGCAAATTTACTTTTAAAATCAAAATATAAAAAAATCACAAAAATAGAATACATCCTAATGGTAGTTCACAAAATTAGAATAATGCGTAAACAAATAAAATAAATTGCTCTTACAAGTTTTATTTGCAACTAATCAGTATTTGGTTGCATCGCCCCTAGCTTTTATCACATCTCGCAGTCGATCCGGCATACTTTCAACTAATTTTTTACAATGATCTTGGCTGATATCATACCAAGCACGGTTAACGAATTTTGTGAGTTCGTTCTGGTCCTTTGGAGCCAATATTTTTAGTTTTTTCTTCATTAAGCCCCATATATTTTCTATAGGATTTAAATCAGGTGAATTCACGGGCCAAGGAAGTAGTTGTACTTCATTATCTTTCAGCCAAGACAAGGTGGCTTTCGATGTGTGACATGATGCGCTGTCTTGTTGGAAGACAAATTCCCCTTCAAATAGATCTTCAGAGGCAGGGATCATATATTTGTCAAGAACGGACTTGTACACTTCGGAATTAACAGTGCCTTTCAATACACAAAGCTTTCCTAAGCCATTGGCACTGAAACACCCCCAAACCATTATTGATGTGCTGAACTTAACTGTGCGTTTTAAGCACTGTTGCTGAAAAGCCTCTCGAGAAAAACGCCAAACACGGTGACCTTGTGGACCGACAGACACGCAAAATACTGATTCATCACTGAAAAGTACTTTGCCCCAATCTTGGGTGCCCCAAAGCAGCCTTTTTCGGCACCACAACAAACGTGCCCTTTTCTGTCTGGCACTAAGGAATGGCTTTTTCTTTGGTACACGTGATCGAAAGCCGATTTCAAGTATTCGACGTCGTGTAGTGCTGACTGAGGTATCAACTCCTGATTCTCGCCACTTCCTATTTATAAAATTCACTGACCTGAATCGATGTTTTTCAGTAATCCTTTTCAGACATCTCTCTTGCCTCTTGGTTGTTATTCGTTTGGCACCACATTTTTCGCGAGTATATTTAAATTTATTGTTCCTATAGTAGTCCTGAAGAATTTTACTCACAGTTCCTTGAGAGCAATTCACCTTCCTGGCTATTTTCTGTTGAGTCAGCCCCTCATTCCGTAACGTTAAAATTATATTCTTAGTAAGAATAGGGATATCTTTTTTTCGGCCCATTCTAAGCAACAACAACGGAAATTTTGTTTTCAATCATGGAACAGTACTGTCACTACTTCTAATACGTCGCTAGTTATATGAAATTTCAACACCACGTGGACCAATCACGTAAATGGACAAATATTCTAATTTTTTGGAACGCCTTTTATCATTATTCTAATAATATGATCTTTTTAAAATTTGATTTTATAAATTTGTATTTATTTTTATGTTTTGTGTAAACAATATATGGTTGATAGATATCTTTAAAATATATGCTAACTTCAAGGAGGCGTCTACTTTGCATATTCGGTAAGAAATGGTGTCTTTTTGATGAGAAAACTCAAATATTTGGAATATTCTAATATTCTGACGTTGAGTAGTAGAATAATTTAGCAAACGCTGAGAAATTATTGAACTTTTGAAAGAACAAAAATGAAACTAGCCTAATTTAGCATGTAAATGTTTAATATAGAATTAATACTGTGTTTTGCGATTTTTTTCCTATTGAACACAACTGTTGTGTGAAAGCGGGTTAAGTGACAGGTGCTGTTAAAAACTTACTTGTTTCTTTTCTAGAAAGTATGCGAAAGCGCACGGATTAACTATCTCTAACCCTTTCATGAGGTTTCACCCTCCATTTCCCGCTCTCGAGCTATTTCCGGGCAGCAGTGTTCAGTATGCATGTATGTATTGTTAAGTATGCCTGAAGTAATGCATGTATGTATTGTTAAGTAATATGGATAAAAGGCTATTGGAACTTTTACGACCGTTTTCTAGAAAATTCGATAGGGATCTGCTTGAAAACCTTTATGGAATTAAAACAACGGTGTTTTCGGATAGCACAATAACGCCAGTCTCCTGTTTACTACAGAGTTTAACCAAAAAGCTGTCATTAAAGTTTGAGCAATGCAAAATTTCATCAGTTTTACACTGGGTAGCAACAAAAATGGTTTATTTGTGAGAGAAAGAAAAAAAACTGTTATCGCATGTTAGCACTGCTAACATGCGATACATTCTAATTTCTTACCTTATTTCTAACCAGGAGATAAATGTGTTTCTCGTCTCGGTCAAACACAAATGGACTGACAAAACTACCTGAAGTTGCTAAATCTAACATGTCGTTGGCTCTGAAGATTTTTCCAGACATAAATTTTACCTGCAAAACAAATGCATTTACTTTTGTATTTGGTACAACGTTGGTACATAAAGCTTTTACACTGTAAAATATTCTCTTAATTTTACAGAAAAAACATATACAACTGAAAAAGATAAACTCTATTTACATGATAAAAAGTTAACTACAAAAACTATATGGTGACCCATCTCTGTCAAAGAGTTACCACATAATTTTTTTCGGAAGCTGGTAGGGTGCAAAGAAATCAGTCGCTAATAAGAAAATTGTTAAATGAAACTAATACATCGAAAACTTTATATTTTTACCACTAAGTTTTGTAAATGAGAAAGAGAACCATACCAAGTCAGGTCAGAGTAATCCAGTGCAGAAAGTAAATATTTTTGACAAGATTTTTCCTACTAATCATGTTTACAGCCTAAAGACCATACATAAGTTAATTCAAGGAATTTAAAAATACCATACAATTTAATTACATGTTCCTTTAATTATACGCGTTATATTTGTTCATGTCCTCTTTAATAGGCTTATGTCAGTCCGAGATATCGTATATGCTGATGTCAGTAGGAGAATCCGTCTATGTCAGTTTGAGAGACCGCCCCGATAGAAAAAAATTAACGCATAAGCTATAGACAAAAAAATATAAGTTAGTGTATATCCGGGTAATAACAGACCAGTTAGACTTACATTTGTTTTAGGTAAAGTTTTTGAAGCCTGATGAAACGCGTATAATGAATTTTTTTTGGAAATCAATAATTTGCTTTCAGATAATAAATATGGCTTTAGAAAAGGAAGTTCCTGTACAACTTAAATTTTAAAATTTTATGACAGTTACAGAAGAGATTGGTAAAGGTAATTTAGTTGATGTTAATTACATCGATTTTCGAAAGGCTTTTGATAGAGTTCCTTATGTAGCTTTGCTATTTAAGATGAAAAGATTTGGGTTTGAAACAGCCGTGATGCGATCCGTTGGACTAAAAATTGGTTGACCAATAGAAAACAATAAGGGTTCACATTAATGGTAAGTACTCTGATTGGGATGAGGTGAAGTAGTATGTGAAGTGCCTTAGGTTTCTGAACTATGGCCAATTTTATTCATTATGTTTATTGATGATATCAGTTGGGGGTTGAATAGCATGTTAAGTATTTTTGCAGATGACTTAAAAGTGAATTCTGTTGAGCCAATTGAGAATTTACAAAATGATTTTACGAAAAAAACAGAATGACCTTCAAGGTAGGGCATGTCGTTCAGTGTTAATAAATGCCATACCTTGCATTTGGTTAAGAAGAATGTTAATTATTCTTATGTTTTATAGGGAGAAAGTATCCAAAATAGTAAGTTTGTTAAAGATTTAGGAGTTTTTGTGAGCTTTGATTTTAAAATGAGTAAACAATGTGTTGAAGCAAGTAAAAAAGCCAATCGATTGTTGGGTTATATTTGAAAATGTATCACTTCTAAAATCCGAGGAGATTGTTGTGACATTCTATAGGGGACTGGTAAGGCCACATCTGGAATAAGCTGTTTCGTTTTTGCCCCCCTACCTCAGAAAAGATATAGAGTTGCTTGAATAACTAAATAAAAGGGCTATAAAAATTATTTAAGGGTTTATCAGGTATCGATTAAGATAGTAGATTAAGATCTTTAAACATGTATTCTAATGCTCTAGACTGGGAATTTTTAATAGTAGCCAGTGGCTACCAGAGTGAAAAAAATGGTAGCCACATTTCAATTTTTAGTAGCCAGTTTTAAATTTCAGTATATACGACAAAAAGAAAGGGCGATTTTCCACAAAAGAAAATTTTATTAATGACATTTTTGATATTGAGGTGAGGTGACCGGTGTTGTTATAGAGAAATAAGTTGTAGTTGATCAGAAGGTTTTTAAGACATTTTATATAACGACCACAGCACTAACTACATAACAGATAACAGTAAAGTTTGCATCAAAATGACACAGGTCCTTTTGGATTGAGAGATGGAGCAAAAGTGATGTCTTGTTCGGTTCGAATCTCACTGGGAATAAATTTGTCCCGCCTTTATGATGCAGGGATTGGTTAAAAGAATATGAAAGAATTTATACTATTGGGTGAGAAGTTTGATTGACAGAACTTTAGTTTTAGTTCGCACTTTTGAAGGATTCGGGTGCAAAGAAAAGTACCGTGTGCAAAGGTTTTACTTCCCGAAAAGGGGCTCAAAATGGGGTGCCGAAACAAAGAAAGTTAATAGAAATTAAATTAAATGAGATTCACCACAGAGTATCCCCCCAGCGAGGGAACCGAACGATACAAAACGTAAACATAAAGGGAAATATACTTTGCATATTTATATATACTAAGAAAATTTAGAGAAGATAACAAAAAATTCTTAGACGATGTAGAAGTATTTCCCTGAAATGCAAAGATAAAATGATATACTTCAGTTTTGCATATAAAATATAAGAACTTTGAATACACAGCAAGTGAAAATTTTCATGAAATGTTAGGAAAATAAAACATATATGAAAAAGCAATCTAATAAACTAAAGCACATGAAAGAAAATTTAAGTATTGACTGCAATATGAATTTAAAGCATATTGGATATTAACTGCTGAGTGCTTGATTGATGTTCGTTACATTGTGATGTTGAACTGTAGGATTTAACAGCGATCACAAGAACGTTATAAACACATGATGCTTGCAGTCACTGTTGGTCAGACGCATTCGTGCTACAGATGAGCTTCGTCATGACTGTGTGGTGACACAAGATGGGTGTTTAGGATATTTTGAATTGAAATTAGGATAATTATATTTGCTCTGCGAGGAACCGCCACACCAGTCCCTTCCTACACAATGATATATGAATGAACTTTACGCATGCTGGTTCACTGCATTTGTGATGACTGCACGTTGCAAATGAGTATCGCCGTGTTGCGTCGAGATTTGCGAGCAAGTATGCGAATGGTAACGACGTGTTGTGTCGAGATTTGCGAGCAAGTATGCAAATGGTAACGACTTGTTGTGTCGAGATTTGCGAGCAAGTATGCAAATTTTAACGACGTGTTGTGTCGAGATTTGCGAGCAAGTATGCAAATGGTAACGACTTGTGTCGAGATTTGCGAGCAGCGTTGCATGAGGAACGAGTAGACGAGTAGTCGAACACATCTTGGTAGGAATCACAAGGAAGGGGTGACGATGGTTGTAGATATATCCTAGGTGTTTGCACATGGAGGGCTAATTGTTGTGGAAAAGTGCCGCAGACACTGTTGGAACATGTGATGCTGCTGTCTGAGGCGAGTCTCAGGACTTTGAAGCTGAAGACTTTTCATTAGTTGCGTGAAAGTTGTCAGATGCGAAATGAAGATCTCCCGGAAATGTTGCATAGTGTCTGTCACGTTAGTAGTTGCTGCTCCTGAAGCTGCAACTGCGACAGAGGTGAATGCGGAACTGTTGTGGGTTGTTTGCGCCGGGGAGCTTGCAATGGTTCTACGGGTGCGTAGAGACGACGGGACTACGGCGCACCCAGGTGTTTGCAGCCTGGTTGCACGCTGGGCATCCAGGGGAGTTGTGGGTGAGGCAAGCTTTGGCAAATGTACCTGCATAGTTGTACATCGGAACCTGGATGGATGCACACATGCACAACAGGAGCAAAGCATTCCATTTTTCTACGCAGAAAATGTCCAATTCAGAGCCGAAAAGAATTGGGATGTGATATCCCAAACCGGTGATAGCTGGCGAGGGAGAGCTGACAAAAGAAGGGCAGTTGAGACGATGGGAGAAGTCTCAGGAATCCCATAGCGTTGACAGGGTTCACGCGGGGGCGGTGGGGAGAAGGGCGAAGTCATAACTCTTCCAGCATCTGAAGTCGCCGCGGCAGCGGGTGAGGGGCCTCCAAAGGGGAAAAGCGAGGAGAGTTCAGTTCGAGTTTCAGTTCATTTTGAAGAGTAGCTGTGCGCGTTTGTGGTCGTGGATATTGTCTGAAAAGTGTCCAAACCGGGTCACCAATGAGGTGAGGTGACCGGTGTTGTTATAGAGAAATAAGTTGTAGTTGATCAGAAGGTTTTTAAGACATTTTATATAACGACCACAGCACTAACTACATAACAGATAACAGTAAAGTTTGCATCAAAATGACACAGGTCCTTTTGGATTGAGAGATGGAGCAAAAGTGATGTCTTGTTCGGTTCGAATCTCACTGGGAATAAATTTGTCCCGCCTTTATGATGCAGGGATTGGTTAAAAGAATATGAAAGAATTTATACTATTGGGTGAGAAGTTTGATTGACAGAACTTTAGTTTTAGTTCGCACTTTTGAAGGATTCGGGTGCAAAGAAAAGTACCGTGTGCAAAGGTTTTACTTCCCGAAAAGGGGCTCAAAATGGGGTGCCGAAACAAAGAAAGTTAATAGAAATTAAATTAAATGAGATTCACCACAATATGATAAGATTGACAGTAAAAAAGTATCGTACAAAATATGTAGTATTATGTGATTGGCCATTATTGTTAGGAGAAAATTATTTTATGTACAATCAGTTCAACTACTATTAGTTTCGGAGAATTCTTGACGTCGCCCACGACCCACGATTGTTCCTGAAATTTTCTCATATCAAAATTGTTGAAATATTTGAGATCTTCATCAGATGTAAATAAATCACCTGTAGATTGCCGAAGTCGTAAAGCAAAATTTAAAAATCAAAGTTGCATCAAACATCAAATTTGCATTCAAGATTTTCATCGCTCAGCTCCATTTACGTCACACGGAGGAGGATGGAAAATTTCACCGATGAGCAACAAATGTCATCAAGTCTTTCTTCCCGACAGAATCGAATAGGAGAGTTTTATTATTTTAGAAATGCAGCTTCAGTATTAATTATTTGTTGAACAAAACGGAAAAATTATGATCGCCACATTTGACGACTGGGGTTCGATTTTTAGGTAGCCACTTTCGATGCAATAGTCTCCAGTTGGCGACTGGCGGCCGCTAATCTAGAGCTTTAATGTATTCCCTGGAAAATAGGAGAACAAGGGGTCATTTAATTCAGTTATTCATAAAACAGGGAGATATGGAAGGCTTAGGTTTTACCTAAATAGCCGGACCAGAGGACATGGTCAAAAATTGAATACATCATATGCTTTAGAAGGGAGGTAAGAAAACATTTTTACCATAGAGTCGTCAATGAGTCGAATGCTTTACCAGAATGTGTATTCGAAGAGAGTGGAAGATTTAAAGAAGAATATCGATAGCTTTTGGGAACTGGTAAAGAATTAGATATATTTTGGACCAACCTTGCTGGGCCACTGTCCTGCTGTTGGTCTATATTTTGGGTATTTGTATTTAACGTAATGAAAAAAATTGTTTGAAAAAAATGTCATAATTTTTTTTTTTCATAATTTTTTGCAGATATACCACAAGACGGCCCTGTTGAAAATAAAACACATCTTAACATGAAGCTTAATTTTTTTTTGCTTACTTTTAGATTACATTAAAAAAATAAGAGTTTAATTTGTACTATTTTCAGAGAATGACACAACCGTTAGCTTTTTCTTCTGAGGAACAGGCAAGGTGTAAACTTGTTTTCAAGGTATGAGTTTTGAATTAATTTTTTTAAACTAAAAATTAAAATTCTTAGTTAAAAAAATTACTTGTGGATTGTTATAAAATATAAACTTCTCCTCTACTATTTAAATTATAAAATTTAATAAATTTATAAAATTAAGTTTTAAAATAAAGTTTTGACAAATATATGTGTCGCTGGAAAACCTGACGGTCAAGTAACGGGTTTATCCGTCAGTATTCCTCAGGTGGTACAAGCTCCACCCAAACTCTTATTTTTCCAATTTTATTTAAAGGGTGGTTTCAGTTGAAGATAGAGATAAACATTTGTCGCCGAAGGTTGGTTGGTAGAGATATATTTTCAGGCTTGTGGTGCTTGGTCAGAGACCCGCTTATAAACTTTCTCCAAGTAACACATACACAACACACATACGTGCCAGATGCGGCGCAGAAAGAAATGCAGCAAAAAAAAAACGAATTTGTACTTATCAAAAAATAAACTTGATGTAAGTATTAAAAAATATATAAATTAAAGTTACATTGGCTGATTAACTCACCTTCATCATGACACCAAACTTGTTTCCAATATAAGCAATCAATTCGTTAGATTGCCTTTTTACTGTTACAGCAACAACGGTCATGTTCGATAAATAAATAACCGAAATTGCTTGCAGAGTACGGTGTATCACAAAAGGTCTGCCGTCCAAGAACATCGGAGTAGATCCACAAAAGTCCACAATTTTCTCCTAAAATTATAAGTTTTAATTAAGGGGAGTCGGATGGGTGTTTTTTGGACGTTGCTGTTTTTAAATCTGCATATATTTAGCTTTAACTCCAAAATTATCGATTTCTGTTTAAAAGTTTATTTTTATAAGCTTTTTTGAGAAACTCTAAAACTCAGTCTTACCTATCCTTTACTTTTCTTTCAAGTTTCCTGAAATAGGGTAAGGCGTAGTAAGTGGGACCCCTTATCGGCATAATTCGACTTTAGATCCTCATATCACTGGAAGTACAATAGGCCTAACAACTTATTTTGTTGTGGTCCATTCTCTCGTTTATTATTACTGTACCCATGGCAATCTTAAAACAATTTGGCAAATAATAAAAGAAAAACATATTTTCTTTTTGGTCGACGGAGTGGCCCACTTGCCCCGCAAGGTGGGGTAAGCGGACAACCCCACCCATATATTTTTTCACATAACTGGTTGAGATATGGTGGCGTAAGTGGGATAATCTTCATGATTTTTTGAGTGTTTGAAAAAAAATTAACGATGCATCTTCAATAGTTCCCCCATAGCCTCTTAGCAATTTTTTCAAGCATGCAAGCTAACTAAAAGAAAAAATACGTTAATTTTCATCGTTTTATTTTTGCATGTTGTGTAACCAAAATGTTAGAACTGCAGATTCAAAACTGGGCCTATGGCAGTGAATATGACTTTGAATAGTTATATTACTAACCCTATGAATCAGTGAATACGACTATTTTTAAGTATACAGTCCTGCACAAAAAATTAGGCACAGACGCAATTCATGAAAACATCGTCAATGTTACTATTTTTCAGTAGTTTTTTTCATATATATACTGGGGGCTCCGCCCCCTGCTCGCTATCGCTCGCCAACTCCCGGAATTGCTGCGCAATTCCATTTGCCCCCTACTCGCTTCCGCTCACCAACCCCTAGAATTGCTACGCAATTCCTCTTTGTTTGTTAGTTAAAAGGTCCCGACCAGCAGGGAAAGTGCGCAAGAAGAAAAAGGGAAGATGCATCGGCTTTGACTATTTTTACAATGTGTGGCCGGAAGACAACACTAACCCTCTCTACTCTCAGGGGGCCCACTTCGGTGTGTACGGTTGTGGAAATCCTGAGGACCCTATTGAAAAACTGAAAATTGAATAATTTAAATATACTTCCTTAACGTTGACGGCTATTATAGTGTACAATTTATTTACAAATGGATAATATCAGTAGAAGAAGGTGTTGTTCCTTTGACCACTTCACACAAAAAAATCCTATTTCGAAGTCAACCAACTATTAAAGTTACCAGGAATAATTATTGAAATGTTAATGGCGCCAGACCACAAAGCAGGATTTTACCAGAAATTCTATTAATATTGAAATATCATATCACAATTATTTAAACAACAGTAAAGCGCGAAATGCGTTTATTTTATGGTTTTATTACAGCTCGAGTGGCCACAATCAACGGCTCGGAGTACCAGCGTATTTTTTAAGTGTGTCATGGGCCGAGTTTCTATGTTCGCTTATCGAAGCAAGTCTGAGATAGGGTTACTGGAATATCTTCTTATGAGGGTTGCGACATGATGCTCTCGCCTGATTGGCTGGAGCATAGCCATGCTCCCGAGATACGGCGCTGTTATTTTTTCCCCGTAGACATTACACGGTGACTCAGCGAAGTTCTAATAAATCGCATCTGAACGATGTAATCAAAGGAATTTAACCACTATTTGTTATTGATTTTGTTTTTAATGATCTATATTCTTCAATATTTATTCTTTTTTGGATTAAAATTCTTAACGGTAAAGCTGTAATCAATGTTTTAATACTGGCGTGTGTCATTGCTATGGAATACAAAAGTTGTTTAAACTCAGAAAAAGTGTATAAAGCTTTACTTTTTAATCTTTGTATTGTAAATTAAACATCATGTGGACTATTACAATTCTAGAAATAGTATTTTTTATCATTATGCTACCAGAAATGCAATTTTTAATGTCGAAGCTAACAGATGGTATTTGGCATGGCAGAACAATAGTTGGCGGGGTAACGTAAACAAACCGCAAATCAAAGGCATTGCTTACTTGAAAGTTGAAAACATTCTTATTTCTTCCAAACTAAGCAACAACATAGTGTTTATATGAGGTTAACTGGAAAAAATAATAAGTTTTGTTTTATTGGCGAGTTTGGCTGAGCGATAACGATTTTAGCATGGCACACCTGCTAAGCTCCTTGTCGTTACCCTTGTGACGAGTGTAGAGTTTTATAGAAGGATTCCACATAGATTTAAAAGTAAACTATTTATTAAGAACATTTAAAATAATAACGTTAAGAACTCGGGACAAAACCAACAAGTCATATCTGAAACATCAAGTTACAATCTTCTCCACAATCTGTCGAATTCATTAATATATAGCTCCAGATGCCAAACACTATCTCGCAGCTGCCAGATCCAATCACGAGGCACGCCGCTTGGTAGTAGGTTGTATCCCCCCAAAAAACTTCGTAAAAGTAAACAAACGCCAATTTTAAAAAAAATTATTTTATCAAAAAACAAGTCATTATGAATGTTGTGGCTAAAAAAGCCGTGATATAAAATGAATGCCAATCTCTTATGTAAACTTCCTGGTCATAATAAATAGTATAATTTAAGTTTCCCTGCAATAAAAAAATTGCACTGTTTGAGGTTGGTGCCCCATCTTAACCACCCTCTATACCTCTGTATAAATGTATTGAGATCATACAGTTGTCAAAGTTTTTTTTTTTTAAGTATCTTTCGTTATTATGATTTAGTAATTCAAGTTCATTTGCGAGATTTAATTTTTTTCGGGGGATTAAGATGGGCACCAACCTCAAACAGTGCATTTTTTTAATTGCAGGGAAACTTAAATTATACTATTTATTATGACCAGGAATTTTTACACAAGAGATTGGCATTCATTTTATATCACGGCTTTTTTAGCCACAACATTCATAATTACTTGTTTTTTGATAATATATATTTTTTTTTAGATTGGCGTTTGTTTACTTTTACGAAGTTTTTTGGGGGGATACCAGTAGTTTTTTTTTTTTTAAATAACAAAATATACAGACACAATATGACTACAAAATTGACGACTTGATTTCAATGTTTATAGAGAGTTATATAACCGTTATATAACTCGCACTCGGAATTTAGAACTATTTATCCTTTTCTCCGTGAACATTTGTATACTGCATACTTAAACTGTGGTGAGGTACAGATGACGTTTTATTCCCGATACATTGTTTTAGACACATTTCGAGATTGCATAGCAGCTTTTATTATTTGTGCACCTCAACCGTCTCTTATGCCCAGTTTTTTTCACTTTTGTAGGCATATTTATTTTCAATTTTCTTTTATAAAACTAAAAAATATCCAGCCTATTCAAGAAAAAACAACAACCAAATACGTTTCTTAGGTTACTGTTATGTGTTATAATACGAACATTTAGTAACAGCTCATGTTAAAAAATGTAACTTTAATTATAAAATATTACTTAGGCATAATAAAATATTCCTCAACAAATTTTATGGAAAAAATATAATTTCCTAAAGCATTCTGAATCGTTTAGTAAAAACCGCTTCCAGATTCATGGTCTAGTAATGGCTGCAGGTCAGGGCAAAAAATTAGGTCAAAATTTGACTAAAACTGCTCGAAAGATTTCGTTTTTCTAAAATTTCCATAATTTTTTTTCTCCGCTGTTTTTGACTCTAGAATAACCAATTTCTTTTATTTAAAGTAATCCACAAAATCTCTCTACTGTATTTTTTTTTATTGTTCTACGAAGTTTAGTTTGCCTGGCAGAAAATAAAATCAATTTCTCTGTTAACATAGCGAAATGTTTTCTGTATATATACATAACTGCCGTTTAGCCCTTGGCGTCATTTTGAGATTGGCGGGCGGAACGACCGTTCCGTCTGATGCCACTCGGTTGCGCAACAACTGCGCAGGTTGGAACACAGATGATCTCGGCCATGTGCCGCACTGAGGTTGGCTTATGCAAGCACTGGAGCAGACCATGGAGCACAGAACTACGAGGAAATCGATCCAGGCAACTGAATCCTCACAACTCCTCCCCCCTTCAGAAAGATTTTGCAAGATCCGGCAAAATCTGAAATATACTGATTAGGGCACAAAAACAGGTTTCACCTTCACTTCACCAGAGGCAAGAAAAACAGAATTAGTACAACATTAAAACAAATCCTTGTGTTGTCATCCTTCACCAGAGGCAAATCAAAAGCCTCCCCATCTGCTCGATTTGTTCATCATTATACCGCCCGAACAAATCACTGCTCCGTACAATGTCCTCAAAATCAAAGATGTTTGGGTTTGCCGATGGGTACGGAATTTCCAGGTCCGAATCATTCACATCCGAGATTACCTCGTCACCAATTAAAAGGTTAACATTTTCCTCCCTTTGATGATAAGGCTTGAGCAGATTTACGTGATATAGGGTAGACTGACCAGTGAGTGAACAGGCCCCAGTGAATGAACAGTTGGTAAATACATTTAAAAAATAAGGATTGAAAATAATTCCACTGGATGGATTGGCAACACTGACTTCCTCCCATCTAGTAGGAAGCTATCTGACATATGATTGGTTGTCCTGGTCACATGACCTTTTTTTAAAAAAAATGCCAGTTTGTTGTTATCTGTGCAGCACCTTGTTTCTCTATTGAAGTAATAAGGCAAGTTTTCTGCCATCACCTCTTTTGATTATAATTAATGGTTCTTATTAGTTTTTTTCACTAATTATATTAAGGATACACTGAATATGCATATTTAAGCAATGATTCTGATTGTTTCAAACATTATAGCATGAGTAGATTGTGAGTACAAGGGTGTTCAATAACTGGCTAGGCAAATTGTGATAAAGCCAATGAATGCACACATGTTCATTAACTGGGATTTGTCTGTGTTGCAGAAAATCAAAGCAAAATACAATTTTTCTAACTTCTTTAGCCATTTTATGCAATAAAACTCCAGTGAATAAATAAAAAACACCTCCTAACCAGTGACTGAACACACATGTTCATTCACGGGTAGTAACACTTTAGGCTAGTTCCAGTGAATGAACAATTTATGATTTTGTAATGTCTAGCATAGCTTATATTTTTAAGGAAGTTATTTTATTGTAATCTATGTATGAATATAACGAATATGTTGCAAACTGTTTTTATCCATGGCTGATTGAAAATGGTATCAAATTTCCCATTTTATTCTTTCTGGATGGTCACAAATCTCACATTAGCCTGGAATTGAGCAAATTTTGCTCAGATAAGCGAATCCTTCTCTTCAGTTTTCTACTAAATGCGCGACTAACATACTTCAGCCTTGTGATGTAGGAGTATTCCACCCATTAAAAGCATCATGGAGAGCTTGTGTCAGACGTTGGAAGCAGAAATATGGTGGTTCAAAAACTATAAGTAAATTTAATTTTACTCCAATTTTCAAAGAAGCTTTTGATGCATCAGTTGATGCCATCAAAATTCAGGAAGCTTTCAAGAAAAGTGGCATTTTCCCATTTAATGTATAAAATGTAGACTAAACAAATGTATGCAGCACAGACACCAAGAGTTGAAGAGTAAGAAAGATCATGAAGAAAGAGCATGCTCTAAAAAAGAAGCGAGCTATTTCTTCAAACACTTGAGTCTGAACTTCCTCCAGACATGTTGAAGTCTTTTAATGAAACCTTCAATGCTGAGTCCAACATGTCAAACATCCGAGAACCTGTACTTTTTTCTATATGGAAAAAATTAGTACCGAAAATATATAATCATACAGTTGCGCTAAATCCTACTGAAGTTGAAGCAAGGGACAATGATAATGAGGGAATACTAGACATTGATTTCGAGAGGGATCCTTATGCGTTGTTGACTAAAGTAACATCACATCCCATGATTAAGAATTAAATTTCGGAGCAATCCACAAGCAAAACACCAAGCTCCGCTGGAGGCGTGTTATTCAACCAAGGTATGGAGCAATCTGACATGGAATCTATTGAACCTCTTCCATGTAGGCCTAGTTCACCTGGCCCTTCAAAATCAAGTGCTCCTGAGCATCCCTCGGTGGAAACATCTAAAAGTATTACTGGAACACCAGAAGAAATTTGGAAAGATCATTTACATTGGCCTAATATTGAACAAAAAATTTTTTAAAAGAAAAACGAAAAAGTTCCCCTTTGTAGGAGCATCACTGAAGTGGCAAAAATTGAAAGAGGCTGCAGAGAAGAAAGCAAAAATAGGAAACGAATAGAAAGAACATCTAAAAAAGAAAAGGCTGAAGAAGCAAAAGATATAAAAAAACAAGAAAAATATGAAAACAAATTGAAAAGGCTGAGACATCCATGGGCGGATCCAGAAGACGAAATTTAATTCTTAATAAAATATCAAAGTTATTTTATAATTTAGATTCACAACAAAGAAATCGACACAATAATAAATGTTTCAATAGAAAGTACAGTTTTAAATATACTTTTTTAAAAAAATGTTTTGTTCGGAGAAGATAAACTGTTTTACGTTTTTAAATTTAAATCAATTTTTTATTATTTGAATTTAATTTGTTTTATGTACAAGTAACATAAACGTTTTAAAATAATAAATTAATTAAAAACTAAATAGGTGTATTTTTTTAAAGAATTTTTTATTATGCATTTTACGTTAGAAATTTTTTTAGAATAGAGCAGAGGGGATAACAAGATAGTCACTCTCTCGAAAATTTACTTTGTAAGGTGTAAAAAATATATAGTTTACTAAATTTACGTAAAATAAAAATATAAAAAAAGCACCAGCTTCAGCACCTACTACACCAAAAAAAAGCATAATTAAAAAGACTAATTGGAGAAAGGGCTAGTTCTGACTAGGGTACCTTCAATACACTGTGTGCTGTTCAGGGTAACGACAAGGAGCTTAGCAGGTGAGCCATGCTAAAATCGTTATCGCTCAGCCAAACTCGCCAATAAAACAAAACTAGTTATTTTTCCAGTTTTACACATATAAACATTATGTTGTTGCTTAGTTTGGAAGAAATAAGAATGTTTTCAACTTTCAAGTAAGCAATGACTTTGATTTGCGGTTTGTTTACGTTACCCCGCCAACTATTGTTCCGCCAACGCATGCCAAAGACATGCCAAATACCGTCTGTTAGCTTCGACATTAAAAATGGCATTTTCTGGTAGTATAATGATAAAAAATACTATTTTTAGAAATCTAATAGTCCACATGATGTTTAATTTACAATACAAAGATTAAAAAGTAAAGCTTTATACCTTTTTTCCGAGTTTAAACAGCTTTTTTATTCCATAGCAATGACACACGCCGGTATTAAAACATGGATTACAGCTTTACCGTTAAGAATTTTAATCCAAAAAAGAATAAATATTGAAGAATATAGATCATTAAAAACAAAATCAATAACAAATAGTGGTTACGTTCCTTTGATTATATCGTTTAGATGCGATTTATTAGAGCTTCGCTGAGTCACCGTGTAATGTCTACGGGGAAAAAATAACAGCGCCGTATCTCTGGAGCATGGCTATGCTCCAGCCAATCAGGTGAGAGCATCATGTCGCAACCCTCATACGCAGATATTCCAGTAACCCTAGTTCTGACGCACGGAAATCTTTCTTTTAACATTATAACGTTATCAAAACAAAAAAATATTTTAAGTTTTTCTATAATTTGATTTGAATAGTCCGGTTTCATTGACTGGATATTTTTGTGTTTATTCACTGGTAAGAACTGTTCATTCACTTGGCTTTTGTACCACTTTTTATTTGGACTCCCAAAAGACCCAAAGCAATGTAATATTAAGTCACCTCCTTTTTTTTGTAGAATGTACATATAATGACAGATGTGTTGACATTGTCATACACCCAGAATTTACATGTCCTGAAAATGTATGAATTTTCTTAAAACAAATTGTCCTTAAACGTTCATTCACTGGTTAGTCTACCCTATATGGGTTTTCTCGGTCCTACAGGCATCTTAACAATATAATTGGTCTCTGATAACTGGTTCTCGATAGTTCCAGGGCCAACCCATTGCACTGCTAATTTATTTGGACGCGATGCAGCCAGAACCAATACTTTGTCTCTAGGTCTGAATTTTCTATTAACCGATCCCTATCCCGGTAAACCTTTCGCTTTTCCCGCACTTCTGCAGCTCTAGCCGAAGCTAGCTCCTGGCACTGTTTCATTCTATAAGTTCGAAAACTTATTCAGTTACAGCACACTCTGCTTCCGGAGGCTCAACCCACTTTCAAAAATTAATGTTTCCGGAGTTCGCCAATTCTTTCCATGTACTAACTCTGCCGGACTGAACCCCGTAGTTTCGTGCGTCACCGTTCTCAGCGCAAGTAGTGCAGCTGGAAGTATTTTCTCCCAGTCCTTGCCAGACTCCACACACAAAGCCTTTATCAGTCTTTTTAGGGTCCTATGCCATCTTTCCACACTGTTACTCTGCGGGTGTCGCACTGAGCTATGTACAACTATAATTCCGAACTTCCCAAAAAACATCGATATAAGATTGCTAGTAAAAGAAGCGCCGTTATCGCACTGCAATACCTTCGGGAAACCCCACCTGCTAAAAATAAGCAGCAATGCATCCGTTACAGTCTCCGACCGAATGTCGGCCACTGGCACCGCCTCTGGGTATTTGGATGCCACACATAGAGCAGCAACCAGGTGCCGATTTCCTTTACCAGAACACGGGAGGGGTCTTACCGTGTCTATACAAACCCTGGAAAATACCTCTTTAATTATAGGAACCAGCTTTAGAGGAGCTCCTAGTTTCCTGTGCCTTCCCTACTCTTTGGCACGGTTCACAGGTTTTCACAAAAACATTAACGGATGAAATAACCTCAAGTGGGTACTTTTTTATTTCCACAGCTGTACCAGCCTCCTGTTTCCTCTCAGTACCCATATGGTCTTTTCGTTTTCCGGAACAACAGTCCCTTTTCCTCAACAAACTCTGTAGATTTAAAATTGCCAATCTTTTCCCAAATACATTTCAAATCCAGGCACTCTTTCTGCTCTCTACAGAACATCGCAGAGTCTATTTGGGCTAATTGGCACTTACCTCCACTAGCCACGGGTAACTGCAGTTCAGGCACAACCTCCTCCGGAATCACGGGAATATCACCCTGATCCATCTCAATTTCCTTGCCAAACTTGACGTCACCTTTAGTTCGTTCTCTTCCTCTTTGAACCTGGCTCCGCGTTACTACAACGTTAAGGGGGAATGGGCAAACTGGACAGCGGGTCTCCAAACTAAAGTGCCTCAATGTTAATCCAATGGGAAAAAAAAACTATTTTCGCTGCCACATTTCTCCGGCTGTACTGAATATTTTTGCAAGCGGATTTTTTTATGTGATAAATATAGCTGATGACTTACAGGTCCCGACAATCCCACTTTTTGAAATTAGTACGAATATTTTTTTTAATATTCAATAAATTGTTTTACACAAAATATTCGAAGCAATTTTAAAAAAATGGGATTATAGAGACCTGTAAGTCAGCTACATTTATCACATAAAAAATCCGCTTGCAAAAATATTCAGTACAGCCGGAGAAATATGGCAGCGAAAATAGTTTTTTCCCATTGGATTAACATTGAGACACTTGAGTTTGGAGACCCCGTTCAAATGCGCCCATTCCCCCTTAAAGGGCTGCGAATTATGTTTAATCGAGTCAATCAACTCCTGGGTATAATTTCCCAATATTTAATGTTCCATATCCACGGAATTATCTACGATTGCTGCCTTAGTCCGAATACGCCCGTAATCAGCACCCTCCTGAACTATTTTTGCAATAGGCAAGCAACGGAAATTATTTTCCAGAGCCTGTTTGACCCATACCACTTCCCCAGTATAGTCTTCCTGCTTAACCAAGTTAGCCGGGGATACATCAACGCTAGTTCCACTGTCCCTTAAAATGGTGGTTTCAATGTTGGTTACCCTATCTTGACTAAGGTAAGGTGCGAAAACAGGTCCAAATTTTCCTACGGAGTTAATATTATTTATCATTTCTGTATTCTGCCTTCTAAGTTCAGGACATTGGGGACGCAGATGATCAGTAGAATTACACTGATAACAAGCAGCCGGTCGGCGTCTCTCGCACTCTCGATCGCACCAATTTAAATCCTTTCTAGGAGCTCGAGCTCGCTACCAATTATTTACCACAGGCCGTTCATTTCTAGCCTTATTGTCTATGCGAGGTCTCCTGTATTTCCCCGGTTCTTCAACTACCTTCTTTTCAGGAGGTTTATAAGCCACAGACTTTTTAGCGAAACGCCTACTCGTTTCATAGTCATCCAATTTTTTTTGCCAAAGTTACGGGATCTACCAACGTACCCCATTCATCTAAAAAGTGCTCTTTTATTTCGGTTGGTACTCTCATTTTAATTTGATCAGCCATGATTACATCTTTCAGGTCATCGTAGTCTCCAACCCATACACCGTCCAGCCATTCCTTTAAATAACTCCGCAACTCGAAGATCAAATCGCGCCACAAAGCGCCCGATTTCCGCTGATGCTGGTGGAATCTATTCCGGAAGGTCTCCGCTCCCAATTTGAACCGATTTAAAAGGAGGGTTTTTACGTGTTCAAAATTGTCCGCCACTTCTTCAGGTTCCCGAACAATAATTTCAGCAATATCAGTCGGAAGCAGGGATATCAGTTGCATTACCCACTCACTTTCCTTTATCTTTGCCTTGCGGGCCTGTCGCTCGAAAAAGTGTAAGGAATAAAACCATATCAGAGTTTTGGGGATCATATTTTTGCATTACGTACTTCATATTCTTTACAGGCCTAAAATTTTCTCCCGAACCCGACGGCAAAAGGCTGATATCTGCCACTTGTGTAATTCTCAATCTCTCTAGTTCGTATGCTCTTTTCTCCTTTTCCTCCTCCTTTTTTACCTACGATCCTCCACCATAGCATCCAATTGAAACTTAATCACTTCCTCGTCATATTCCTTACTGGCATTTATCTCTTTTTTACGGTCTACTTTACGATACTCTTCCGACACCTCGACTCCCAACTCATGCGCGACAAGCATTAAATCCTCTATCAAATGTTTTAACAGGTAAGCCATTGTACCAACCAAATGGGGGGGGGGGGGGAAACCCTTAACCCACGACAGAAACCTTCAAATTAAATCACCACACTTTACACCTTTGAAAATCACTATACCTACCGATCACACTAAAACACAATCCTACTATATTTACACTTTCGAAACACCAAAAATCTCCATAAAACCTTCTAAAACCACTACTAATCACTAAAACTACTCACACATTCTAAATTTTCCTCACAATACTTCACACTCATAACTGCACAACCAATCATATAACCAATTTGCCTTTATTATACCAATCACCAAAACCATTCACATACAAAAACTCACTCATAACTCCACACCCAATCATAACCATCAACTTATTTTTATTATAACAATAATCACTAAACCCAATAACTAAATTTTAAATTTTATTTATTTAAAAATTGCCTCCAGTGAAAGCTCTGGCTTACCTCTGCCCTTCCGTTCCAAATACGGGGTCTGCCAACCAGTCTTGGACAAAATTATAAGGACAATTGTAATTTTGTAAGTTAAATGCATAAATTAGCAAAGTTTCGGCTTGTACACGTCATTCCATCGTGTTATAAAGATTATGCGAGTGTTTGAAATTTTCATTACACTTATATTCAACCATGCCACTAGGTACGAAGCTTTCAGTGTTTGAAAAAGGAAAATTAATCTCTTATAAAAATTCTGGACTTACCGGACGTGAAATAGCATTTAAATTAAATGGATCAAAGACTGTAATATATAATTTTTTGAAAAATCCTTGAAATTATGGAAAACGAAAACACACAGGTAGCCATTTTCTGTATCTTTGAGAGATAAATGAGGAATTGTAAGTAGAGCTTGCTCTAAAAAGCAAACATCGACGGAAATAAAGCGTGAACTTGACTTGAACTACAGTGCTCGAACCGTTCGCCGTGTTTTACAAAATGCTAAACAGGTTCGATAAGGAAAACTGAAGCCTCTTACAGAAACCCAAATGAGACTGAGAATGGAGTTTGCTAAGAAGTACATTTCTATGACAAATGGGATGACGTTGTCTTTTCTGATGAAAAGAAGTTTAACCTAGACGGACCTGATTGTTTTAAGTATTTTTGGTATGATCTTCTCAAAGAAAAAGAAATCTTTTCAAAGTGTCATATGGCGGCGACTCGGTAATGGTCTGGGCAGGTTACGCAGCCTCTGGAACTACAGAAATAGTATTTCTTCAAGGGAAAATGAACTCAAATAGTTATGTTGATATGCTGGGTGATAAGCTCTTGCCACAAGCACCGTTGATAACCAGTGGTGACTATTTATTCCTGCAGGACAATGCATCAATACACGTATCCGCAGCTTCAAAATCATGGTTTAACGCTAATTCTGTAAAACTATTGACTGATTGGCCACCTAAAAGTCCCGATCTGAACCCAATCGAGAATTTGTGGGGTATTTTGGCGTATGAAGTTTACAAAAATGGTACTCAATACCATAACAAACGAGAACTGATGTTATCAATTGAAAAGGCATGGAAAGATATCCCTGCGAGCACCCTAAAGAAACTAACGAGCTCTATGACGTCAAGATTAATTAAAGTAATTGAAAATAAGGGTGAACCTATTAATTATTAATTGTTTGGACTTGAAAATTTTAAATGTCCTTAAAATTTTGTCCAGTTTCCTAACAATGCATTTTTTTGTTTATTATTTTTATAAACTCAAATTTTCTAGTTTTAGTTTTTTATTGCTCTTAAATGATTTATAGCATAAAGAAGTAGGTATTTTTATGTCGAAATGCATTTTCATTTAATTCAGAAATAAAAAAATTCTGCTCAATTTTCAGTTGTCCTTATAATTTTGACCACCACTGTAGCTCCAGATGCCAAACACTATCTTGCTGCTGCCAGATCCAATCACGAGGCACGCCGCTTGGTAGTAGGTTGTATGCCACTCGGTTGCGCAACAGCTGCTGCAGGTTGGAACACAGATGATCTCGGCCATGTGCCGCACTGAGGTTGGCTTATGCAAGCACTGGAGCAGACCATGGAGCACAGAACTACGAGGAAATCGATCCAGGCAACTGAATCCTCACAGCTCACACCCTGTACAGCACACAGTGTATTGAAGGTACAGCTGTGGAAATAAAAAAGTACCCACTTGAGGTTATTTCCTCTGTTATTCATCCTAAAGAATCGGACCTTTTTGACATTGTGAACAATTAACATTCTGAGTTAATTGCATGACACAAAATTTGCATAAGGGGCCATCTTCATATTAAAAATGTTACTAACTTTAAAATTTCCAATAGGAACACCCCTTTTTGAATCCATATTTCAAATCTCTGACCTATGTTAATACGAAATGCCAAATTTTGTTAGTTTTTAAGCATTATTAGAGGAGTAAGAGACGTGCAAAGTTTGGGTCCCATAATGTTAAATGAGTTGCACATAAAAAACTATCCCAATTTATAAATAATTAAGATAATGAAACAAATTTTTTACTGAAACGAAATTATAATAACCCAAACAAAATGCATTCAATATTGGGGTATTTAAAACAATTTTTATATTTTTAAATAATTATTATATTAATTTTTTTAAAAAATATGAATAGAAACCCCTAAATATTTTTACAGAAATAAATTTAAGACAGGAAGTTTAAGCGAAATCCCAATTTTTAAAAATGTTTATTCATAATTTGCTGAGTAAATCACAAAGTACTTTATAATTACCCTTTAGGGGACTGTGTATAAGATTACGTGTGTAATTGATAAATAAGGATGGCTTTGCATGCATGCTTGCTTGTCATTTTAGAGATGGTCCCCAAAAGGTCCACAAGTGATTCGATTGAATAACTCGTCAAATATTCATCCAAATGTAACAAAAACTTAGATTTAAGGGTTTTCAAGAGTGCTTAACATTTCTAAGTTATTAAAATTGGGTGTTGCTATTGCAAATTTCAAAGATCGCAATATTTTTAATATGAAGACGGCCCCTTATGCAAATTTTGTATCGTGCAATTAACTCAGAATGTTAATTGATCACAATCTCAAAAAGGTCCGATTCAATAGGGTGACTAACGGATGAAATAACCTTAAGTGGGTACTTTTTTATTTCCGCAGCTGTACAGCTGCGGAAATAAAAAAAATTACCACTAGTGATTATTTCTGCCGTATGTCACCCTATAGAATCGGACCCATTTGAAACTGTAAACAATTAACATTCCGAGTTAATTGCACGACACAAATTTTGCATAAGGGGTTATCTTCATATTAAAAATGTTACTAATTTTAAAATTTCCAATAGTAACACCCCTTTTTGAGTCCATATTTCAAATCTATGACCTATGTTAATACGAAATGCTAAATTTTGTTAGTTTTTAAGCATTATTTGGGGAGTTAGAGACGTGCAAAGTAAAGGTCCCATAATGTTAAATGAGTTGCACATAAAAAACTATTCCAATCTATAAATAATTAAGATAATGAAACGAATTTTTTACTGAAAAGAAATTATAATAACCCAAACAAAATGCATTCAATATTGGGGTATTTAAAACTATTTTTTAATTTTTTAATAATTATTATATTAATTTTTAAAAAAAATATTAATAGAAACCTCTCAATATTTTTACAGAAATGCATTTAAGGCAGGAAGTTTAAGCGAAATCCCAAATTTTAAAATTTTTTATTCATAATTTGCTGAGTAAATCACAAAATACTTTTTAATTACCCTTTAGGGGACTGTGTATAACATGATGTGTAATTGATAAATAAAGACGGCCTTGCAAAAGGAAGAACTAGTCTGCGCTTGTCATTTTAGAGATGATCCCCAAAAGGTCCACAAGTGATTCGATTGAATAACTCGTCAAATATTCATCCAAATATAACAAAGGTTTTCGAGAGTGCTTAACATTTATAAGTTATTAAAATTGGGTGTTGCTATTGGAAATTTCAAAGTTCGTAACATATTTAATATGAAGACGGCCCCTTATGCAAATTTTGTGTTGTGCAATTAACTCAGAACGTTAATTGTTTACAATCTCAAAAAGGCCCGATTCTATAGGGTGACTAATGGCTGAAATAATCACTAGTGGTACTTTTTTTTATTTCCGCAGCTGTACCCTAGTCTGAGATAAGATGAAATTGCTGACATTATGTCAGTGAATAACTATACTGGACTAATAAAAAAATACTTACATTTTGGATGACGGCTATAAACCTTCGTCAAGTAAGACAGTCACAACACACTCCACGGCGAATGGCGCGGCAATTAGCAAAAAAATAAACATCCAGTTTCTTCGTTGCCACCCGAGAGTACATAATACTGAGTTCATAACTGAGGCCTAAAAGCAGCGACCATTGAATTGTAGAATTTTTATTGCCACAAAATTTAAAATTGGAGTTGTACTCAAAAAATTGCATAGTAAAGATGAAAAAAAGCCTATTTTGTTTAAATATAGAGAAATTATCCGAAAAAGAAAGATTTCTAAAACAAATAATGTTAATGACGCACACGAACATTTATTGACGCAAATGCTTGTACTTTTAGAAATTTTAATTAAAAAACTAATTTGAATTTTTGAAAAATATTTTGCAGAAATGAAATTTAAACCATTTTCTTTATTTGGTAAAAATAATTGGAGTTTTCCCATAAAAATTGTATCGTAGAGATAAAAAAGTATGAGCGTAAACAAAAAAAAAAAAAAAAAAAAAAAAAAAGCCCATAACTTCCAAACCGGGGTAAAATTGATTTTAAAAATTATGGCAATTTGTTGATACATAAAAACTCTACAAAATACTCGAAATTCAGAAAAATGTATCAGGGAAAATTTCTTTAATATCGAACTTAGTCAAAAAACGCCTTTTTTGCGTTTTTACAAAATATTTTTTAATTTAAAAACTAAATTGAATATTTTTAAAAAATTAGTGGACCTGAAATCTATACTCTTTTCTACATTCAGTAAAAAAAATGGAAGATTATTGTTGAAAATTGCGCCGTACAGATCAAAAAGAAAAATTAAAAAAAAATTAAAAAATAAAATTAAAAAACCCATAACTTCCAAACCGGGTTGAATTTGATTATAATAATTATGGCAATTTGTTCATACATAAAAACTCGACAAAATACTCGAAATTCAGAAAAATGTATCAGGGAAAATTTCTTTAATATCGAATTTAGTCAAAAAAACGCCTTTTTTGCGTTTTTACAAAATATTTTTTAAATTAAAAACTAATTTGAATTTTTTTTAAAAAAAATTGTGGACATGAAATATATACTCTTTTCTACATTCAATAAAAAATGAGAGATTATTGGTTAAAATTGCGCCGTACAGATCAAAAAGTAAAATTTAAAAAATATAAAAATTATATTAAAAAACCTATAACTTCTAAACCGGATCCAACTTGATTATAATAACTATGGCAATTTGTTGATACATAAAAAGTCCACAAAATACTCGAAATTCAGAAAAATCTATCAGGGAAAATTTCTTTAATATCGAATTTAGTCCAAAAACGCCCTTTTTTATTTTTTAATTACGAAACCAATTGGATTTTTTTAAAAATATTTTGTGGACATGACACTTACACCAATTGAAACCTTCAATAAAAAAATTGGAGTTGTACTCCAAAAATTGCGACGTAAAGATAAAAAAAGCTAACTTTTTTTTAATATAGAGAGATTCTTTAGGCAACATGAAAACTAATAGGGTAAAAATTTTTGCCAAAAATATGAATAAATTTGACTTCCATCAACAAATCAAAAATTTCAATACTTTCCTTGAAACAAAAGTATCGGCACAAGTTTAAGTTTTAGGCAAATTCTTTACAGGAAGTGATTGCTTCATCAAAGGGGAGGGGCTTTAAGTTGCTTAAAGGGGTCATAGGAGTCTTAAAAATGTGCAAAGAAGGTACTAAAAAGCAAATTTAATCTTTCATGTAAATTTTTTACTGCTCAATTTTTTAGTATAATTTTTTATACGTAATTCTCCAAGAATTATTTCTTATAAAACAAATTTTTAAATTTGTGAAACTTTAGCCAAAACTTAAATAAATTATATTAAACATAAAGCTGTTTGAACACATTGGGATTAGGCTTGCGCGGCAAATTTTGGGGTCAAAATTGCAAAAAATGACCAAGAAAATGACTTTATATTGTACAAATATGTACAAACTAGGACTTATACCTAAATTCTCAGCTCAATTTTAATTAAAAATTATTTTAAGAACTTTTTTCTAAAAAAATTAGTAAAAGTTTTTAAATTTTGATTTTAAATTTTTTTAAATAATAATTTCTTATTAAAATTGAGATGAGATTTTAGGTATAAGTCTTTGTTTGTACATATTTGTACAATGTAAAGTCATCTTCTTGGTCATTTTTTTTCAATTTTGATCTCAAAATTTGCCGTGCAAGCCAAATCCCAATGTGTTAAAATAGCTTTATGTTTAATATCATTTATTTTAGTTTTGGCTTAAGTTTCATAAATTTAAAAATTTGTTTTATATTAAATAAATCCTTATAGAATTACACATAAAAAATAAAACTTTTATATTGAGTAGTTAACAAATTACATGAAAGATGAAACTACTATACTTTGTAGTACCTTCGTTGCACATTTTTAAGACTCCTATGACCCCTTAAAAGGTTGAAGGTAATTCTCAATGCTTAGAACCATTCTGAAGTCAACTGAATTTTCGTATGAAGAGATTTTAGGGATATGGACATTAAAATTCAGAGGTAAATAATTTGTTTCTGATATTTCTACAGAATTGAAGCTTTCGAAACGAGGTATTTATAGAGTGTTAGTTCGTGGCGATCAACATCCACCAAAATCGCGGTCAGGAAGACCTCGAATCACCAGCAAACGAGAGGACAAACAAATAGAAAATTGACTTCAGACAAACATTGCTCTTCAAATCAAATTAAAATCACAATTGTGGCTTAATTTTTACAAAAAACTATCAGGTTAAGGGGTCATAGGAGTCTTAAAAATGTGCAAAGAAGGTACTACAAAGCAGAGTTTGATCTTTCATGTAATTTTTTAACTACTCAATATATAAATATAATTTTTTTATATATATTTCTACAAGATTTCTTTAATATAAAACCAATTTAAAATTTATGAAACTTTAGCCAAAATTAAAATAAATGATATTAAACATAAAGCTATTTGAACACATTGGGATTAGGCTTGCGCGGCAAATTTTGAGGTCAAAATTGAAAAAATGACCAAGAAAATGACTTTATATTGTACAAATATGTACAAACGAAGACTTATGCCTAAATTCTCAGCTTAATTTTGATTAGAAATTATTTTAAGAACTTTTTTCTAAAAAAATTAATAATTTTGTTAAAATTTTGATTAAAATTTTTTTTAAAAATAATTTTTAATTAAAATTGAGCTGAGAATTTAGGTATAAGTCTTTGTTTGTACATATTTGTACAATATAAAGTCATTTTCTTGGTCATTTTTTTCAATTTTGACCTCAAAATTTGCCGCGCAAGCCTAATCCCAATGTGTTCAAATAGCTTTATGCTTAATATCATTTATTCTAATTTTGGCTAGAGTTTCATAAATTTTAAAATTTGACTCCTATGACCCCTTAATCAATGAATCTCGATGCATGATAAAATCCAAGTTTATAGCACAACCTAGCTTACTATCTCATCATAAAGATGCAAGACTGCAATGGACTTAACAACACAAGTCTTACATCTATCCATTGCAGTCATGCATCTTTATTAGGAGATAGCAAACTAGGTTGCGCTATCAGCTTAGATTTTATCAAGTATCCAGATTCATTGATTCACCTGCTGATAGTTTTTAGTAAAAATTAAGCCACAATTGCGATTTTAATTTGATTTGAAGAGCAATGTTTGTCTGAAGTCAATTTTCTTTTTTGTCTGTCCTCTCTGTTGCTGATAATTCGAAGTCTTCCTTTGGTGGATGTTGATCGCCACGTGCTAACACTCTATGAATACCTCGTTTCGAAAGCTTTAATTCAGTAGAAATATCATAAGCAAATTTACCTCCGAATTTTAAAGTCCATATCCTTAAAAATCTCTTCATACGAAAATTCAGTTGACTTCAGAAAGCTTCCAAGCATTGAAAATTACCTTCAACTTTTTGAAGCAACTTAAGGGGTCATAGGAGTCTTAAAAATGTGCAAAGAAGGTACTACAAAGCATAGTTTGATCTTCCTTGTCATTTTTGAACTACTCAATGTATAAGTATATTTTTTTATATGTAATTCTACAATATTTATTTATTATAAAACAAGTGTTAAAATTTATGAAACTTTAGCCAAAACTAAAATAAATTATATTAAAAATGAAGCTATTTGAACACATTGTGATTCGGCTTGCGCGACAAATTGTGAGGTCAAAATTAAAAAATGACCAAGAAAATTACTTTATATTGTACAAATATGTAGAAACAAAGACTTATACCAAAATTCTCTGCTCAATTTTAATTAGAAATTATTTGTAAAAAAAATTAAAATCAAAATTTTTAAATTTTTTTTAATTTTTTTAGAAAAAAGTTCTTAAAATAATTTCTAATTAAAATTGAGCTGAGAATTTAGGTATAAGTCTTTGTTTGTACATATTTGTGCAATATAAAGTCATTTTCTTGGTCATTTTTTCAATTTTGCCCTCACAATTTGCCGCGCAAGCCTAATCACAATGTGTTCAAATAGCTTCATGTTTAATATCATTTATTTTAGTTTTGGCTAAAGTTTCATAAATTTTAAAACTTGTTTTATAATAAATAAATCCTGTAGAATTACATATAAAAAAATTATACTCATTTATTGAGTAGTTAAAAAATGACATGAAAGATCAAACTATGCTTTGTAGTATCTTCTTTGCACATTTTTAAGACTTATGTGACCCCTTAAAGCCCCTCCCCTTTGATGACGCAATCACTTCCTGTAAAGAATTTGCGTAAAATTGAAACCTGTGCCTATACTTTTGGGGCAAGGAAAGTATTGACATTTTTAATTTGTTGATGGAAGCCAAATTTATTTTTATTTTTTTGGCAAAAAATTTTACCGTATTATTTTTCATGCTGCCTAAAGAATATATATTAAAAAAAAACTGCTGAAAAATAGTAACATTGACGATTTTTTAATGAATTGCATTTGTGCCTAAACTTTTGGGCAGGACTGTATTAAAGAGTTGGGGCAAGTGGGCCACCCCTGGCCTACTTACACGCCATTGTGGAGGCCCACTTACCCCAAACGTGGGGCAAATGGGCCACCCCAATTTTGTTTTAACCTTATCATCATTAAAAGTACATGACACTACAAAAAGATACTATGCTTAAAACACTTTCAAAATATATAACATTTTGTTTTGCGTCTAAAACCGTATCATGAACCGTTTTGAAATAAATAAAAAAAAAGTAGTATGATTGCGTGAATTACGATATGATGCAATTTTAAAAATTGTCACAAATAGGACTGTACCTTGTTACATACTTAATTGAAAATGAAACCATAATTTTTCCTGTATATATTGGAGTAAATACGTAAAAATATTGTGACAAAATTTTTTTAAGTCAATAATTAGGGAAATGTCAGGAGGTGGCCCACTTTCCCCAATGGTCCACTTACCCCACCTTACCCTATATTGTTTCTCAAGTGTTAGGAACATTTTTCTCAGGAACTATAAATATATTTTTTTTATTATTTCTTCGGTATTAATATTTCTATGGTTTTACCTGAGGAATTTTAAATATCGCAGCTCAAAAAGAAATTATATTACTTTACATCTGATACTTCACTTCCACTAGCAACTAGTCTAATGACACATCAATGTTGTAAGCACACAATAGCTCTAACCAACCAGAAAATCACGCACTCTGTCTCTTCCGTAGTATAACGATTATAGCTCTGGACTGCAGAGCTGGGGATCTAAGTACGATTCCCGAGTAAGAGTTGGTAGTAAAGTCTACCCCTCATGTAATTGGGTGAAAACCCGTTAGGGTGTGTTATAACAAATTATTAAAAGTTTGATTATTTCATAGTAACCGAACCGTTTTTCCCCTCGGTTTTGGCTGAAAACCCGCTTTTTTATGAGGCCAGTCTACACCGGAAACCAGTCTTCCAGCGGTAGAAACCCGAAATCATTTTTTTCTGAAAAACCGCCATCCCTACCGTTTCTCATTTGGTTGGCGGCGAGTATAGTTCTTGGGCTGCTTGTCAGCTAATGGCAGAGATGCCGTTGAAGGGCGTAGGATAAATGAAAAAGTCAACCTGTTCATGGCAAAAAAAAAAAAAAAAACTCACCGGTGCATCGTCGCATCTCTCTCCCTCCACGTCTCTGTTACACATTCGTGGCCAGGTTTCGAAAGCTGTCACGACCGCCGACATCTCTGCAAAGCACACAGCCGATCCGTGAATGTGGACGGCGTCGTTGAAGCTCATGTAGAGAGCCTTCTTCGTCCCGTTGTACGCGATGGATGGGCCTAGATGGGCTGTTCCCAACAAGCTATTCACGATTGCGCCCTTGCTTCTGCACTGCACTGGCAACTCCTGGTAGGACCGAAAGGTAGGGTCTGTGCTGCAGAAGCGCGCCAGACGAGAGGTGAGCGATACTCCGTCATGTACAAGGATCGGGAAGTAGATGTAGTTTTCGTACATGAAACCGCCATCGATTGGGGCTCTCTGAAATGAATGCCATAAGCAATGATTTTTTTTCCGGAACTTCATATTACATAGACTCAACGGGGCTGGTTTTCTGTCTAAAGTGTATTTGTTATGCCGTTATAAAAAGTATATGATATATTTGAAAAACAAGCATAGACACGTTACCGATCTGATTTTTAGAAACTTCGAAACATTTCCCTTTAAAAAAAAAAGCACAAAGTGCACAGTTATTAGGTTTTAAGGCAAAAAAGTCATTACTAAGTAAGAAAGGGAAACAAAAGAACCATTTTTATAATATTCCATACAAAAATGTAACTTATATATAAAACTAGATAAAACTATGTAGACCAATATTAAATCTGCTTTAAACCTAAAAAATAAAATAAAATCCTACTGTAATGTCATCCTTCATCAGCAGTGCATTTGAAAAAGTGTCATTTTGCCACGGGCGCTGGAAATAGTACCGATCTCCGTCACTCTTCAGTACTTTGGAGGACAGATACGGGGCAGAAAAGGGTGACTTCTGACCAGTGACGGCGGACACAGTGAACAGGGATGTTTGTCCGTCGAACCCATTTTCCATGAGGGCGTAATTCACATCCAGCTCAGAGTTGGTTGAGTAGCCGAGGGTCTCGTTGTACGGATGCACCCAGTAGTACTCCGTGAGGTTTTCCACTGGCCTGACCTGGCACAAACTAGAAAGATGATACTTCAAATTTCAATAGAATCAGGGCACGCTAAGCCTGGTCATAAGGCACGTCATAAGACACGTTAGACCTGGCCTAGGGCATCCAAATTTTAGGGGCCCCTACCCTACATTTCAGTTACTTTTATGAAAATTGTTGTGGATCTCTCCAAAATTTCTGAAAATTTAAAAAATATTTAAGGGCCTTCCTTTGCTTTTAGCTTGATTTAACTTGTACATTGGTATAATATGATTGATGTTATAAAGAAGCTAATAAAATACTAGAAAATCTGGCACATTGACCAACTGCCACTATCCTTTACAAGCGATCACACGCAAAATTTTCTGTAAATGTGCCCCCCTAATCTTCTTGGGCCTATAGTCTGTTTCCCTGGATCAGGCCCGGAATCGAACCTTGGGCACCCGTTCTGGACATAAACCGATAGCAGAATCCCGACAAGCCGTGAATGCCGACAGGTTCGAAAAGCATGAAAAATAAATAAATTAGTTCCGTTGTGCTCAATTAAGGACAATTTGATTACTAATTTTGCATTTTTTGCTGTCAGTATTATGGCTGTCGGGAATCTGGCTTATCGGAATTATGTCCCAGATCCGATAGTAACACACAACTGATTTAGTGAAATAAAACACGTAGAATGAAGCTGGAGCATAAAACACTTTTTTAAAATTAAAAGTGTGACTAAACCTGGCACAAACTAGAATGAATACAATATTGCAATTTCCACTTTATAAGACCACTCAGGGATACAGTCACCTCATTCAGTAAAAATTAGTCACGTAGAGTGAAGTTGAAGCATAAAAAAACCGATATATTTTTTGAAGTGTGGCATGGCATGGCACATACTATAAAGAAAATAATATCGCAATCGAAACTTAATGGGAATAAAAGGATATATTTATGCTATCAGCTCATTTAGTGAAATAATCAAATAAATCATGCAGAATAAAGCTGAAGAATAAAAAAAGGCTTTTTAGTTTTACAAGTATAGTAGAATTTTGTATTTGATATAATTTGTCTGTTAAAAACCAACTTTTGTATTAAAATTACAATTTGTTTGCATAAAATAAACATATTTTCTTTATAAATTTTACTGTATTTTTCTAGCGCACGAATGGAAATCATCATAACATCAATTTAAAACAAAATTGAAAAGAAAATAACATAAGTTTATTTAATTTTTTAATTGATTGAGTTTTCAAAAAGTGTTGCCATCTGCTGTATAGTATATTTTTGACATTTTATCATTTTAAAATATATAATTAAATAACCAGAAAACATATTCCTGTAAAATTTGTTTCGATGTTATATTGATTCCCATACCTGATGAAAACGGAATAACATGGCAAAGTAATTCTTTTGCAAAAGTTGTGATTCCATCAAAACCAATGCATTAGCTCTATGGGACTGACAACTCCTAAAAGATACATACTTTCTGTATACACTCCCGCACAGCAGCAAAGACGGCGATCGCTCTAAATCGTACACCAACTGCAGTATTCTAACGGTGTTGTCCGTGGGGACACGGCGCTTGTGACAGGGGTACGGGGGAACGGGGCAACCAGGGTAGTCGTCCACAGGTCCGATGCTCACATTTTGCTTCAGCTCCAGGTCGGCGGAGAGGCGATAGAGCACGTTAACGCCACCCACAAACACGTCCCCCGTGTTATTCCGGTCGACAACCACGAGCTTGAAGTACTCGGGGTTCGAGTCAGTGAGGTTGGGTAAGGTGTGCTCCCATGGTACGCGGGCTTGCGTGGCTGCGTCGAATTGGGTTAGCACGAAGACCAGGGTGGTGATGGAAAAGATCCAGTGTTTTGGTACCTGGAAAATTAAATTCCTGTATCGTCACTTAAGTTCCCGCATGTGCTATCTAATTGTTGTGAAAGGATCAGATTTACTGTAAGTTAACGTTAGGCACGATTTTTTCGGATTTGGCGATAAATAATTTTTTATTGCAACCGTCTGACTTCGACTGGTGATTCGAATTATTTGACTTCGCAACGATGACGTTTTCAGAACAGCCGGTGTTAAGGGTACAGGGATCATCTAGTAGAGAAAAAACACTAAAATTTATCAGTCAATGAAACTAATATAACTTTTTTATTTTTTGACCAATTTGAAAAAGTCTTCTTAGGTTTAATCCATTGAACTATTATAAATACATATTTATAAAAATATTTCAGGAATTTTATTTTAATATTTAAGAATACTAACATTTAAAAATGCTTGAAAATTTTAATTTAATGAAACTACGTTTCTGCGGGTACATTTTTCTCTGAAAGTAATGTATGTAAGCTCAAATAATTTAATATATAAATAAAAAACTGTTCAATTAGTGTAATGAACCCCAAGTTTTAAGAATACCATAAATTTTAGAGTTTTGTTACCCATAGCACAATTGGTGCCCGATTTATGCACTTTTCCAGTTACAAAAAAACCCTATATATATTTTTGCAATATTTTTTGTTCACTGTGTTAAACAGACATACATAAAACATCATGCAAAATTTCAAGCATCAAATTAAAATAGGATAGGAGAAAAGTGTACCTGCGTGCTAATGCATGATTTTTTTTATATGTATATATATATATATATATATATATATATATATATATATATATATATATATATATATATATATATATATATATTAGGGTGGTCCTTAAAATAAAATTTTCGATTTTAAAAAGTCTCACCCCCTCAATTTGTTCATTCATATGAAAAAATAATTCCTGCAAAATTTTAGCCAAATTAATTAATAATAACACGTGCCCCACGGGGCATAAAGTTTTAAAAAACGCAAAATTTTTGGGTGTTTTTTTAAAAATTCCGTTATAAATCAATATCTATGCCAACTACGACAAACTACTCAATACAAATGTTATAGAACATAAAATTTCCTGCAACTTTGTAATTTACAATTTTGATCTATGAGCAACAGGTTTCGAGTTATAGGGAAAAGAACGAGCGATATTTTACGAAATTTCAAATCATGGCCACACTACACAAATGCCATCCATCACAATGGTGCTACCTAAAACTGATTATTTAGTTAACTTTTAATCTTTCCTGCTTAAAAATCTCTTAAATGGGACAGATTTAAATATTTGTATAAAAAACCATTTAAAATACACCACAATCTAAAGACTGTCAGGGCCGTCGCGTGGGTAAGGGGGGGGGGTGGCTGCTTTCGCAATGAAGTTAGCTTTTTTAATGGAAAAAGAGCGATACACCAGGAGTCATACAGGGACCCACGTGTCTCTCAACCTTCTCTTCTGTATTATTAATGATTACTGTATCTAGTTAAAGCAAATAAAAAACATTTTCTTTCATATGGAAATGGTAGAAAAGATGTTAAGCCTTTGTAACTGCTCAAGAGACTTTGTTGCATTTTTTTAAGAAACTAATGCGTTATTTTGAAATTGATGGAAAAAGCAACTTCGTATGAGTTTTAGTCATTTGTTCAATGGTGCATCTGAAGTTGGTTTTACCAAATTATGAATCGAAAACAGATATTTCGTATTGCTTCACTGGGTGGTCATGTGGGTGATGGGGTCGTCTCTTGGATTAGGCACTTTTGCAAATTAAATAAAAGATTACCTACCGATCAATTTGTGTAGCTAATAAGCAAACGACATTCTTAGAAATTTAAAGATCACAGACAATGTCCCTAATCAAAGCCTGTTTGCTGGCACAATATGTGCGTGAGGGGGAAGGGGGGGGGGTTGAAAGGGGGAATTGGCTTATAAATCTTAATTTTAATATAAATAAAAATAAATTACCACTTACTATATTTATTTATTACAGTATGTATGGCTTCAGTACAGTTTTTCAATCGCAGGTTGTGTATTTTTTGTGACAGTCTTGCGCAGTCAGTAAAATAAATTGTTTTTGGATTCATTCTTTGTAAATTGATAGTTGAATTCTACAATTAACATCACACCTCTTTAAGCTGCCAAATTTACGAATTTTAAAGATCTTGTATTTCCCTTCCTTTTAAATAATTTTCTTAATTACACCAATAATGGATCTAGCTCCTTGAAATTTTTCAATAATATGAAATTTCTTTAATGGAAAGTGTATTATAATAGTTCTTGCGTAGTTGTTTCTTTCGCAGGCAAGAATACATGCTTTTCTCTAAAATTTGAGATCTTCATCCATTAAAAAGGAACCACTTGTGTAAATTCAGGTTTACTTCACCTATATTTAAAAAGAATATGAGTAGCAATCTTCACGAGATAGCAATTTGGCACCCGCAACTTGGTTTTTCATTGAAGCAATAACAAATATCTGTTTTCAAGACATAGTTTAGTAAAACGAACTTCATATGCACCATTAAACAAATGACTGAAACTCATACAAAGTTGTTTTTTCCATTAATTTCAAAATAACGCATTAGGTTTCTTAAAAAAATGCAACAAAGTCTCTTGAGCAGTTACAAAGACTTAACATCTTTTCTGAAATTACCATATGAAAGAAAATATTTTTTATTCCTTTTAACTAAATACAGACACAGTAAGCATTTATAATACAGGAGGGAAGGTTGAGAAACACGTGGGTCCCTGTATGACTTCTGGTGTATCGCTTTTTCCATTAAAAAAGCTAACTTCATTGCGAAAGCAGCTCTCCCCCCCCCCTTACCCACGCGACGGCCCTGACGGTCTTGTATTTTTGATTGTGGTGTATTTTAAATGGTTTTTTTATATAAATACTTAAATCTGTCCCATTTTAGAGATTTTTAGGCAGGAAAGATTAAATGTTAACTAAATAATCAGTTTTAGGTAGCACCATTGTGATGGATGGCATTTGTGTAGTGTGGGCCATGATTTGAAATTTCGTAAAATATCGCTCGTTCTTTTCCCTATAACTCGAAACCTGTTGCTCATAGATCAAAATTGTAAATTACAAAGTTGCAGGAAATTTTATCTTCTATAACATTTGTATTGAGT
>CM043116.1:62923515-63163441 GCA_023701765.1 Hylyphantes graminicola | reverse complement strand
TAACGTACATCCCGTATGTTTTCACTGCCACTATAATCCTCTGTTTATGTGAGCGCTGAAGGTAGCTTCGTATACACAACCGACTTCCCCTAAAAAATTTACAATCTATGCTAAAAATGTGATAAACACAAAGTCATCTAAAATATGAAAGAAAAAAAAGAATGTCTTGAAACTTTGAATTATTAATTGTATTTCTTTTTAGACCATAATAGAGACATTTCGAAAAACTGCAATCTCCGAAACACACAGTCGGACATAATTTTGATGAAATTTGTGCTGTGACAAAAGTATTTCAGAAGGAGTTCGCTGTGCAAAATGCGATACAAAAAGAGTCCAAGAACTTCCGTTCTGAATGTGCTTTGCTGAGAGGGTTTGTTGAATGTCACTTTTCAGAACAACATTTCGACTTTAAACATTATGCACGTGTGGAACCAGTACTTCGAAAAAAGGTAAGGATGGTTTTGGTTTTGGCAACGAGTTACTCTGCTTTGTATGTTTCTTATGGTTTAAAAAACAGGTTATCAATTGAAGGGCATTATCGATAACAACAATCCTTTATCACCAAAAACTGTTGTGTAGTTCTAGTACGATACATTATTTTACATATCGGAACTAGACCAATCAATCCTCTTCTCGCATACGCCTTGAGCTGGCATCCTTATCCCTTCGGCTTAAACCTTATAGGGGTTGGAGGTCCTAAAAATGTGCAAAGAAGGTACTACAAGTAATAATTTTGATCTTTTATAATTTTTTAACTACTCAATATTTAAGTTTATTTTTTTGATATGTAAATCAATTAGATTTTTTTTTTATAAAACTAATTTTTAATTGATGAATCTTTAGCCAAAATTAAAATAATTTATATTAAACATAAAGCTATTGAACACTTTGGGATTATGCTTGCGCGGCAAATTTTGAGGTAAAAATTGAAAAACTGATCTTGAAAATGGACTTCATATTACACAAATATGTACAAACAAAGGAATTGATACATAAAATTCTTCAGCTCTTTTTAATTAGAAATCATTTTAAAAAAAAAATAATCACAAATTTTTTAATTTTTAATTAATTTTTTCAAAAAAAAGATCTTAAACTAAATTTGTAATTAAAAATTGAGGATTAGAATTTAGGTAGATAAGTTCTTTGTTTGAACTATTTGTACGAATTTAAAGTCATTTTTTGTTTATTTTTTTCAATTTTGTCCCAAAATTTTGCGCGCAAGCCTATGCACAATGTGTTCAAAATGCTTTATGTTTTAATATCTTTCTATATTTTTGATTTTGCTAAAGTTTATAAATTTTAAAATTTGGTTTATATTTATTAAATCTTCTGTTAGAATTACCTATAAATAATTATATTATATATTGTGTAGTTAAAAAATGAAGGAAAGATCTAAAATATAATTTGGTAGTGCTTATTTGCACACATTGTTAAGGACTATTGGACCCCTTAAATCACTTATTCAAGTGGAATCTTCACACCAATCAAAATAACGTGTGCTAGCCAGACTATAACTGAGTTGATTGAAAAGAAAAAATTAAGAATATTAAATTCTAAATAGAATTTTAAATGATGAATTTTAAATTTCTAAAATCGGAATTTTAAATGAAGAATATTAAATTCATAAATAGAATTTTAAATGATGGAATATTAATTACATATTTAGGCGATAATTCACAAGTATATAATACAATTTGAGCAAAAAAAAAAAGCATAAAATATTTAGAAACCCAATAATAAAAAACTATATAATATTTTTAATAATCTTTATTTTGTAATTTGAAATGAAATCGTCGGACCTTTGCCGATTTTGTCTGTACTGTTTATTTGCAGGGAATCCTCCGAAATGATTAAGACCTCTCGGTTTGCAAACCTTGAAAACTTGGGTCTCTCTGTCTACGAGGGGTACATTTCGTACGGGGCTTTGTTCAGTAGGACGCAGGGTGTGGCGCTTCTAGCTTGGGCGGGCACAGATCTGTAATCTGAAATAAAAGTTAGATTTATACTACTTGGAATCGCATATTTACATTTGACGAGTACTCTGGATAATCCGCTTGATTTCGTACAAGGCTTTCCTCTTATAGGCCTCTTTGGTGATGATAGCGAGAAACCTTAGCTTAACTGGTGTAACGAATACTGGTTACTACGCTTTCCCCTTTTTTTTAGCGGCAACCATGATTCACGTCAGGAGATCAGTTGGACATGAGTAGGCACAAAGGTTTAACCGTGATGAAGAATCTAGGACGACTTGAATCACTCTCAAACTATTACTCAAGGGAACCCGTCATCCATCGGTCTTGGGGGTGGGATCTGATCGTGTAAACCAAGGAGCCTCACCGAATTTCAACCTCGTCAATAGGCTTTGTATGGAAGATGGATCTGATCGTGTTTCCTAACAAAGCCTCACCGAATTTTTATCCAATTTGGTTTGTGTATGGGAATAAATTGACAAGGGTACCAAACAATCCGTTGACTAATATGATATTAAACAGAATGCAACAACGTTTTATGGACTGAATATAGAAGTTTAAATGGTAAAAAAATGCCTAAGAAAGGAACTACAAAGTATTAAGGAGTTCATAGAAGTTCTTAAAAATATGCGAAGAAGGAACTACAAAGTATAGTTTGATCTTTCAATGTAATTTCCATTTAATAATCAATATATTAGTATATAATTCTTTTTATACTGGGTGTTTCATAATTGACCGGAATAGGAAATTGATACAAATTCCGGAAATATTGAGCCGGCCCCTCCGAAAAAATAGTAAAAAGCCAATTGATCACGGGTTTTGGTCCGTGGTTGCATACTTGAACTAGGGCAGCCACGTGAATGTGTTGACGAAGGGATGCATTTGTTGTTTGAGTTCGGTTTGGTTGAATCGGACATATTGCCTAGTAAATTTTACAATTTGCAGAGTTCTGTTACATCACAGTTCCTAAAAACAGCTAAAAAAATGATTAATAACTACGAAAATGGAATTTTTGTGTTTGGATTTCGATTTAAATAATTTGGTGGGTTATTGTGTTTCAAATTCGAGCTGGAAATGTTTGAAAATTGGAAGGAGCTAAACGTTTTGCGATAGAAGTGTAACAGTTATGGTCGAAATTGTGCATAGTGTTGGTGGACCAATTAGTTCCATAGTAGGGTAGTGGACTGAACCTACCAATCGCACCATTCTACCAACACGGAGGACAATTTTAGGGTGTCATGTGGGGGGGGGAATCGTATGGCCGAGGGGTTTGGATCGCAGGCCATATCGCTAGCAGTCCGCGCGCTGGTAAAGGGTACTACCCAATTTTTTTTTCAAAATTAAATTAAAGGGTGATATAAAGTATTAGTCTTTCACATTTAGTAACAAAAGAGGCAATGGGCATTTTACCCATCTACTTTACTTATTGCAAATGATATATAGATAAAAGTACTAGCTGTTATAAACCCCGGCGTTTGCACAGGGTGTGACCCTTAATAATCGGATATTTTTTTTTATGTAAACAATTATTTTATACCAATTGATCCCTTCCCACTGGCCAGTACTCCATCGGTAAATTATAATCCGCTTATTCAAGTGACAACCTACGACATAAAAAAAGAATATTTTATATAAAATTTGGTAGCTGTACCTTCAGTAATTTTGGCTAGGCGTTGAGTGAGTCAATCAGTGAGTTTAGGACTTTGCCTTTTATGTAATATAAATTGAATTTAAGAAAGAAAATCCATAAAAATTGCTTATTTAATAACACTTAAAATTGAACTAAAAGCTGTGCTAAATGATTTTTGTCTAAGATATTATAAATAAATCTTGTGTGGGAAAATGGGCTCTAAGTAACAATTTTTTGTAAAAAACGACTTTTCCACATTTTTTATCGAAAAAATAAGAACAAATGTCAAAAAAAATATTTCCTATTTCCACTTTTGTGTCAAATACTAATTATACTTCTGATTGAAAATCAAAAATGTCGTGCCTTGTAAAATAAATAAACTACAGCCTTGGCAACGTGGCTCATGTATATGACATGAACATTTGGCTTCAACAAAACAGAACCATGAACGTCAGTGTTAGCGAACAGTCACCAGATTCACCTGATTGGCTGATGGGAAAAGTGTCGCGAGGAGTCGGGGAATATTTAAATCGCCTTTCTGCTGATAAAGCGTGTGCATTTTTCATTAATCTCCAGCTTGCTGTGAAGATATGGTTTTATTCTTTAGAGGAGAGGATTTTTTTGGTGTTGGAATTTCACCGGCCTAGAACACAATGTTAATGCAACAAAACGGAGTTTCAAAAAGAAGTTTAATGTTACCAAAGGACCAAAATTCGACACAATAAGGATGCTGTTTGGAAAAATTTCAACGAACTGGGAACGTGAATGATGAGGAGAGCTGGATTTGTCGGGAGAAGATTTTCGCAAACAACCACTGCTAATGCTCAGCTGGTGGAAACAGTAATACGAAAGCAGCCTTGTATATCCGTCCGCCGTGGTTGCAACTAACGGTTTTCAAATCAAAGCCAACGTCGACGTATCGTCAGCATGGCGGCAGGGGCTTGCACATGTTTTCCATACAGAATTCAAAACTCGGCCAACCTCTCACCGCTGCTTCAATAATCTCACGGGAGACCATTCGCTAAACAATATGGTGCAAATGATTGATGTTGGTGATATAATGTATGACTAACCATTTGTGTTTTCGATGAAGCCTACTTTCATAGCTGGGATGGCTACGTTAATAAACAGAACTGGCGCATATGGGGAACAGAAAACCCCCATGTTGCAGTTCCATCATCTCTGCATCCACCAAAAGTAAATGGTCTTGGGGCCGCCATTTCGTCCAAAGACTCATTGGCCCCTTTTTCAGAACCGGAACTATTACTGCCCTCCGCTACCTAGAGATTCTTCGTGAATTTGTGGCGATTCAAAATGCCTTAGATGACGCTGAAAGCACTTCGTGGTTCATGCAAGACGGTGCCCGACCCCATCGCACGGCCGACGTGTTTAATTTCTTGAGCGAACATTTCAATAACCGTGTGATTGCATTGGACTATCCCACACATACAGGAAGTGGTATGGATTGGCCTCCTCTTTCACCAGACTTGACCCCCTGTGATTTCTTTCTGTGGGGATATTTAAAAGATCAAGTGTACCGTCGCAATCCCGAAACAATTGAGGAACTAAAGCAATACATCTCTGCTGCATGTGACGCCATCCACCAGAAATTTTCAAACAGGCGGCCGGTAATTTTGCTCTAAGACTGCGTCACGTTATTGCTGCTAATGGCGGATATGTAGAAAATATCGTAGTATGAGTAAACACATAATTTCACCCACCCTATATTTTCGTTTGTTTTCAACTTTATTTGCAAACACATGAACAAATTTTTGAAGGGTCGATTCTTTTTTAGGATCGACCCATAAAAAATAATAGCAGAACCACTACACATACATGCACCGTTAAGCCATACAAACCCTCCTTCTTTGTGCTGTTTACTATTTTTTTCCTTTTATTAATATAAATAAGCAGGTGCCCGGATGTTGTAATGGTTTGGATCGCAGACAATTACGCTAGCAGTCTGCGCGCTGTAACGGGTGCGATTCCCGCCTTCGCCCTGGGTGTACTTCCTTTCTCTGTCAGTAATAAGTCCTTCTGTGGTTGTCTTACTTGACGAAGTCTTATAAGCGGGTGCCTCTGGAGCTGCTGGGTCCGGGTTCGAATCCCGTTCAGGCATGGATGTTTGTGTTTGTCGAGTATATGCGGAGTACGTGCTCGTAAAATCTGTTGGGTCCGAAAGTCCTGTGGGCGGTCATTGCGCAGTTCACCATGGGTACAGGTCAATGGAGAAAATTTCCCTACCCTTCAGGGACATGTCTAAATTGCGGAGGTGGCGACAGATGGCAACATCTGTCATAAGTGTTTGTGTGTGTCTTGTGCTGTCCTACTTGACGATGGTTTATAAGCGGGTCCTTGCGACCAAGCACACAAGCCTGAAAATATATGTCCACCAACCAACCAACCAATAAGCGGGTCTCTGATCATGCACACAAGCCGGAATATATATGTACATACCTACCCAGCATAAATATGAAAAATACAATAATTGTTATGTTTAAACTGATGGTCAACATCAAGTTTTTTTTAACAATAATGCAACAACCTATCAAAATGAACAGCATCCTAATTTTTTTTTTTTTTGAAAACTAGTTGAACCTGTAATTTTTATCAGATGTAAATTCAAACAAACCAAACTAAAAGTACTACATTCTTGTGTAGCTCCAGTGCAAGATTTCATGCACGACCGAAAGGGCGGCCAATTAGTTAGCCGTTTTTCATTGGCGGGGGCCGGGTAAATATTTAGGAATTGCGTCCTATACTATTCCGGTCAATTATGGAACACCCTGTACGTAATTCTACAAGCCCCGCGAAGGTGTTCCCACTTTGTCGTAGTGCGGTGGCTTGCGTGTGTTGTTGATCCCGAGAGCTAAGCCGGCGGGAGCTTCGGCTCCTGGCAGGGTTACCCAAGCCGGACAGGTCGGAGGGGAGACACCAGACCAAGAGGAACACCCTGGTCCTCCAGGTTGGGGGTTGTGCGATGGGCTAAACACCCATCCGCTTAAAAAAAAAAAACCCAGTTTACAGAAACCGAAGTCAAAGAAGACCGTCTTTCTCAGATTGATGGTATAGATTATCAAGACCCTATTGTGTCCCCACCAGTTGATATGAGCCCTGGTTGTGAAAGCCGATTGGAAGCAACCAGGAGGATGAAAGTGACTGGTAAAATTTTCTCGGCAAAACATAAAGTAAATATTGGTTGTTGGAATGTAAGAACGCTTTACGAAACAGGTAAAGCATCCCAGGTAAAAACCGAAATGGAAAGATATAAAATCGACATTCTGGGACTAAGTGAAATCAGATGGAACAGTAGTGGAGAGATAAAAATGACAGGTGGAACATCAATTATCTTCTCGGGCAACGAAAATGAGGACGATGTTCATTGTAAAGGTGTGGCCTTCATGCTTTCAAAAACAGCAAGGAAAGCACTCATGGAATGGGACCCGGTATCAGAAAGAATAATACGGGCAAGATTTAAAGGAAAACAAAAGAATATATCAATTATCAATGTATATTCCCCTACCAATGATGCTACAGATGAGGTGAAAGAGAATTTTTATAGTACATTACAGGTGACTAAAGACCATGTAAACAAGAAAGACATAACGCTAATTATTGGAGATATGAATGCCAAGGTAGGGTCAGAAAACCTTGGTATTGAAAGAGTAATGGGTAGACACGGACTTGGAAGGATTAATGAAAATGGTGAACTTTTTATTGAGTTTTGTCTTACCAACGACCTATGTATTGGAGGAACTTTATTTAGCCACAGGGGCATACACAAGGCTACATGGATCTCTCCAGATAAGAAAACAAGAAATCAAATTGATCACATAACTATTGATAAGAAATGGAGAAGCTCTCTCTTGGATGTCAGAACAATGAAAGGAGCTGATGTGAATTCTGATCACCTATTGGTGGTTGCAAGAGTAAGAATCAAACTCGCTAATATAAAGACAAATAAATATAGAACAAAATTTAATGTTGAGAAACTAAAAATCAAATCAGTGAAACAGGACTTTAAAATAGCTCTAGAAAATCGCTTTCAAGCGCCAAATAACATCACCGATATGGAAATAAATAATGAGTGGAATGTAATCAAAGAGATATATACAGAAACTTCTGAGGAGATACTGGGAAGGAAGAAGTTCGAGGATAAGGAATGGATTTCAGAAACGACTAAAGAGCGAGTACAGGAAAGACGTGTTATAAGATCAAAATTGCTTGGAAAAAGATCCCACGAAGTTGAACCACAAGCTCTTGAAGAATACAAAAGGAAAAATAAAGAGTGCAAGAAGAGTGCTCGCAAAGACAAAAGAAAATACTACAATGACCTTGCCTCTGCAGCGGAAGAAGCAGTTTTCAACAATGATATAAAACAGCTGTATGATATTGCACACAAAATCAGTGGGCGTAGACGAACGAAAGAGGTACCTATCAAAAATAAGCAAGGACAGAAACTGACAGCAAGTGAAGAACAAGTAAAGAGATGGGTAGAACACTTTAAAGAAACCTTAAACAGACCTAACCCTATTGTTTTGGAGGAGATCCCAGATGATGCACCCGTTCAATTAAACATTGATACAGGCCGAATTAAACTCTTAGAAGTGCAGAGAGCAATAAAATTGCTCAAGTGCGGGAAAGCTGCTGGCAGCGATAACCTTCCCGGAGAACTTTTCAAGGAAAGCTCCAAAACTGCACTCGAGAAGCTAACTGACCTGTTTAATAAAATCTTTGAGGAGGGTGTGATACCAGATGACTGGAACGAGGGTTTGCTTATAAAGTTGCCAAAAAAGGGTGACTTAACATCATGTGATAACTGGAGAGGTATAACGCTATTGAACGTTTCGAGTAAAATATTCACAAGAATACTACTTGAACGAATGAAAAGAGCAATTGATGAAAGGCTTCGACCAGAACAGGCCGGTTTCCGTGCGAATCGGGCTTGTGTCGACCACATTGCAACCCTAAGGATTATAATCGAGCAATCCATTGAATGGCAATCGACTGTTTATTTGAATTTTATAGATTTCGAAAAGGCATTTGACAGTATACATAGAGATACACTTTGGAAGCTGCTAAAATATTACGGAATACCAGAGTGTTTTGTGAAAATCATTAAAAACATATACAAGAACTACTATATCAGAGTAGTTCATAATGGAATACAATCAGAATCCTTTGAGGTAAACTCGGGAGTCAGACAGGGATGTATCCTTTCTCCAACAATTTTTCTGATTACTGTGGACTGGATTATGCAGAAAGTGACAGAAAACAAGAGGGGTATTAGATGGACACTTACTGAGTTTCTTTGTGACCTTGATTTTGCTGACGACCTATGCCTGCTAACTAATACCCTTAAAGATATGCAGGAAAATACAGGTAGACTGAATACTGAAGCAAAGAAAAATAGGGCTTAATATCAATCAAAAGAAAACAAAAATTTTAAAAATCAACCTAAACAATGTAAATGACATCCTCCTTGAGAATCAAAAACTAGAAGAAGTGACCAGCTTTACACATATCTTGGTAGCACCATCAACAATAAGGGTGGAACGGACGAAGATATCACTATCAGACTAAATAAGGCACGAGGTAGCTTTGCAATGTTAATCAAGTTTTTTAAAAACAGGGCCATCTCTATCGCAACTAAGATCAGAGTTTTTAACACTAATGTGAAGTCTGTCCTTCTCTATGGATCTGAAACATGGCACTGCAATAAAACTAACGTGAGAAAGCTTCAGGTTTTCATTAACAAGTGCCTTAGAAGGATTCTTGGCATTAAGTGGTACAGCTGCGGAAATAAAAAAAGTACCACTAGTGATTATTTCTGCCGTTAGTCACCCTATAGAATCGGACCTTTTTGAGATAGTAAACAATTAACATTCTGAGGTATTTGCATGACACAAAATTTGCATAAGGGGTCATCTTCATATTAAAAATGTTACTAACTGTAAAATTTCCAATAGTAACACCCCTTTTTGAGTCCATATTTCAAATCTATGACCTATGTTAATACGAAATGCCAAATTTTGTTAGTTTTTAAGCATTATTAGGGGAGTTAGAGACATGCAAAGTTTAGGTCCCATAATGTTAAATGAGTTGCACATAAAAAACTATCCCAATCTATAAATAATTAAGATAATGAAACGAATTTTTTACTGAAAAAAAATTATAATAACCCAAACAAAATGCATTCAATATTGGGGTATTTAAAACAATTTTTATATTTTTTAATAATTATTATATTAATTTTTTAAAAAAATATGAATAGAAACCCCTCAATATTTTTACAGAAATGCATTTAAGACAGGAAGTTTAAGCGAAACCCCAAATTTTAAAATTTTTTATTCATAATTTGCTGAGTAAATCACAAAATACTTTTTAATTACCCTTTAGGGGACTGTGTATAACATTATGTGTAATTGATAAATAAAGACGGCCTTGCAAAAGGAAGAACTAGACTGCGCTTGTCATTTTAGAGATGATCCCCAAAAGGTCCACAAGTGATTCGATTGAATAATTCGTCAAATATTCATCCAAATGTAACAAAAACTTAGATTTAAGGGTTTTCAAGAGTGCTTAACATTTCTAAGTTATTAAAATTGGGTGTTGCTATTGGAAATTTCAAAGTTCGTAACATATTTAATATGAAGACGGCCCCTTATGCAAATTTTGTGTTATGCAATTAACTCAGAACGTTAATTGTTCACAATCTCAAAAAGGTCCGATTCTATCGGGTGACTAATGGCTGAAATAATCACTAGTGGTACTTTTTTTATTTCCGCAGCTGTACCATAAAAGTAATAACGAAGAAGTTCTAAGGAGAGCAAATCAGATACCAATTGAATTTGAAATTAAGAAACGAAAGTGGCAGTGGATTGGTCACGTATTGCGAAAAAATGAAAAATTCAAGATAAGACAGACGTTTGACTGGAATCCCCAGGGGCACCGAAAGAGGGGAAGACCAAGAAACACTTGGAGACGGACTAGGGTATAGTCCGACCACGCTAAGTTGGCAATCAAAATATTTACATTGTGGACGATTCCACTTTGAATTGAGGTTTTTAAGCAGAAGAAAAAAGGGTTGCCAGCTCAAGGCGTTTGGCGAGAAGAGGAGATTGTTGGTCTAGTTCAATCTATCACACTAGAGCTACACATCAGTTATCGGCGATAGAGGATTGTTGTTGATTGCTAGTAGCGGTTACCGATTACACGTGTATTTCTTGAATATTTTGAATCATGAAATTACTAAGGCTATTATTATTTTACCGAAATTTAATTAACCATTGCTAAAAAAAAGTTCAAAATTAATAAACAAACTCGTAGTTAAGTTATAAGTTCCACTGAGTATATTTCCCAGTATACTTCTAGGATTTTTTTTTTTTTTTTCATTTTGATGAAGGGTTTTAAAACTTAAAAATATGACTGGGACTAGGAATTACACCGAGGGACGCTATAACTTAAATATTAATGGGAAATATAAGAGTAATCCTGATGCAAGTTCGATCTACCCTTCGATTGCTAGTCTGTTTCTAAACCTTAAAGAAACTTGCACCCAAAAGCAACGAATCGCCAAACATAGTAACTCTTGCCCAAAACCTTCCTTACCTTTTTTCGAAGTGGACTGGTCCACAATGTAAATATTTTGATTGCCAACTTAGCGTGGTCGGACTATACCTTCAATACGCTGTGTGCTCTACAGGGTAACGACAAGGAGCTTAGCAGGTGTGCCATGCTAAAATCGTTATCGCTAAGCCAAACTCGCCAATAAAACAAAACTAGTTATTTTTCCAGTTTTACACATATATACACTATGTTGTTCTTATAGTTTGGAAGAAATAAGAATGTTTTCAACTTTTAAGTAAGCAATGACTTTGATTTGCGGTTTGTTTACGTTACCCCGCCAACTATTGTTCCGCCAACGCATGCCAAAGACATGCCAAATACCGTCTGTTAGCTTCGACATTAAAAATGACATTTTCTGGTAGTATAATGATAAAAAATACTATTTTTAGAAATGAAATAGTCCACATGATGTTTAATTTACAATACAAAGATTAAAAAGTAAAGTTTTATACATTTTTCCCGAGTTTAAACAACTTTTGTATTCCATAACAATGACACATGCCGGTATTAAAACATGGATTACAGCTTTACCGTTGAGAACTTTAATCCAAAAAAGAATAAATATTGAAGAATATATATCATTAAAAACAAAATCAATAACAAATAGTGGTTACGTTCCTTTGATTATATCGTTTAGATGCGATTTATTAGAGCTTCGCTGAGTCACCGTGTAATGTCTACGGGGAAAAAATAACAGCGTCGTATCTCTGGAGCATGGCTATGCTCCAGCCAATCAGGTGAGAGCATCATGTCGCAACCCTCATACGCAGATATTCCAGTAACCCTAAGACGGACGATCGAGAAAGAACTGAAGGACGTGGGGACAACATGGCGGGAGGCGAAACATCTGGCCACCAACAGAGTGAGATGGAGGAAATTGACGGAGGCCCTATGCTCCAGTGATGGAGTGACAGAGGGCTAAGTAAGTAAGTAAGTAATTCTACAAGATTCATTTAATATGAAACAAATTCTAAAATTTATGAAACTTTAGCCAAAACTAAAATAAATGATATTAAACGTAAAGCTATTTCAACACATTGGGATTAGTCTTGCGCGGCAAATTTTGAGGTCAAAATTGAAAAAATGACCAAGAAAATGACTTTATACTGTACAAATATGTTCAAACAAAGACTTTAGGGTGGTCCTTATTAACTTGGCAAAAAATAAATTTTCGATTTTGGAACGGGCCACCCCCTCAATTTGTTTATTCATATGAGAAAATAATTCCTGCAAAATTTTAGCCAAATCAATTAGTAATAACACGTGCCCCACGGGGCTTAAAGTTTTGAAAAACGCAAAATTTTAGGGTGTTTTTTCAATAATTCCATTATAAATCAATATCTATGCCAAATAATAAAACATACTCAATACAATTGTTATAGATTATAAAATTTCCTACAACTTTGTAATTTACACTTTTGATCTATGAGTAGCAGGTTATGAGTTATGGGAAAAAGAACGAGCGATATTTTACTAGATTGTAAATCTCCCCCCCCCCCCCCCCCCCCCCCCCCCCCCCCCCCATGGCCACACTACGCAAACGATATCCTTCACAATGGTGCGACATAAGTAATTATTTAGATAACTTTTAACTGTTCTGTCTAAAAATCAACTAAAAAGGGACAGATTCAAGTATTTAAATAAAACACATTTAAAATATGCCGTAATTTTAAGACTTTGGGCAGTCTGGGCCGTCGCGTGGGTGGGGCAGAGGGTGCCACATTAAAGTGATTATTTAGATTAACTTTTAGCTGTTTTGTCTGAAATTTAATTAAAAAGGGGCAGATTCAAGAATTACAAAAAAAAAACTTAAAATGTTCCACGATTTAAAGACTGTTGGCTGTCAGGGCCGTCACGTGGGTGGGGAGAAGGGGGGGGGGGGGCACTTTCGCTAAGGAGTTAGTTTTTTTTAATGGCCAAAGCGATACGCCCTGAGTCATACTGTTATCCACATATTTTTTCAACCCCTTTATAATGGTTACGCAACCTCTTTATACGGTCCTCACATTATAATGGTTACTGCCTCTAGTTCAAGAAATCAAAAATTTCTTACGTATGGTAATGACAGAAAAGATGTGAAACCAATGTAATTGCTAAAAAAGACTTTGTTGCGTTCTAAAAAAGCTAATGCGTTTTTTTTAATTGATAGAACAAGCAATTTCTAACGAGTTTCGGACCTTTGTTAAATGTTTCATATAAAGTTCGTGTATACGTACTGATACGTTCGTACTGAGTTATGCTCGAAAATAAATATTTATTTTTGCTGCAATTAAAAACCAAGTAACTGGTGCTAAATTGTTATTTCTTGGAGATTTGTTACTCATATTATTTTTAAAAATGATTGAATTAAACCAGAATTCACACGAGTGTTTTCGTTGTAATGGATGGAAATTAAATTTTAGAGGAAAACATGTATTCCTATCTGCAAAAGATAACACTACAAATGAATGGTTATAAAACAGATTCGAATGACAGAGATTCCACATTAAGGAAGATTTCAAGGAATTACATCCTTTATAATGTTCGATTAGGAAAATTGTCTAAAAGGAAGTTTTAAGATCCTTAAACTTCGTAAATTATGCAGCATAAAGAGGTGTGAAATTGAAGAATTCAACTATCAGTTTACAAAGGATGAAACCAAGAAACCATTTATTTTACAGACCATGCAAGTCTGTCTTAAAAATTGCACATCTAACTATTAAAAAACTGTACGAAAGCAATACAACAATGACAATATAGTAAAGTTAAAAGTGCTATTGATTATCAAGTGATATTCAGAATCGGGCATGAAAACCCAGTTTGTATATTCAGTACCGGAACACTTTCCAAATGATTACATTCTAAATTAGTTTCTTACTTGTAGAGAAAATTAAAAAAATAGAAAACGTTAAGAATACAGTATTTTCAATAACTTTCGAAAAGAAAGAGTGGAATATTTTATGTTGGAAAATTAATAGTATAGGGGAAATTTATATTAATTTTTCTCTAAAAATATTCTTTTTCTTTCAATTTATCTGATTTCCATAAGTGAATTTATTACATTTACTAACATTTTTATTCATTTACTAAATCTAACTAATTTTCATTTACTAAAATCATTTAGTCTAAATTCCTTTTAAAAAAATCACTATTTTACATTTTCTTTTTATCATTTATAAAACATTAAGATTAACCAATTAAAATATTAAGATAAACACCAATGACCCCTTCTCCCATATTGTATATTCAAAACAGCACTGATTAGCAACATAATTACATTTTTAAGAATGTCATTTGTTTATTAGCTGCACAAATTGTTCAGTAAATAACCTATATTTAATTTTTGAAAGTGCCCCCCACCCACGCGACGGCCCTGACAGCCAAAAGTCTTGAAATTACGGTACATTTTAAACATGTTTTTTTTTTGAATTAAATACCTTCATCAGTCCCTTTTAGTTAATTTTTAGACTGAACAGTTAAAAGTTATCTAAATAATTACTTATGTTGCACCATTGTGAAGGTTACCGTTTGCGTAGTGTGGCCATGGGGGGGGGGGGGGGGGATTTACAATTTAGTAAAATATCGCTCGTTCTTTTCCCCATAACTCATAACCTGCTACTCATAGATCAAAAATGTATATTACAAAGTAGGAAATTTTATAATCTATAACATTTGTATTGAGTGTGTTTTATTCTTTGGCATAGGTATTGATTTGCAAAGGAATTATTAAAAAAACACCCTAAAATTTTGCGTTTTTCAAAACTTTAAGCCCCGTGGGGCACGTGTTATTACTAATTGATTTGACTAAAATTTTGCAGGAATTATTTTTTCATATGAATAAACAAATTGAGGGGGTGGCCCGTTCCAAAATCGAAAATTTATTTTTAAGGACCACCCTAAAAGACTTATACCTAAATTCTCAGCTCAATTTTAATTAGAAATTATTTTAAGAACTTTTTTTAAAAAAGTAATTAATAAAAAGTTTAAAATTTTGATTTTAATTTTTTTAAAAAATAATTTCTAATTAAAATTGAGCTGAGAATTTAGGTATAAGTCTTTGTTTGAACATATTTGTACAACATAAAGTCATTTTCTTGGTCATTTTTTCAATTTTGGCCCCAAAATTTGCCGCGCAAGCCCAATCCCAATATGTTCAGATTATTTTTATGTTTAATATCATTTTTTTTTTTTAGTTTTGCCTAAAGTTTCATAAATTTAAAAAAAGAAATTATATTAAATAAATCCTGTAGAATTACATATAAAAAATTATACTGGAATATTGAGTAGTTAAAAAATTACATGAAAGATCAAAATATGTTTTGTAGTACCTTCTTTGCACATGCGCTGCCCGAACCCGAACCCGGGACCTTTCGCATGCATAACCGACTGGACTCCCCGTCCCCTACACCAAAGTAAGTATAAACTTACCATGTGAAATTCCCCTGAGATTCCTTTCGCCGATAGAGATTGGTTTCTTCCCTTGGACCCTTCTGCAATACAGGAAAATTAGCAACAAGCATATCGCAATAACGGCAGCCACTACGAGAAACACCCAGATACTTGTTCCTGTATCGTTTTTTTCGATATCAATGTATCCCAAATTATAAGTTTCAGTGCCGACGGAAACCTGAAATAGTTAAATACACTTTAATGTAGAGAATAAAAACTTTTTGAAATGTAAGCTCTTAATGTATATCGTCGCTTAAGTTCCCACAGGTGCTATCTAACTTCGCAAAACAGTAGAAATTTATTGAAAGGTACCCTTGGCGAACTTTACAAAATCGCGCCAAAAGTCGGCCGAAAACAAAAATTAAATTATAGGATAGGTTGGTTAGGATAGGTTTGAATTACCGTTGCATTAGAGCTACACGAGGGAGAGCCGAAAACCTGTTTATTTAACACCGGCTGTTCGGACTTTCTTGTTGCATATCTCAGCAATACAATATGTACAGGGTGGTTATAAAATAACGCTCGCTATTTGGAGTGGTCTGTACACTGTAAAAACAAGGGAGTATTATTACGCTTGTTTTGGGTTTATGAAATGCTAAATAAGGTGTAAAAATACCCGACTTGTGGTGTCAGCACCAAAATAGGTGTTATCATTCACTCAAAATGGTATTTATTTAAACTTTTAAAAAAATCGGTGTTAACACTCACCAAAAATGGTTTAACTGTAACCTTTCGACGACATTTTGAAAACAAAGCACCAAATTCGGTGTATCGGTTAGGTACCGGGCGAGCAAATATCTGTCTACTACTACAACTACTACTACAAATCGGTGTAACAAAACTCCATCAAGCCGATTAAGGGGTCTAAGGAGTCTTAAAAATGTGCAAAGAAGGAACTACAAAGTATAGTTTGATCTGTCATGTAATTTTTTAACTACTCAATATACAAGTATAATTTTTTTATATGTAATTCTACAAGATTTATTTATTATAAAACAAATTTTAAAATTTATGAAGCTTTAGCCAAAACTTAAAAAAATGATATTAAACATAAAGCTATTTTAACACATTGTGATTAGGCTTGCGCGGCAAATTTTGAGGTCAAATTGAAAAAAATGACCAAGAAAAACACTTTATATTGTACAAATATGTACAAACTAGGACTTATACCTAAATTCTCAGCTCAATTTTAATTAGAAATTATTTTAAGAACTTTTTTCTAAAAAAATTAATAAAAATTTTTAAATTTTGATTTTGAATTCATTTTTAAATAATTTCTAATTAAAATTGAGCTGAGAATTTAGGTATAAGTCCTAGTTTGTACATATTTGTACAATATAAAGTCATTTTCTGGGTCATTTTTTCAATTTTGCCCTCAAAATTTGCCGCGCAAGCCTAATCACAATGTGTTAAAATAGCTTTGTGTTTAATATCATTTATTTTAGTTTTGGCTAAAGTTTCATAAATTTTAAAATTTGTTTTATAATAAATAAATCTTGTAGAATTACATATAAAAAAATTATACTTGTATATTGAGTAGTTAAAAAATTACATGACAGATCAAACTATACTTTGTAGTTCCTTCTTTGCACATTTTTAAGACTCCTTAGACCCCTTAAGGGGGAATAGTACCGAGAATCGGCTTCTCAAGCGATGGCTTCTCTCTGTGTTAATCCTATGGGAAAAAAATAAAAAGTCTGCCACATTTCTCCGGCTCTAATTAATATTTTTACAAGCGGTTTTTTTTATATGATGCATGCAGCTGATTTGCAGGTCCGTATAATCGCATTTTTTTGAAATTCATAAAAATAATTTTTTGATTATTAATAAACAGTTTTACAATATGAACTAGGACGAAATTTGAAAAACCGCGATTATAGGGACGTACAACTTTTAATTTCATTAATTTTGAAAAAAAAAAGTTCGCAATTATTTGCATTTTTAGGGTAGAAAAGTGGCAGCGAAATTATGAAATTTTCAATATCCAGTCTTATCCAGGAAGTAGCGCCCCCTGGGTTAGCTCCTCCCCCTAAAGTTAGCTCCTCCCCTTTTAGTTAAAGATGCTGAAACTCAGATAAGATAAGGTACGTGTAGTACAATTTCAAGAGTCTGCGAATTTTAACTTCTGCTCCGTAAGCTAAAGTTTCAATTCATTGTGTGTTTTTGGACGCCGATTTCGAAAATACAAATGGATTTTTTACTATAGCATCCAGTTTAAAAGCTTTAAAAAAATTAAGTGGCATTGATTCATTCTATTGGATTCTAATTCTTAATTAGTAAAAAAAATCTTTTTTAATTTCTTCCAAATGATTTATTTGAAAGAGTTTGAAATATGCTTTGGGGACTTGAAGTTTAGAAAAAGGCATTTCAAAGTGTGAACAATTGCACAAATTTGGACTTATATATTTTTGTTGAAATATTAATTTAAGTTAAAATCCGAAAAACATGTACTTCTTGAAGTTTTTGTTGTATAATTTACCATTTCTTTCAAAAAGGATTTTTGCATAACGTTTTAAATCTGTTTTGGCATTAGGTAGCAGTATTGGCGTGTTTTATATTAGGAAACTTTTTTCAGTTTTTCATTTTTGAACTTCCGCGATTTTAATTAATGATTCGGTTCCACTCTCAATGCGAGGTCTTGTTGTGTTCCGTCCGTTGTGTTCGAATATAGTTTAGTTTTAGGTTTGAATGATCGTCGCACTAGAGCTACACGAGTGCTATTGGCGACGGGCGTCGTATTTTAGAGCCACAGTCAGGTGACGAGCCAGCACCTGAGTAGGCACCCAACGCAACCGTTAAGGGCGACATCGTACGCAGCGTTAGGACTTTGAAGGATATTTAACGTGCACTCCCTTACACGGGGTATTATTCGTCGAACATTTTTTGCTGCACGGGCCGTTTATCGGTCGGCAGCTACTTTTTGGCGATGCCCGGACCCGAACCTGGGACCTTCCGTATGCTAAGCGTGTGCTCAACCGACTGGGCTCCCCAGCCCCTCTAATATAGTTTAGTAAAGTTTGTTTGAAATATATTCGCACTAGAGCTATATGATGGCTATTGGCGACGGGCGTCGTAGTTTACAACCGCGGTCAAGTAACGAGTCGACATCAGGGTATGCACCCAATGCAACTGTTCAAGGAGCCATCGTACGCAGTGTTGGGACTAATAAGAATATTTAGCGTGCATTCCCAATGCAAGGGGTATTATTCGTCGGACATTTTTCTTCACGGACGATTTATAGGTCGGCGGTTGATTTGGCGATGCCCGGACCGAACCTGGGACCTTTCACATTTAAGGCAAAAAAATGCCTTAACCGACTGATCTGTTCTGTCTTCTTTATGTGCATCATTTTCTTATTCCTGTAATTTATTAAACCTTTATCGCTGCATACTCGGCATACCGAATATCCTGTATAAATCCCAACCAGTATAGTTTCCGCGTTCGAATCCCGGTTGGTAAGCGCATGGATGATTGACTTGTCAATACAATGTTAGGTTAGGTAAGGTTTGAAATATCGTCGCACTAGAGCTACACGAGGGCTATTGGAGAACGGGCATCGTATTTTGGAACCACAGTCAGGTGACGAGCCATCACCTGAATAGGCACCCAACGCAACCGCTAAGGGCGAAATTGTACTCAGCGTTCAATACAATGTTAATTGTCTACATGTTGGTCTTAATTTGTGTAAAAAGATGTCCATCCTCTCCGGACGCTCTGGTAACATTCTTCCATAGGATATCCATGATCACAACAACAGCATTAAACCTTATTAGTTTCAATTAGATTAAATGTTCCCTAACTAATAGAAGATAGCTAATTATTCGAGGTAGCATCCTTCAAATCCAGATTGCCGAATTATTTTCAAAGAAAATTGCAATTTGGTTGTTTTAGATTATATAAGTTTCCAGTTTTCCTTTTTGTCCATCGTGATTTTATTGGTTGTTTCAACTTTACTCTAAATGCTCGATAAAAATCGCAGATATTTAGTAATGGGAATTTATTCTAAAGTGTCTTCCATTTTGAGTTTGAAACAAGCATGAGAGTATTCACTAAAGAAACCACGTTATTGGCGCAAATAGTTTATTTGTTGCTGTACAAATTATACAAGTTTCGGCTCGTCTTCTTCAGAAAAACACTACACAACTATAATAGTGCCTCTTATAAAAAAAATTTTAAATTTTTTTTCAAAAACTTCATTTTATTTAAGACAGTTTTGCTTTGCAAAATTGGAAATTTTTGAATCGTTACGTCTCGATCCTCATGTTGGCGCATACCCTTCCCTCCCCCTCTGAGCGTGCCGTAATCGTACGTCCCCTTATCGAAAAATTTAATATTTTGAAGCATATTCAATATATTTACTTTCAATGATCTTTCAATATTACTTTTATGATGTGGTTTTTTAATCTATCAATAACATTTGTTATAATTTTCAAAAAAAGATACGAATGAATTTTAAAAAATACACTTTTGTCAAACATATAATCTTTTTTGTTCTGAAAAATAATCGTATGAAAATTTATGTAAATATACATCGTAATAAAATGTAAGTTTTTAAAGAAAATTGTGTGGAATATTTTCGAGAAGAAAAAATAAGGCATTAAAGTGTTCTTCGATTCCAAGCACCACAAACAACCATTTCACCGATCAAACTGAACCGATTCCAAACACCACTATACAATTTCGATTAAGGGGTCATAGGAGTCTTACAAATGTGCAAAGAAGGTACTACAAAACATAGTTTGATCTTTCATGGCATTTTTGAACTACTCAATGTATAAGTATACTTTTTTTATATGTAATTCTACAAGATTTATTTATTATAAAACAAGTTTTAAAATTCATGAAACTTTAGCCAAAACTAAAATAAATGATATTAAACATGAAGCTATTTGAACACATTGTGATTAGGCTTGCGCGGCAAATTGTAAGGTCAAAATTGAAAAAATTACCAAGAAAATGACTTTATATGGTACAAATATGTACAAACAAAGACTTACACCTAAATTCTCTGCTCAATTTTAATTAGAAATTATTTTTAAAAAACTTTAAAATCAAAATTTTAAAATTTTTATTAATTTCTTTAGAAAAAAGTTCTTAAAATAATTTCTAATTAAAATTGAGCTGACAATTTAGGTATAAGTCTTTGTTTATACATATTTGTACAATATAAAGTCATTTTCTTGGTATTTTTTTCAATTTTGACCTCACAATTTGCCGCGCAAGCCTAATCACAATGTGTTCAAATAGCTTCATGTTTAATATCATTTATTTTAGTTTTAGCTAAAGTTTCATAAATTTTAAAACTTGTTTTATAATAAATAAATCTTGTAGAATTACATATAAAAATTATACTCATTTATTGAGTAGTTAAAAAATGACATGAAAGATCAAACTATGCTTTGTAGTATCTTCTTTGCACATTTTTAAGACTCCTATGACCCCTTAAAGCATCAAATAAACCAAGATTAGTATAAAATACATTCTTCTCGCAGGTATAGCTGTAAACAAGTTGACCTGCAAACCCAGAGATCCGATGCCAGGATCGAATGTAATCCTTCTATAAATCATAATATCAATCAAATATCTACCGTATAGAGAGGGTTTGTGCACATAAAAACCATTGCGGTGCAATGTTTCATAGTCTTGCACAATATTACGAATTGGTTCCCAGTCCGATACAAGCATCGTCTTTCTGACGGCATTTTAAAATTACAAGGCACGTCGACAAAATTCCACAGATAGATATAACACAACGTTTAAATAATTTCTAATATAAATTCTAAAACCGCGTGCAGTAGAACTTCAATTATCCGAAGCATGAATGATTATTCGAATATCGGAAAAAAAAATTGCACCCGACCCACCTGGTAATGTTTGTCTTTGTTGGATGTCATACCTGATGATATTTTTGTACCAACCAAAAAATTACTAGGCATTACATCCAGCAGAGATTACAACAATAGGTAGGCAGGTATAAATGTTTATGGTGTCACATAATAAACTTTAGTACCAACTGTAACTGCTTCCCCTTTTTGTAGTCACCTGTTATTTATGCAAATGATCTTTTTTTAATGCGTATAGTATAGTGTAGTAACTGTTTGTATATTTATCAATCACTTCTAAAAGAAACCTACAAATTTTAACATAAATTGAAAAAAAATTACAAAAGCTTGTAACTCAACTTTTCAAACGATACTTTATAGCTTGGATTTGATTGGGCTGATTACGACCGAAACTAGAATTTACGTGGTGAGTTTAAAGTTCAGGCGTAGCTTTCGTGCGACGTTATTCAATTAACCTGCAAAGTGAGTCATCCCGTCTTCTCATAGGGAAAATGGTTGGTTGGTACATGTATTTCTGGGTTGTGTGCTTGATCAGATACCCACCTATAAACCTCGTCAAGTAAGACATAGACAGATTTTTTTTACTGGCACACAGATAGAGAGGAATTGCACCCAGGGTGACGGCGGGAATTTCTCGAAGGAGGTGTGAGATACGTTGACAAGGGGAGGAGCTTAGGAAAGGTAGTTTAAAACTGACCAATCGGTTACTTATAGAAGGATTGGAAAATAAGATGAAAACGTCAATCAATGAATTAAGCATTTTGATTTGCTAGTCTCCGAATTCTCTGAACCTCCCTCCATAGCAGTTCCGATATCTTCACCAGATGTCGCCCTCGGCCACGTTGAGTTGCCTGCTCGGTACGATCCCGCCTTAAGCCTGCTGTGCTGAAGTTTTGCAAGTTCTTCCATTAAAAACGCAAGGTAAGCGAAACAATTATATTTATTCTTTGTAAAGATAATTGAACTGCAACTGAATAATTTAATTGAAACTCTAAATTTTCAGATTAGTATAGTTACGTTTTAATTTGAGGATTTCAAAAATCCGAATTTAGCAATTCTGGTTGTAACGTGAAAATTAGAGCAGTGTTGATAATTTATTCGTGATATGTATGGTTTGAGTCTTAAATTTAAAATTTGTAGTATAAAACTCATTTCAGCGTTCATTTATTACTTTTAAATTATTGTCTGAATGTGTTTGCAATCATTTAACTCTAAATAACAGCATGAGTTAGAGTTTGCTGATTAAATCGTGTTTGTATTTGTTGAAAATGCAAAGTAAGCTGAACAATTATATTTATTCTCTATATACATAAATGAAAAACTACTGAATAATTTAATTAAAACCCTAAATGTTTAGATTAGTACAGTTTCGTTTTAATTTGAGTATTTCAAAAATCCCAAACTAGCACTTTTTGTTTAACGAGAAAATTCGGGCTGCGTTTATATCTTTCTACAAGTATATCTGATTAAAAGATATTGAAATGATAAGTATGATTACTGTGTTTTCCTATAAATCCTTTACTTCATTGATATCCAAATTGTTTCAGTGATTAACTTTTCGATCATAAAATCATCATTACACTTACTTTCATAAATGATATTTTATTTACGTTTTGTTTAAAAATACTATAAAATAGTTAAACTTAGGTTATTTGCACAATCTTATAGCTATATTGATAGTTGAGTAACAAATTAATTTATGTCTGGCCACCCTATTGATATCTATAAGTCACCTTTAATATTCCTGAACAATAATTTTGTTTGAGTTATGTTTTTGTATAATATATGTATGTTTTCATTTTATTATTTGTAGTATGGAGAAGGAAGGCATTCTTGTTGAGTTTAACTCGAGTCGCAAGATCTTTAAAGTGCCTTCATCTGCAGCTGAATTTGAAAATGTAAGATATTTAAAATTTCCCCATGTTGATTGCAAATAATTATTACTAAACATCATTTTCTAAAACATTTTAAAATTTGTTTTATGTAGGAAACTCACCATACCAACTATTTAGAAACTTAATATATAGTTGAGAACTTTTTATTTCATTTCATATCCTTCCAAATTTTAAATCTCTGACTTCTGTCTTAATCCTAGTTAATGAGCCGGTAAATTTTAATCTTCGGTGCTGCTTAGTGCATTAACTCGCCAACTTGGTGAAGCTCGTATGTTTTTCTGTTGCCAGGTTTCTTCACATCGATACATTAACCCGAGCTCCAATGAATGGGTTTTAATGCAAAACTAGGGCTGCTAATACGAAATTAACCAAACTCGCTTTGCCTTGGGCTAAATAGAGGCAGTGGGGTCCCGGGTAGTTATGTTTTATTTAAAAAAACATTAGTGTCCGGCATGGAGCAGAATTGTATGGGTCCCTTTAAAAGGCGAAACAACCGTTCGGGACTTTTCAATTTTATTTAGTTTTGTTTTGTTCCAATAAGCAACTTTGGTTCGTTAAGTTTGGGATGACTTTTTTTGCAAAACAAAACCCAAAAAAGTTAATTTTGTTTTGTAAACAAAACCACAACGAGTTAGTTGTATAAAACAAAACTAGATTAAGACATACAAAACTAAATAACAGCTGTCTGACCTACCCTCTTCAAATATAGAAAAATCTCTGAATCCAAATGTGCATCATTAATAATAATCGGAAGTACCAAACCTACTCCTAAACCAAACTCAACAATATGATGAGAAAACATTAATAAAGGAAATTCACATGTGCATAACACAAGCACCACCTCCCTCATTGCATTTTGCCTGAAAATGTAGTATCACCAAAATAAGTGTTTATCGCCTTCTACGACTATACCTCGAGAGACATTTTGTGTGTGGCGACATTCCAAATATCACATTATTTACAAATGAGAAATGTCGCCTCTGGTAATTGGTGTTCATGATTGCCAGAAATAATTTTTTTCATCACTCATTAAGAATTGACTTCTTAAATAAGATAATATCTACTAAAAACTTTTAAACTAGTACATCAAAGTGATTAAAACCAGAATATACAGTAATTTTTAGTTCTTTTAGTCACGATTTATTTACATTAGCCATTTTTTATGAATCTAACTAATGCTTGTATTGCTTACTAACCAATGCAATATTAACTGAAATGAAAAATTTCACGAAAAACATGCTTCAAGAAGCTTTCAAAATTTGCATCATATTGTGAATTAACTGTAGCTCATTTAAAGTTACTATCCAAAATAATAATCGAAACGCTGATTTTTTTTAAAAAAAATTAATGTATGGTAATCTAGATGACTGTGCCATTTTAAATTTATTCAGAAAAAAATGTAAACATAAGCAGTAAGATTTAAGGCAGATAAACCAGAAATTATTAGGTTTCTTTTTATATTTGTCTAAGCATAATTTATTGGTCAAATTGACTGTATCAGCGAGAAACCAAATGAATTTTAATGTTTTGAAATGTATGGTCTGATTACTGTATACAAAATGTACATGAAACTCATGCATAGTTAATTGATGTTTCAGGATGTTAACACTAAGTTTGGAATAGACAAATCTGTGAAAATTTTAATACAGTGCTTCAATGAAAATTGGCAAGAATACATCGATCTTCCTGAAGACCAAGAAATTGCTCCAGGTAAGAAGTACCGAATTGTCTTGGACACACCTAAAATCATGTACATAGAAAATGCAGTTGCAAACTGCGCCTCTACAGATACAAGTTCCGAGTCGAACCTTCCAATTATTTCAAGTATTTTCGATAATTCTGGTGCCAGTGAAAATGATTTTACTCAAGAAATAGGGTTGTTACCAATCGGCCAAGATAACTTTATCATACCTTCAAAAGACTTTTCTAGTCGCCTAAGACTAGCTTTGCAAGATCAGGTACCCTTAACTAGGGTTTTGCGGTCAGAACTCGTTCACTGCATTTGTGCAAGTGTTTCAAGACATACCAAGTATCCAACATCAATTATGATGACTGATATGGCAAGAGCCATTATTTCAGAATTTCCCTATTTGAGAGAGTCCATTGGAAGTGGGTATGGTGGATGGCGACAAGCTCTCCGAGACAAGTTTAAAAATCTCAGGAGATTGGATGAAAGTAATGAAGTTTTAATGAGGAAAAAAAGTTGTGTTGTGAATAAGTTGCTAAAGAAAGATCAAACAAGTGAAAAAGAAATAGATATAGAAAGCCAACTAGTGTATAATGTTTCGACAAGTGTTTCTTGCCAGTTAAATGAATCGTTTGACATCAGAAGGGATGAAATTGTTAACCAACGCATGAAAGTCGAGGCATTACAATTGAAATATCCTGATTTATTTAGTGAAGAGCATTTTCTGGAGGAATTTTTCCGAATAACAGGAAAATCTGATATTTTTCAGTGTATTACAAATTTTCTTGAACTTTATAGTGAATCACTATATAAAATGTTATTGGCAAAGAAAAACCTTCCACAATGGGTTGAAGCTCTCAAAAGTGTGCTCGATGAAAGTAATACAGAAAAAGCAAGAGATGAATTTGTTCTGATCTCCTTGCCAGTCCATTTTAATGAGGACCAGCTACTTTTGACGTACCCGGTAAGTGATAAATTACAAAAATATTATAACCAAGTAAGCATTACGTAAATAAACGTAGGTACAATGAATAAGGTATGTAATTTGTAACAAAATAAGTTCTATATGAGAAAAGGAAAGGGAAATAACTTTTCGCTAATTCTATAAATGTTTATTAAAAAACAAAATGACAATATTGATTTGTAATAATTATGTGTAAATCTTGTGTATAACTGTGAAAAATTTGCAAATCGAAAAATTCAGTTTAGTACTTTTATATTTTATTTGTTTATTAGTAATTAAAATATTACAGGGTTGTAAAAAAAACCTGGATTTTTTTCATTAAAATCACAACCCACTTTGGTTTTTTTTAAGGGTTATAAGGTTTGTTTTAAGGTGTTTCTTTTCAGTATTTTGGATGTTTCTTTCATGGTCTAGTGGTTTAAACTAACAGAACATATAGCAAATTTTTTAAGAGATAGTCAATAAAGTTGAAATTTAAATTAGAATAATTAAAAACTTATAAAATTGTGTTTAATTGTTATATAAATGTACATTTAAATTTTAAAATTCATTGTTTAGGACCAAGTCTTGTGTGTGTAAAAAAAATCTATCCCCCGAATATTGTATCTATCTAAATTTTAATTAGAATTTTTTAAATATGTATTATTTATATTTTAATTGTTATATAATTAAATTAGTATAAATTTGTTATTGTAAATTTTCAGTAAAGGCAATTTTAAGTTCAATTGCCCCTTGAATTTTTTCAAGTGTTTTTTTTACCCACCCGAGTTTTTTGGGATCTGGTAAAACCATAACCCTGAATTTTGTATTACACCAAATCACAATAAATATTTTAATGGGTTGTAACTAACTATTACATAAAAATCATACAATATCGATTTGCTGAATAACATAACCATAATTATTTTAATAAAGTAATAGTGAAAAGTAGCCCATATATATGTAATTTACTGAAAATCAGAGTTGACATGGTGTTAAATTAAATTTTTAAGTAAATGAAACTTAAAAAAAAATGATAAACAGTTATAAGAGTTGTTTTGTATGCTGAAAAGTTGTAACAGCATGCTATAAAATAAAAAAACACTGATTTGATTTCTCTTATAGGCAACTACGACTTCTGATGACATAAAGAATGCTGGATATTCATCACCCCACGTTGGTGTGATCGGAATTCACACAAAACAAGTGAAATATTTTGTATTAGCAGAACATGAGATCATACTAAACTGCTCTTCATTAGCAGAAGCTGTTGCCATTTTGATAGCATCATATTTTGTTGTCAACTGTGAATATCCGAAGCGTTGTTTCAAGACTCTGATGTTCATAGAAAAAGTTATCTTTGACATTCAATCAGAGAAGAAAAAATTGCCATCGAGTGTCATAAACTTTGCACAAAAACTTAAAAACTCAATGATAAAAAGTATCTAAAAGTTTAATGATAAAAAGTATCTAAACATCATATTTAATATTATTTTATACAATTTTTCTTTTGTAATAACAGGCAGTTTTGAATTGGATTTAAAAAGTAAATTCGTGAAATTTACTCATTTCAACTTAATTCATTACCAAGAATGAAAGTGTAAGATAATTTAAAAAGATGTCATATTTAAATCATTTGTGCTTTTTTTCTAAACATTGTTTTGAGTAGTAGTTATTTTAGCATAACATTTTAAAGTTTAAAAAAGAATCTTGATTGTTTCATTTCTGTAGTGTGTAGGGAAAATTAACAAACCTTTAAGCCATTTCTATTTTGTTCACTGCTTTTGTTTCAAATCATGGTTTTTAATTGTAGTTTTTGCAAAAATGTTAAATTTAATGCTTTTACCAGGTATTTTACTCATTTAAACTTGGTCCATAGTCAAGAAAATAACTTTTTTTTGCAGTGTGTTGTTCATGACTGTCCAAATATTTTCACTAACTTTCTCGCATTTAAATCCCATGTTTATAGAAAACACCGAAATATATTTATTCAAGATAGATCTGTTGTAATTATATTCATATGTAGAGCTGGTGTCAACTGTCTGGGAGTAAGCTTTAAAAATCAGTCTGATATTTCAAAACATTTGAATGCACACACAAAGCGAAACGAAACAATATTTTGCCCTTTCACAAATTGTGGAGCTGAATTCAAAAATTTCTCCTCTTACAGATCACATTTAAGTCGAAAACATAGAAATTACTCAGACAGTGATGAAATAAATAATAGTTTGAGTAATTGTGATGAGGAACTTGAACAAAGCTATAATTTTACCACTGACCCATTGATGGACTTAGAGTTAATAAATTTTAAAGATAGTGTAGGTGTATCTGAAGTAAATTTTGATTCAAAAGTTAAACATCATGTTAGTTTATTGTTACTGAAAGCACAGGAAAAGCATATGCTACCTCTTTCCACTACCCAAAAAATATTGCAGGACTTCAATTCTCTGTTGGAAATGCAGAGTGAATATTTAATTGACAAAATTGAAAATGAAACTTTAAATTTAAGTATAAGTAATGATAGTTTTTTAAAGATTAAACACATTTTGAAAGAAAATTGCATTTTTAAAAGCATTGATTCATTATCCAATAATTACAAAAGAATGAAGTACTATGAAACAAATATGCAGATGGTATTGCCTGTTGAATATGATTTAGGGTGTAACAGTTTCAATAAGTCTTGTTGTTTTCAGTATGTGCCGATATTAAAAACCTTGAAATTTTTGTTGATGCAAAATGACGTATTTGCACAAGTTGTGAACCCAAAATATGACAGTGCTAAAAATGTTTTAAAAGGTTTTGAGGACGGTAAATTTTATAAAACTCATCCTTTATTTTCTACCAACCCCCATGCCTTAAAGATAAACCTATTTTGCGACGAGTTTGAAATTTGTAACCCACTAGGTGTTCATAGAAAAACCCACTAATTGCTGGCATTTTACTATGTTCTTGGAAATATTTATCCCCAGAATAGATCTTCAACTGATATTATTCAGTTAGCTATTCTTTGCAAAAGTACAGATGTGAAATGTTTTGGTATTGATAAAGTTGTTGAGCCGTTAGTTAAAGATTTGAATACTCTTGCTACTGATGGGATTTCAGTTAAAGAAAAGTCTTTTGTCGGCTGTCTGTCTTTCATTAGTGGAGACAACTTAGGAAGCAATATGATTGGTGGCTTTGTGGAATCTTTCTCCAATAAAGTAAATTCTTATTGTCGAACATGCCTGTGTAATAAGACTGAGACACAACACACTTTTACTGACGAGAATGTTACTATGAGGACTCCTAAAAACTATAATCAACATGTAACAGATTTGCTTGCAGATGAAACAAAGCTAGTTCAGTGTGGAATAAAAAGCAATTCTCCATTTAATTCAGAGTATTTTCATGTTACACGTGGTCTCCCACCTGACATTGCTCATGATTTGCTAGAAGGAGTTGTCCCATACGAAACAGGCTTAGTTTTAGAAGCTTTAAAATCGAACAAAGTAATTTCAATTGAATATATAAATAAACAAATTGAAATGTGGCCTTACGGGCCGTTGGATTATATTGACAAACCATCGTTAATAAATAAAAAATGTAAAATAAGTCAGACAGCTGCCCGAATGTGGACACTTCTCAGATTGCTTCCATTAATGTGCGGGGGTGTCATATCTGAAGATAATGTGTATTGGAAATTTTTTTTAGCTTTGAAAGGTATTGTTGAACTTATTTTTGCCCCTTCTCTTACCGTGGATCATATTGTCTACTTAAGAATTAGAATTGACGACCATCTTAATTTTTTTAAAGAACTTTTTCCTGATAAAAACATTATTCCAAAGCAGCACTTTCTTATTCATTATCCTTCTCATATGTTTAATTTTGGTCCTCTTCGAAGCTGTTGGACCTTGAGGTTCGAAGCAAAGCATTATTATTTTAAGAGACTTGCCGCAATCGGGAAAATTTTTAAAAATATAACTCTCACATTAGCAAATCGACATCAATTACGTCAAGCATATTCTGCTAGTAATTCAAATCGATACCTCCAGCATAACAAATCTGTTGGGACTTCCAAACTTCTTGAATTAAGCTCGATACAGCCAAAAACCGCCCAGGCTATTGTTAAAGACAAAAGATTTGATAAACTATATTCTGTTTCACACTTAACTATTAATTCTTTAAAATACGTTAGTGGATTATTTATTGTTAGGAAATTAGCTGAAGAGGAACCAATTTTTTCAAAAATCTTGCAAATTATTACAAATTGTGATAAAGTTTTTTTTCTTTTGGAAGATTATGAGAGTTATTATAATGATCATTTGGGTGCCTATTGCATAAAAAAATTGCCTAATGAAAATCATTCAAATTTTTTTTTTACGGATGCAAATCTTTTGGAATTTTTCTATCCATTTTCCAGTTACTACCTAAATGGACGTTGGTACATCGTTTTAAAGCATATTTTAATTACATAAAAATATTTTGTTAACCAATTTGCGCATAAAGTAATTTCAGTTAATTTACAAAAAGTTTAACAAAATTGAATTGATTTCAATAAATTTCTGTATAATTACCTAATACAATATCTAACTCAAGACCTAAAATAAATTTCGAAAAAAATTTATACCTCATGAATAAAATGATTAATTCCCAAAGATTTGCATCTAGTATTCCAAGCAATAATGCGTTTTTTATAAAAAATATCTAATGTGCCAAACAATTATAAATTTATTATGTGTGTTTACCTATATTACCTTTAAATAAATAATAACTAATAGTTATTTTGTTGCTCATCCTTTCTTTATAATATTATCTTGTATATTGTATTTAATGTTGCTCTTTGAATTATGATTAACTTGGAGATTAATGTAAAAGGTAAGTTTTATATTTTAATTTTAACCTTTCATCTATATTTTTAAACGTTAAAAATATAATATATATTTTACGCATACTAACTCAAAAAGACAAATCATATCGACTGAATATTTTTTCAAAAATAAGAGGATACGCATGTGCTGTATTTTTAAAAAAATGAACTAAAGAATATGTATATGCGTGATCAGTCATTTATTTAATTTGTTAATTACAACTGATGCTAACTAAATTATTTGTTAAATTAGCTGCAGCCGAAGATATAATTACAAAATTAGTTATTTTTACAATACAAATATGTATGTTGTTCAGGATATAAGAAATCAGTAACACCAAAAAGTTTTGTTTTTAAAAATCTATTTTTTCCTTTAGATTTAAAAATTAGTTACCAGAACACCCTGTTAGGTGTTTAAGTACACCAAATCACTGGTGGCGTTTTATCACACCAAAAATGGTGGCAACAGAGTAGCCACCAAATGTGGTGTTTCTACACACCAGTCAGTTATTGGTGTTTCATTACACCTATTTACTGGTGGTGTTTCCTTACACCACTTTTGGTGGCTACTTTGTTGCCACCATTTTTGGTGTGAAGTTACACTAAAATTATTTACAGTGTAGCTTGAATGAATAATCCAAATGCATCAAAAATTGAGACACTTACTAATCAAGAAGGGGGAAAGAGAATGGAATCATAAAAAACAAACTCGTCTCTTGACCAGGTTTCTAAATTACGAGGCGTAATTGGATATGTTTGCCGTAATTTGCCATAATTGCTACGCCTCGTAATTAGAACCTTGGTCAAGAGACGAGTTTCTTTTTTCTGATTCCATTCTTTTTCGTAAAAATGAAACTCGCCTCTTGACCAGGGTACTAAATTACGAGGCGTAATTAGCTGTGTTGGCTGTAATTGGCCATAATTGACGATGCCTCTTAATTTAGAACCCTGGTCAAGAGACGAGTTTCTTTTTTAAAAAAGAATGGAATCATAAAAAAGAAACCCTTCTCTTGACCAAGGTTCTAAATTAAGAGGCATAGCCAATTATGGCTAATTAACGCCAACACATCCAATTACGCCTCGTAATTTAGAACCCTGGTCAAGTGAAGAGTTCGTTTTTTATGATTCCATTTTCCCCCCCTTCTTGATTAGTAAGTGTCTCAATTTTTGATGCATTTGGATTATTCATTAAAGCTACAGACCACTCCGAATCGCAAACGTTATTTTATAACCACCCTGTAGACCGATATTATGTAACAAGAAAGTCCGAACAGCCGGTGTTAAATGAACAAACATGTTTTTCGGTTCTCCCTCGTGTAGCTCTAATGCGACGATAAACTCAAACCTATCCTTTCATTTCGGTTGGGTTATCGGCCGACTTTTGGCACGATTTTGGAAAGTTCGCCAAGGGTACCTTTCAATAAATTTCTACTGTTTCGCAAAGTTAGATAGCACATGTGGGAACTTAAGCGACGAATTTTAATAAAGACCAGTTGTATACGGACGATTTCAAACAAGTTTTCATAAAGGTAGGACAGACTGACCAGTGAATGAACAGTGTAACGACATACAAGATCTAGAATACTCCAGGAACACTCGAACACAAGTAAATAGTCCACCGTCGTAGCGTAGATAGTTTTATTTAGAAGATTCGAAATTCGTTTAATTAACACTTTATTTATTTAACAAAAACACTTTAGAATTATTAATCAATTAACCGGAGTTCGTTCATTTTCGATGACATCTCGTCCATTTAGGACCACCACTAAATTTATGTCTTTTCCGTTGAGTGTCTAAAATAGTTCTCTTCTTATTCCGTGCTGCGGGTGTGCTTCCAAGTTGGCCGGTAGAGGGCCAAGGACCAATACGTTGACGCTACAGGCTCCTCCTCCCCTGGGGAAACTTTCGAAGAATGAGAAAGTTTATGATTAGTGTTCATACAAGAGTTATACAACTGTTCCAGGAACCTAGGCAAGTGCCAAGCAAAAATTATCAATTCCCAGTGTCGAGAGAAACCAAATGTTTAAATAAATATATGAAAAGAAATAAATGCAAGTATGAAAAGAAAGAAATAAATTGGGCACATACACACATTTTTTTTTTTAGTGTGAGTTAGTTTAGTTTTTAGAGTGTGAATCCGACTCAAACCATCTGCATTTTGATGCAGCTTTCCTTTTCGATGAATAACTTTAAAATTAAAAGGTTGTAATATTAGTGACCATCGCATCAAACGTGCGTTAGAACTGGCATGAGAATTCAGCCACACCAAAGGATTATGATCAGTCACAATTTGAAAGAAATTTCCATCGAGATAACACTTAAGTTTCGAAACTGCAAAGATGATGGCGGCACACTCTTTCTCACTAACACTATATCGTTTTTCAACACTGGTAAACTTCTTGCTTAGGTATATAATAGGATGTTCTTTAGTTTCATTGTCTGCCAACTGGGACAAAACTACCAACATTCCTTGATCTGACGCATCAGTTTCAACTATGAACGGCTTTTGATAGTCTGGTGAGTACAGCACAGGATAGCTGCAAATACAGTTCTTTAGCTTGTCAAATGCTTCCTCACATTCTTTAGTCCATGTAATGGAACCTTTTCTAGCTTTCCCTTTTAAAGAATCAGTTAAAGGGGCAGCAATAGATGAAAACATTGGAATGTATCGGCTGTAGTAACCGGCTAACCCTAAAAAGGCACGAACTTCAGTTTTACTTTTAGGTGGGCTAAAGTTCTTGATCGCCTCAATTTTTAGTTCAGCTGGCTTCCTAAGACCTTGTCCAACAACATGTCCAAGATACTGCACTCGCGCTTGGGCAAACTTACACTTTGACGGCTTGATGGTTAGTCCAGCTTTTTCTATTCTTTTCAGAACTATATCGACTTGTTTTAGATGTTCAGCAAAACTGTTCGAAAAAATCGCTATGTCATCGAGATACGGAAGTGCGTACTCTTCACATCCCTCTAGAAGTTGATATACCATCTTGCTAAATTCGTAAGGAGCATTCTTTAGACCAAATGGCATCCTTAAGGGTTTATACGTGCCAAAGTTAGTCACAAATGCTGCCAGTCTTTGGGCTCGCTCAGTAAGGGGGATTTGCCAATAGCCTTTAGACAAATCCAGAACTGTTATGTACTGAGCAGAAGACACGATTTCAATTCTTTCTTCTATATTTGGAAGGGGAAAGAACTTTGTTTTAGTGATCTTGTTCAAGTTCCTATAATCAATGCAAGGTCTCGGATCCTTACCAGGAGCTTCTACCAGAATCATTGGCGAAGTACAATCTGAAAAACCAATTTCTATGATTTTCAAATCCAGCATCTTCTGTATTTCGGTTTTCAGAATTGAATTTTGTCTTGGCGATGTTCGATAAGGCTTCGAAAGAATGGACTGTTCTTCGCTAAGTTCAATGTCGTGCATGACGAGTTCGGTTTTTCCTGGGATGTTTGAAAAACACTTCATATATTTCCAAACTAGGCTCTTCATTTGAGCGATTTGGTCCTCATTCATATTTGAACTTTCGCCGTAATCTTGAAACATCTCTTCAAGGTCCAATATATTCGGGTTAGAGTCCACACAAGGTATTTCCATTTGTTCCTCATCATTTTCTCCATCAAGATCACTTATCAAATAATTCACTTCTTCTGGTCGTTTATAGTATGGCTTCAGCATATTCACATGGTACACCTTTGAAGTTGCTTTCTCACCTGGCAACTGCACAACGTAATTGGTTTCAGAGAGTTTTCTTAGAATTGTTCCAGGACCTGTCCAATGTGGGCTTAACTTGTTGCTCTTAAATGTAGCAAAAATCAGCACTAGGTCTCCTATTCGAAATTCTCTTTTTACTGCTCTCTTGTCGTACCAAGTTTTATTCTTTTGCTGACATTCTTCCATCTTTGAGATTGCTAGTTCTTGACAGCGCTTCATTCGGTTAATCAAGGAGAAGACGTATTCAGTTACGGGCTCACCTTCTGTTTCTTCCACGTCCAACCATTTTTCATACAACAGAGTAAGAGGTGTTCGAAGATTCTTGCCATGCACCAGTTCAGCAGGAGTAAATCCAGTGCTTTCATGGGTAACAGTTCTTAGGGCAAACAGAGCTGGATATATAGCTTGCTCCCAATCACTCCCAGACTCCAAGCACAACACCTTTAGGACTCTTTTAACTGTCCGATGAAATCTTTCGATTGGATTACTTTGTGGATGATAGACAGAGCTGTGAACTACCTTTATCCCGAACTTCTCTAGAAAAGTAGTACTGAGTGCGCTGGTAAAAGAACTTCCTTGATCTAACTGCAAAACCTTCGGAAATCCCATCCTACTAAAGATTTGCATTAAAGCATCAACAACAGTCACAGATGTTATATCTTCTACTGGGACGGCATCTGGATATTTAGATGATAGGCACATCGCAGTCAACAGGTATCTTTTTCCACTTGGAGTGACTGGCAAAGGTCCACAAGCATCGACATTTATCTTGGAAAAGACTTCTTGAATCACCGGAACTATCTTCATAGGAGCCTTCTTTTTGTCCAGAGGTTTTCCAACGCGTTGACATCTGTCGCAGCTTCGAACGTAGTCTTCGATTTCTTTATAACACTGGGGCCAAAAGAAGTGTCTGGAAAAGATGTCTTTCGTCTTTGTCACTCCTAAATGTCCCGATGTTCCCTCATGACAAAAGGCTTTCAAGTCATTTCGATACTTTTTAGGCACAACCAGTAACAGTCTCTCCACTCCTGTCTTGTCCATCTTTCTCTTCACGAGTATTCCATTTTCTAGTTTTTCTAATCCACCAGCAGATTCACTTGGGTTTTCTTGCACTTTTTCCAAAAGTGATTTTAGCTCGGGGCATTCTTTTTGTTGATCTGAGAAAGTTTTAGAATCCACTTTCAACAACGCCAAGCCCTCATAGTTATCTTCTTTAGGTGGGAATGAAAACAGATCATTTTTTTCAATTGTTATTTCATCATTCTCATTTTCCTCTTCCTCCACAACTTCTTCAACTAGGTCTTCGACAGCTTGCTCTTGTTCTGCTTTGCGTCTTCGAGCTCTTGTTTCTATAGCATTGATCTGGTGAGGAACATCTTCATTTTTCATTGTATCTAATAAGGCTGCTGTTTGATTACCCAGCAAGTATCTTCCTTTGTCTAGTTGACATGGCACGACAGCTGCCTTTGTGATTACATGTCCGAATTTTCCTTTGAACTCCACTTCTGCCAACGGCAAGCATACTGGGAATTCGTCCAACGGTTGTTGCACCCAAATGTTCTCTCCAGTTAGCATTTCAGGAGTGATGCGGTTGCGGCACACAACGTCGATGCTGGTTCCAGTATCTCGCAAAATAGGCATAGTGAAACCATTTACTTCAGCCATAAAAGTATAGGGGGACATAACGTCTTCATCTCCTTTCTTTATAAGACGATTGATGTCTGAAGTTCCACCATTCTTCTTCATCAAGGGACAGTCAGGTCTTAGATGTTCAGTAGAATTACAACGAAAACATCTTGGTTTTCTGCGTTTTTCGAAGCCTTCATTAGTTTTACTTCTTTCATTTTCATTCTTCTCAACCCGTGGTTCGTTTAACGGGGCCTTTGTTTCGGATTGATTTTTTCCTTTCCATGGTTTGAACGTTTTTTCTTTTGTTGGAAATGTCTTTTTCATGATCATCCTTATGTTTTCATACTCATCCAGTTTTTCTGCGACCCTCTCTGGATTTTTCATCTGGGTCCACTCATCGATAAAATGATTTTTAATTTCCAAACTGGTTTTCCTTTTTATTTGTTCAGATAAAATCAAATTACACAAATCTTCAAAGGTCCTCACTTCCAACCCTCCTATCCATTCGTAGAAATAGTTTTTCAGCTCAAACAAAAAGTCTTTCCAAGTTCCCTCTGGTCCTTTATGGTGATTATAAAAAAGTTGACGGAACTTTTCTGGCTGAGTTTGTATCGGTTCAGAAGTACCTTCTTAATAGCCTCGTAATCTTCGTATGTTTCTTCCGATTCCCGAGCGATGAGCTGCGCCATTTCAATTGGCAAGAGTCCCGTTAGGTGAGACACCCATTGCTCTTCTGGAAGTCCGATCCTCTTGGCTGTTCTTTCGAAAAGGACTAAGTATAAACTGATATCAGATTTGGAGTCATATTTTGTCATCAAATGGTGTATGTCTTCTCTATGTCTTGGAGCCACATTTGTTCCATTTTTCTCCAATCTTAATTTTTCGAGAAGAAACTTATTTTCCGACTCTTGCTTTTCTAGAAATAAACGATGCTCTTCTAGTTGCTTCCTTTCTTCAACAGCAGTTTGAAGAAATGATTCTACGAATTCTTGTTCGTAATGTGTACTAGCTTTACTGGCTTCTTTCAAAGTTAAAACTGTCGAATTCGCATCTATGTCAATGTTCATTTCCGTAGCGAGGTTTAATAAGTCCCCTTTTCGACACTTTCCCCAAATAGCCATTTTTATAATAATAAAAAAAATATCTAACTACTTTTTCCGACAAGATATTAAAAAGTTTCTTTAAATGTCTGAGACGAATCCACACTCGTAATAGACTTCATATACAATAAACTTTTTTTTTTACATATCTTAATTTCACAACTAAAAGTATTATTTTCATAACCATAAACCTTTATAAATTATACAATATCTTTTTTTTTTAAAGATAAATAGCAAGGTTTAATTTCATTTTCTACAAGCAATAAGAACTTATTATGATAACGTATTAACGTTAAGAACGGAAGAAATACATTCGAAAAGAAATGTCTCAATGCTTAAACACAAGAATAAGGCAAAAAGAAATAAATTGCAATAAATTTTCTATAAGAAAATATTTTCACCTATATTAATATATTTTTAATGCAAGGAAATATCAAAATCACTTATAACAAATATCCTCAAAATAAGCATTAAAAAAGAAATAAAATGTGACCACGAAATTATTTTCCAATAAAAAATAAAAGAAACAGAATATGGTAAATAAACTTCTTATTCAACAGATGTATTTTTTTCTTCTTACTTAAAAAAAACATCAAAAATATATCCAGTCTTTTATTTCGACCACAGAAAATAACCGAACACGTGCCAATAACTAAATAAAAAAAAACAATCGATATTCTTTCTCAGTCAACAGGACGTCAAACCATCCGCCATGTTTGTCCACGAACACATTTTCTCAAAACGAAAACTCGGATGACAAAAAAATTTTTAAACATGTAATTGGGTTCATACAATAATTCTTAACGAATAAACACTCAAATATATCATCAAAGAATTTATACAGTGCTGTCATTCAAATATTTATACATGAATACACTAAAATTCCTATATATTTTTTATTCGTTAACAAGAAACTCGATAGACACAAGATTTTTTTTTAACTGTATAATTATCTTATACCATTCAAATATATGTAAAAATATTTTTTCCAAGAATTTTAACAGTGCTACCATTCAAAGACGTTTGAATACACTAAATTCTTTAATATTTTTTTCTTACTTCTGATATCAAAATATATACTACTTCGCAACAAATATCTATTACGCTCAAAATAACACTAAATTCCAACAATAAGCTACTTAATGCTTAATATTTAACTAAGTTATAAATATTTTTCAAGCAAATAACATAAGTATTTAAGCTTCACAATTGTATCCAGGAATCACTTGTTACCAACAATGGCGCTCTCAATAGAATTTTATAGCTTTTAAAGCACGTTACGAACATTGATATCATACATAAATAGTTATTTTAGAGTAATTAATACAAAACTTTCTGTTTATCATTTCAAAACAAACTCAAAACTCAATTTCCAAGGAATTAACTACACCTTATTAAGTTTTTTTTTTACGAGTTAAAGGGTTTTTATTTTTGAAAAACCAAACTAATTTTATAAACAGAATTTTGTATTGACATTTTAGTTTATGGAACTATTTTTTTCTCGACACCGGCAAAAGACAAAATTTGCAAAAGGCACTCACCCCAAGAAGTGACGAAAGACGACCTCGAAAATCCAACCGCAATCCACCATTTTTTGGTCTTGTAACGACATACAAGATCTAGAATACTCCAGGAACACTCGAACACAAGTAAATAGTCCACCGTCGTAGCGTAGATAGTTTTATTTAGAAGATTCGAAATTCTTTTAATTAACACTTTATTTATTTAACAAAAACACTTTAGAATTATTAATCAATTAACCGGAGTTCGTTCATTTTCGATGACATCTCGTCCATTTAGGACCACCACTAAATTTATGTCTTTTCCGTTGAGTGTCTAAAATAGTTCTCTTCTTATTCCGTGCTGCGGGTCTGCTTCCAAGTTGGCCGGTAGAGGGCCAAGGACCAATACGTTGACGCTACAACAGGCCCCAGTGAATGAACATTTGGTAAATACAATTAAAAAATAAGGATTGAAAATCATTCCACAAGATGGATTGGCAACTCTGACTTCCTCCCATCTAGTAGGAAGCTATCTGACATATGGTTGGTTGCCCTGGTCATTATGTTTTTTTTATTATCCCAAGTGTATATACACAAATCCATGGACACACAAAACAGGAACACAACAATTAAACAATATCAAACAAGTTGAAAACATTCAGAAAGTCCAGAACTTGTAGCGGGTTGGCAGAGAACAGTTCCTTCTTTGACACGCCCATGCAATAAAGAAGATGTTCGGGTGAAGCCTGATTTACATTGCAGATGGTGCACGTCGGGAAAACCCTTTCTCCATTAATAAATTTAATCTGTCTCGTATGGCCAGTACGAAGACGTGACGGGGGAGGAAAAAGCATGCCGACTCAGGCCAGAGTTCATTATGTCCTGGTGTTCGTTCACTGGCAAACGCAGCTCCTTAAACGTTCATTCTTTGGCTAGTCTACCCTATTAGGGAACGAGATTTTTAAAACACATGTCTCCTTTTCCGGTCATGATAACTGTGGTTAATTAAAATTCAAAAATAATTCTGCATAATGGAATCTTCCTCGAATTACTTTTCAGCCGCCAGAATTGGAGAAATGGTTCGCCTAATACATGTTAAGAAAGTAGGTAACAATGAATTTCCATTTTTTTATATTTTAGTCTATCCTGCTTTTATAAAACTACTCTCGAAGAGAACTTTACAAATTAAGAAACATCGATGGTTAGCGCTACATTAGAAGTTTTCAGACTTTCATCAATCCACAAATCGCGAATTTATCTATAGCTTTGTTTTTCCACATTAATTCCACTGATTCGCATCGTCCGATCAGTCTTAGGGCAAATTTTGTCTGAAACATCGCTTTTTTTTGTGTGTATTTTATCGGGACCTTGGACTTACTAAAGTAGTTTCTAGCTCCATTTTAAATCGTAAATTGCTCGATATTTGATCGTCTGATCAGTTCACAAGCAAATCTATATACATAAAAGGCGACTTCTGTTTGTTTGTTTGTATAGGACGCGAAATCTAAAGAACCACGCCACAGATCGTCACGAAATTTGGCACAAAAATTTATCTCATCTCCACAACAAACATAGGCTAAGAAATTTTTGAATCGGACCATTCCTTCTATCGTTTTCGAACATTGTAAGGGAAAAAATACACCATTTTCGCTCAAATCCGATAATTTTTTCCCTTTAGTGATGCCATTTTGCGGAAAAATTTAAATAAAACTTTTTAGAAAACAATTGAAATTGAATTAATTTGTTTAATATTTGTTCATTGCCTTCAGAAACTAAATTAATAACTAAACTTGAAAAAAATAATTGATATGTTTCAAGTGATGTAATCCTACCAGTCTCCATTCTATTGTTTTACTGTGCCTATATGATTTTAATTATGAATTTTTTAAAAACATAGTAAGCTTATACTGAACTATGTTGTTTTTTGAAAGCCATCGCACTACATATGCATATTGTGGTTTTATGTCTTCCTTTTTTCGCCAAATTCTTTGCCAAACTCGCCAAGTTATTACAAAAAACATTCCAAATGAGCACATTTATTTTAATGCTGGTTATGCGAAGTTCATCACACGAGAGCTGAATGGGTGTGTTGTTAGTCATATCTTTTCCTCGCCAAATTCGCAAAAAAGCGCCAAATGAGCTAAAAAATATTTATTCGGGAAAATACGATGACTTCATCGGTGAATTTTATAGATTTTTTAAAATTTTCATTTTTTCATGTAATATAAGTAGCGGGATTCTGTACTTTAATAACGAAAGGTATCAGCAACATAAGATTATTAGAAAGCAAGTAAACTTATAAAAAATGCAAATCGTTTGCTGTTTGCTGGAGTAGCTTATTTTTAATTCTTACTGATTATTTTTTTTAAAAAATATGTATCCTTTTTAATTTGAGCTTCTTATTAAAGGTATTTTTGAGAAAAATTATTGTTAATCATTACTATATCCAAGATGGGTAATTAAATGGAAAAAAAAAATTACTGGGTAATCTTCACAGCTTATGTAACTAAAATGTAAGGAAAAAAATAGTTAAATTGACTATTAAATTATTTTTTCACCTCTACCCGTGCAACGTCGGGTATAACAGCTAGTTATATAAATAAAACATCGGTTTCTTTACAGTATTTCATCGGGATCGCAGACTTCCTAAGGTAGTTTCTAGCTCTATGTTTAATCGTAAATTGCACGATTTTTTAGAATCCGATGGGTTTTCGATGGCAAGTTTTCGTCCGATAAGTTTTCGACCTATACACTTTTAACTGTCATCGGTTTCTTTACGAACTTTTATCGGTGTCATCGAGTGCCGATGACCGATCGATTATCGACCGAATGGACATTTCCGATTACTTTTCGATGAATCGAGCTGTTTTCGATGAGTTTTCGATCGGCTCACCGGTAGTTGGTGAAAACTCGATTATCGGCCTATGAGAAATTGCTACTAGGGACACTAAGCAGGCAAAATGCAGCAACATGTTAAATTCCTCATCTTGTGCAAGTACTACGAATGTTTTGTCCCGTTAGTGCGTTTTCATACTGATAGAGGAAGCTCATTTATACAACCCAACACTCAAAGCAACTATACGCTATCTACAACTTTTTTTTTATCTCAATTTTGGCTTATTAAAGATGGACATAGGGTTTCCAGAGTTTAAAGAAAGGTACCTCACTTATTCTATTTTTGAATAGTCATAAATAAAAATTCATTCTCATGTCTGTCGCAAATACAGGGTGGTTATAAAATAACGCACGCTATTCGGAGTGGTCTGTAGCTTTAATGAATAATCCAAATGCAAAAAACTTTGAGAAACTTACTAATCAAGAAGGGGGGAAAAGAATGGAATCATAAAAAAACAAATTCGTCTCTTGACCAGGGTTCTAAATTACTAGGCGTAATTGAATGTGTTGGCCGTAATTAGCCATAATTGGCTATGCATTGTAATTTAGAACCTTGGTCAAGAGACGAGTTTCCTTTTTATGATTCCAATCTTTTTCATAAAAAAGAAACTCGTCTCTTGACCAGGGTTCTAAATTACGAGGCGTAATTAGATGTGTTGGCCGTAATAGGCCATAATTGACGACGCCTCGTAATTTAGATTCTGGTCAAGAGACGAGTTTGTTTTTTATGCTTATTCTTTTTTATGATTATTTTTATGATTCTGTCTTTTTTATGATTCCATTCTCTTTTCCCCTACTTGATTAGTAAGTTTCTCAATTTTTGATGCATTTGGATTATTCATTGAAGCTACAGAACACTCCGAATAGCGAGCGTTACTTTATAACCACCCTGTATAAGTATATGTTAATTAATGTTGGCTAAATTTACGCAGGAGAAAGTTTAGCTATTGAAGAAGAAGTCGCCAGTTTAACCCTTTCAATCCCAAAAATTTACTGCACTACAGAAACATCTGATATTCACAAAATAAGCTTATTTCAGGTCAAAAATAAGAGTTATATAACAAAAAAAAATCATTTAAATTTTTTATATGGCTTTTGTAATAATGTCAAAAAATTTTATCTGGTGGAAAACAAAAAAATAAAAAATATATATTACGTAAAAACACTTCGAGTTATATATTTTAAGGTATCTGACCACATTATTAAAAAAAATTAGTAATTATTTTAACCGAAATAGTTTAAATTGTGTTTTAAATATGAGGAACTGAAGTGAACTTTTCAAAAATCAAGTGAAACGCTTGTAAGCTATTTTGTAAGTAAAAAAAAAAATAGTAGGGGAAAGTGCTCAGCCTTGGGACAGTTGTACCTGGGGACATGGGGAATAACTCGTTTTAGGGAAATCTAAAAAATCCTGTATTTTTAGTGGCAACACTACTAACAAAACTTTATCTTCTCTTGTTAAAGAAGGGTCGCCGAAAGCTAATGGGGACATAATAAACATGATTTATTGATTTCACACATCTCGAGTAACTTTTACTATCATTTTATATTTTGTATTACGCATCGGTTTAATCTTATTGTCGGCTCTTCTTAGTACTACTTAATAAGCCATTGTTTGAAGTAATTTTTAATACTATTTGTGTTTTTCAAAACTTAACAGTTTCTTATTACAATGCGTTTTAAAAAATTACCCGATGTGCTGTTCCTTGGGACAGTATTTTGGTTGTACCTAGGGACGTCCCTAGGTACAACCAATTTTTCTGCTGCACTGTAAATTGTTGTGTACTGTGCATATTACTGTTTCTCTGATTTTTCAAATGTCCCTAAGTTCCGATCAGAGGCCACAGACCTGCTCTTCTGTATATCTCTAAGAAATTGACTACTTACAAAACACCTTCTACGAAAACAAAAAAAGAGAGGCAGAAAGGAAAATCTCATTTTAACAGGAAATACCGAAGTTAAACAGAAAACGAACAAAAGCAAAAAGTCTGCTCCAAGTAAAAATAAAGCAAACATATGTTTGAAGGATGTTGAATAGAAGGATGGAACTCAACTCTTAATTCAAACATAAATATTTAAAAATGAGTTGACACTAATTTTGCATAATTAATCAACAAATAATGATGAACTTCAAGTAGGGGACTTTGTTTTAGTGGGGTTCCTGGGGAAAACAACTGTCAAATATAACTTGGCCAATATTATTGAAGTACAGGGTACTGAATTTAATATAGAATACTTAAAAAATATAAAAATTCGAATATATTTACTAAAACTGATAAATATACTAAAAAAAATTTGAACTCGATAGAGGTGATACAATTCCTAAACTTCCAGCACCAAATGTTGTTAGCCAAGCACAAGAAGAGAACAGCAATTATTTTCCTACGTCTTTTTGATGATTATAATCTTGGGCAGATTTAATTATTGTTGTTATTATTATTTTTTGGCTTATAAGTTAAATTGCAAATTTGCAAATTATGTTATTGAAAAATAAAGCTACTATTTAAAATTACAACAAACTTACTCTATTTCCAAGTCTTGGGGATTAAATTTATTAGTTTTTATATAAATAAAAAAGCATTTGGGAAGCGTATTCGTTAATTGTCTCTAAAACGTATTTAGAAATACATTTTAAATTAAGAAAAAGGAACAGTTCGATATTTTTTTAGAAAAATGTAAAGATGTCATTCAATACGAAGTCCAAAAATGTATTTGACTTCTTATTTGTACTACAGAATTGTGTTCTAGCCAATTTGGAACAGTGTCCCCAGGTACATCGTGCCTTGTCCCCAGGTACATCACTGAAGTTGTACCTGTGGACAGTGGATGTACCTGGAGACATCGTACCTGTGGGGTTAAATATTAAAGAAAAAAATCTTTAAAAAATACCTTAGTATAGACAAGAGTTTGTTAAAGGAGAATACCTAAAAACTTTTAAATAATCGGTTTATAAAAAAATATTAAAATTAAAATTCTAAATCTGTCCCAAACCTCAGCACCTTCCCCTAGTTCTGCCTTCGATTGAGATTAATATAAAATATTGTCTAAAATGAACAAAGTGTGAAAAATCGAATGATGTATGTTTGGATGTCATAACGGGACTAAACATTTGGGAAAAAATATTGAAAGTGATGATTCCAAATGTCATCACCTTGACTGAAAGGGTTAACAGTGACGTAGTATCTCTTGGCCATGACAAAAACGGTTATCTATAGTGCAATGATACGTTATATCAACCAGGTCATGTTAAGTTGAAGACATTGAAGATATTTTTCTTAATCCCAAATTCTATAACAAACGGTCAGATTACTTCCAACTATTGAGTTTTGCTTTGAAGATATAGTTGATGGGGTATTTAAATAAAAAGCATTTTTATAACATGATACTCATTTCAAGTCAAACAGGAATGTGCACTTACCTCTACTGACAGATTTGAATTTAAAGATGACTTCAACAGACTTTGGGGAAGTTCGCAAAAAAGGTTATGCGATGAACACTTGCAATTTTGCATGTATCTTTGCTTCCAATTCTCACTTGTAAGTTGTCAGCTAAATGCATCAGGTCCAAGTACTTACCCTAAATTAAGATTTAAAAAAATACTTACAAAAGGAAAACAAAAGCTGGGGAAAAAATTATAAATCCTTTTTTTCTGTTGTTATTGTTCAAGGAATTTTGTGAAAGGTGTCATTTTTCAGGAAATAACGCAAGAGATTGAAAATTGACAACAAAAATTGTATAAGTGGTCATCGACATATTAAAATGAGTACAACTCTTAAAATTTCAATGGAAACACATAACTTTTAACCTAAAAATATTCATGGCTTTCAAATTATCCCAATTTTAAAAAAGAATTATTCATTTTTTGCATAATTTGCTGAGATATTAAAGCATTCATTTTGAACACGTTTAGGGGGAAATCTAAAAATTAAAAAAAAATAATAATATTTAATGTGTCTTTGCGAAACGACAAGCCATAGATTTAAAAAGTAGCAGATATGCCCATCGATTGCGCAATCCCTTACAAAGCAATACAAACCGCGCGATTGAGTGATGAATCCACATTTCGCCGTTTTCGCAATGCATCACGGGATATGGTTCACAAAAAAAGCTTTAGTTGAAGAGTTACATGCAATAAAAACTGCATTTTTGATATGCTTCTTTTATTAATATATACCTCGCGTCTGCCAGAAATTATCAATACATATCCAGCTATAAACTTATGCTATATATTTTTTATTAGTTGAATTATCTCATGGTGCCATCTGGTGGCGTATGGCATGCCATGTGCTAGGGCCTGCGAAGTGCCTTATGGGATACTGGTTTACAAGTGGCTACACCTTTCCCCCTAGGGGCCGATCTGCTACTTTCTAAATCTATGCGACAAGCTAACAAAAGGTTAACAGTAAATAACAATTACCACAACAATGAATTGGAGTTTGGATCATTATTGCTTTAAAATATATATATTTTTAATTTTGTCTTTTTATAGGTGAAAGTAATATTGTTTGTGCAACAAAGGTCCAAATCATTAGGCTACTTACTGCAGTTTACCTGGCTGCAACAGAATATTTACCTTAATTTCAAACATCTTTTGATCCTTCTTAATCTTTTCCGACTCATGGAAAACATGGAACTCAGGATCGGGATAGTAGAGGAGTCGGGACATGTCTTCACGATGCTTAGGGAAGTCCCTCAATTTTTGCACACCGTCCATCAAGAAACCAATCTTTATAACAAATCACAACAAATATAATATATCGTCAGTTAAGTTCCCACATGAGCTACCTAACTTTGCAAAACGGTAGAATTTTACTGAACCGTAACCCTTGGCAAACTTTCCAAAATCGCGCCAACAGTCGGCCGAAAACCCAACCGAAATGATAAGATAGGTTAAGGGGACTCATTACCCAAAAATTGGTCGAAATATCGATTTTTCAGTTTTTACTTTTTATTATTTACAATATTCCTCTAAACATTTACTGAAAGTTTCATAATGATATATTTTCTAGAAAAAAAGTTATATTAAATATTTTCTGGAGTCATTCCTAGACTTTGAATATGTATTTCGTCTGCTGGGGCACAGTACTCAAAAATTGGTCAAAATATTAATTTTTCAGTTTTTACTTCTTATTATTTACAACATCTTTCTAAACATTTACTGAAAGTTTCATAATGATATCTTTTGTAGAAAAAAATTTATTAAATATTTTCTGGAGTCATTCCTATAAGTTTGAATACTTATTTCGTCTGCTTTCAACATTTTTTTTTTTGTTTCACGTTTTTCAATTCTTGTGTTTAATAAATCCCTAAGGCTTTTTTGCTAATTAAGTTAGAATTTTGAAATTTTTTAGCTGTGTTCTTACATATATTATGCACAAAATTGTGCATTTAATAAGGTCTTCTATGTATAGTTTTTTTTTTTAAATGTTGAATTCAATAATTTGTATTTTTTTTGTGATTTTCACTGTAAATGCATATTACTTTTAAACTGTCGCTCAGATTTTAAAATCCATGCACAGTTCTTGAAAAAATAGTACTGAAAAGACCATAAAAGTTTGGTGAAGTTATTCTTAAAATTAAAGGAGGAGTAGGGTTTAAAAAAGTTCAAAATTTTGATATATGAAAAACTACTTGTAAATACTCATTTTTATTGCTAGAAATTTTTTATTTAGAGTGAACATTACACAAAACCAATATAATTTAAAAGTTTATGTTATTATTTCCAGAAATAATATTTTTGGTAATTCGTCCCCTAAAGAAAGGTTTGAATAATCGTCGCATTAAGCCTAGGAGGATAGAAAGAACAGGAGTAGTCATGTGGCCCTCGGCGTGAAGCGAAAAAGCTTTCCCCTCCTTCTTGGGAGAAAGGGACCTTTATCTACCCCGCTTTTACATGGTGTTGTATGATAGGAGAATTAACGATATTTATTTTAAATGAAAAAAATGTGATCACATTATGGAAAATGAATACACATATGTATATTTCTAATATGCTCAGTAGATATACATGTATTATTCAAAAAACAATAACAAATAGACACTCAAAACTAGGCGATATTAATATTGGTTCTTCAGGAAATCTTAAAATTATTTTGTTATAACTTGGATTTTTTTTAAAATCTTTTATTAAATTTTAAAAATTTACTGTTCATCATTAAACGTTAAATATTTTTGATAGAAGAGATTTTTTTAACATATATATATATATATATATATATATATATATATATATATATATATATATATATATATATATATATATATATATATATATATATATATATATATATATATATATATATATATATATATATATATATATATATATATATATATATATATATAGTATTTTTAGCAATCAGTAAAAATTTTTTAAGTTATTATTTAACTAAAAAATAATAAAAATGTCCTGATGTGACTGACACTACACGAAAGTTCGTAGATTTTTGGCTATCATGAAAATTCGAATTTCTTCTGATTGCGCAGTAATTCAGTATTCTACCACTGCTTATTTTAAGTATAAGGTTTCAGGCTCAATATATTAACTGCAAAAAAGTATTGAAATACCACAGGAAATTATTTATTAGCATTTTTGTGCGTGACTGACACTACATTCAATTCGTGACTGACACTTCATTGTGAATTGTATCACAGATATGGAATTTTAAGCAATAATAACACAACATATGTTAATAATTTTGAGCATGGAAAGTTAAAAATTGCATAAATGGTAAGATTATGGTTAGAAAAAGATACACAACGTCCCCTAAAGTAGGTTTCTGGTAATTTTGTTAAACTCTAATTTCTTCTTCAAAATGCAGCAAATCAACCAAATCAATATTCTACCAGTGCTTATTTAATGTATAAGGTTTAAAACTGAATCATTTAATAGCAAAAAAGTATTGAAATATCATAGGAAATCATTTATTAACACTTTTGTGCGTGACTTACATTACATTCAACTTGTGACACCCTACATCATGTCAATTGTATCACAGAAATGGAAATTTTGGCAATAATAACAGAACGTATGTAAATAGTGTTGAACATTGTTAGTTAAAAATTGCGTACCCCGGTAAAAATATAGTTACAAAAAGTTACTCAAGGTCCCCTAAAGTTGGTGTCTGGTAGTTTCTTACTTTTTTTTTCAAAAGCATTTTCTGAAAAACCACCCTGAAGCCAAGCAAAAAGACTTCCCGATTATTGCAAATGTTTCAGTTTTACTGAATAAGCATCTTTACTAAACATTTGCCAACAAAATTTTTAACGATAATTTAACTATAAAAGGAAATAAAGCTCTTTTTATAGCATCAAGTTCATTTTCAGAATTTTGTTGAGAGGTATATTTCTTTTTACAACATTTAAATTTGTTTTATCCACCTTGTAGTATTTTGGGGGATTTAATGAATTGAAAGTTGCTTTAAGTAGGTATTTGTTGAATTTAAAAAAAAAAAACGGAGTAATTTTTGAGTGTCATTGAATCGGAAGTATTTATCTTCCTTGATGAGAATATATCATTTAATCTACTTATTTTGCCCTTTACACAGTTGTCAGAAATGTATAATAGTGATATGTTTGGTCAGATTTCTTATTCAAAGTGAAAAAATCTTTGGCAAAATGTGAGTCAAATTTGATAGAAAGTGTGACTTCTTTTATCCCCTCCTCACTGTATCACGAAGTCCATCAATTGGTCCTTTACCATGACTGAAGACAAAGATGACCATCACTTTTGGAAAAAAATTACCACCCAAGGTTGTTAAATGGTTGGAGGATTGCAATGGAGGTGAAATACTTCTAATTGATGTGCTGTCCGTAAAGTGGTTTTTGCTTTCATTTTCTTTAAATTTTTGTAAATTATCCCCTCCTTAAAACTTCCCATTTGCTCTTTTTTTCTTTTAGCTGTTGATATAGCCATCTTAAATCAAAATTATCAAAATATAAGAAATCTACAAAGATTATAGCTAATCTAAAACATCTAGATAAAAAGAAGTTGTGACTCACACTACATCGTGACTGACACTACAAAGCTAAAGTGTGTTATAAATAGAGAAAATGCTTTTCATTTTAAAATTAAGAGATGTGGAATTACACAGAGGTTACTAAAGTAAGAAAATATCGTAAAAAAATTTGAAGTAAAGCCTTTTTTTTTTAAAGTTATAGAAACTTTTCTATCTTTTCGTGACTGACACTACAGTCGAAAAGGAGATTTTTATCTTCCTAATTAAATATCTCCTAAATAAAATAGTTAAAAATACCAATTATTAAGTGTGTTTTTAAGTTAGTTCTGATAGTGTATTTTAATAATTTTATCAAAAAATATGATAAAATGTGCTTCGTACCTTAAAATTCATTTGTTCAAAATGATGAAAAAACACGAGACCATGCTTTCAAAACAAAGCGGATATTTTGAAGCTGCTGTGTTGCCAAAGATGAAAAAATAACAGTTGTTGATACAAAAATAATAAAATTCAAACCTTTCTAAAGCAAATATAAAAGTTGCAAGTGTACACTGTAAAAACAAGGGAGTATTATTACGCTTGTTTTGGGGTTATGAAATGCTCAATAAGGTGTTAATGTACACGGCTTGAGGTGTCAGCACCAAAATAGGTGTTATAATTCACTCAAAATGTTTTTTTATTTAAACTTTAAGAAAAATTGGTGTTAACATACACCAAGAATGGTTTAACTGGTAACCGTTCGACGGACATTTTCAAAATGAAGCACCAAATTTGGTGTTGAAATGAGCTGAAGAAGTAGGATTGCTTTTAAAAATGTACTTCGCGTGCAATGAAAGCTCTTTTTCCGTTTCCGTATGTTAAGTCAAGTTAAATATATTTTAATTCCTCCTAATTAAGTGGTGTTGAAGATTAGTTGCAAATCAGGAAACGGACTCAATGCTGACTGTACGCTTTTGTATCCAACCTTGGGCCACATTGAAGAATTATGCAGGGGAAGACGGCATGGGAAAATTGCAAAGAAAAGTTGGATTTCTGTTTCGCCGCCAACGATTTTTCTGATAATACGAATAAACGAGTTGCTTTTTCAGTGCCTCTGCGCCGGCTATGTACGAAAATTGTGTGTGTTGAACAGGCTCTCCCAAGTTACCCAATACAAGTAACTTTGATGATATTATTACTGGACACTATTTCGATTCGACATTATTTCAATTCGACACATTACTCGGCAGTTATTTCTCGCCGATGCCGTCGGAGATTCTTTCGCAATTGAATACAACAACCGTGTTAGTTGCCAAATAAAAACTGTCGCAATTTCTTGCCGAGATTAGGAGATTATCAGAAAATAGCAACTTTGATTGTTAACTTGATTCTATGCTACAACGGAACCGGTTAGTTTGTGGATTCCGAGATGAAAATACACAAAGAAGAATGCTGGCTGATCCAGAATTAAGAGAGAAAACTGCAACAGAGATTCGAGTCTTTCGAGGGAAGTGGCAACTCGACATTCTTTGAAGATTCGAGGGGGTTCAAGCGAAATACATGTTATTGGAAAATATAAAGAAACAGTTCCCCCAGGAGAGGTTGGAGCCTATGAATGTTGGAGTTATACACCCGCCTCTTGACAGCTTGAGACGCCTGATGCAACTCCTGCATATGAACCACCCCTAGAATTCGGTGAATCTGTTTTGTACAGCTGTGGAAATAAAAAAGTACCCACTTGAGGTTATTTCATCCGTAAGTCACCCTATAGAATCGGACCTTTTTGAGATTGTGTACAATTAACATTCTGAGTTAATTGCACGATACAAAATTTGCATAAGGGGCCGTCTTCATATAAAAAATATTACGATCTTTGAAATTTCCAATGGCAACACCCAATTTTAATAACTTAGAAATGTTAAGCACTCTTGAAAACCCTTAAATCTAAGTTTTCGTTACATTTGGATGAATATTTGACGAGTTATTCAATCGAATCACTTGTGGACCTTTTGGGGACCATCTCTAAAATGACAAGTAAGCATGCATGCAAGGCCGTCTTTACTTATCAATTACACACGTAATCTTATACACAGTCCCCTAATGGGTAATTAAAAGGTATTTTGTGATTTACTCAGCAAATTATAAATAAAAAAATTTAAAAATTGGGATTTCGCTTAAACTTCTTGTCTTAAATTTATTTCTTTAAAAATATTAAGGGGTTTCTATTCATATTTTTTTAAAAAATTAATATAATAAATATTTAAAAATATAAAAATTGTTTTAAATACACGAACATTGAATGCATTTTGTTTGGGTTATTATAATTTCTTTTCAGTAAAAAATTCGTTTCATTATCTTAATTATTTATAGACCGGGATAGTTTTTTATGTGCATCTCATTTAACATTATGGGACCTAAACTTTGCACGTCTCTAACTCCTCTAATAATGCTTAAAAACTAACAAAATTTGGCATTTCGTATTAACATAGGTCAGAAATTTGAAATATGGATTCAAAAAGGGGTGTTGCTATTGGAAATTTTAAAGTTAGTAACATTTTTAATATGAAGATGGCCCCTTATGCAAATTTTGTGTCATGCAATTAGCTCAGAATGTTAATTGTTCACGATGTCAAAAAGGTCCGATTCTATAGGATGACTAACGGCCAAAATAATCACTAGTGGGTACTTTTTTATTTCCACAGCTGTACATGACCCCCACTACAGTAGATGCATCTGAAGTTCCTGTGACTGAAGATCTGCCTGGGTCATCAATTCAGACAAGTTCCGTCGCAGGCCGTGTTCTATGAAGCTAACGAACAATTCGCTAACCAACCTTCGAGGGACTATGTTTGTTTTCTAGACAATGTTCAGTTTCACTTAAATATAGGTTGTTTATTCAATAAAGTTGTGTTGACGATATGGTAACAAGACCGAGCCAAATACTTTTACCGGGGCCGCTGGCTCAATTGAAAATGCAAGGTAAGGAAACAGGGTTGTAAACAAAACCGAGTTTTTTAATGAAAAACCAAACCCACTTTATTTTTTTGGGTTTTTTCATGGTGTTAGCGAAGAGATAATCAGGAAAGTTGTAGTTTTAATTAGATTAATTAGTGTGTTTAGTGTTATATAAATGTGCATTTAAATTTTAGAATGCATTGCTTAGGATCAAGTCTTGTTTGCGTAAGTGTAAACAAATTATATTACTCGGAATATTGTATATATAGAAATATAAATAAAAAATGCATTCATTATATTTAATTTTATTAGTATAAATTTAAATTTGTAAATGTATTTTGAAAAGTACAAAAAGTAAATGTATATTAATAAATAATAAAATCAATTCTGGTTGTAACAAGAAAATTAGGGCTGTGTTTATATGTTTGTGCTGGTATATATATGATTAAATGATGATGATTAGTGAAATTATTATTGAAAAATTACATTTAAAACTTGCATTACCTTTAAACTGCCGTTTGTGCTAGGAAAAGTAAAGAGTAGAAAAGCAAACTATTTTAGTTAAACATTCGCTTTTCTTAAATTACTGAATTTATTAATAAAAATATATTTACTATATTGAAATACAGTTTTGGCACATTTAACTGACAGAAAAACTATGTTTAAATTTGATTCAAAGTGCATGTTACTGAATCGACAAGTGCAATAATCCAGCAGTACATTTATGCAAGTACACTCTTGTGTGTTTTGAATATGTTTATTTCAGAATTTAGTGTACCCCTTGCTGGAAGGTTTCCAAAAATGTATTGCAGTACACATTTCACTCATTCATTTGATTACCACACATGCGAAGCATTTCTCTGTGTCGACATTTGGACGACACAACATTGAATGCTATCTTGAAGATTAAAACTTAACTGCTCTATTTTACTACTAATTTTTCAGTGTATTCTTTTTTAAGAGAGCTAGACCAATATTCTTTTGATGTATGACACTTCAATTTTCAATGATTATTTAATCTTCCAGCTAAAATTTTGGTTTTTAATCGTCGACTTAGCATTAAGACATGAAAAATACCAAATTCACCCCTCTGACCCCATGTATTGTTTCAAAGAGCTGGTTTTTGGTAAGTACACCACTGCCTAAACCAGACATAACTTTTTCAACCCAAGATTGCACAGGTGTATGCATATTTTTAAATGCAGTTCTGTATATGTGACAAAATTGCATCGGTCGGTGATAGGGTGCAATGTTAAAACACACATTTGGACAGAAAACTCTATGGGCTCAGAAAGTGCCAAAACTTTTGTCATTTTCTGGTTCTAGATTCTCAGATGTTTCTTTTGGTGCATGACACTCTAACTTTCAGTGATTATTTAAGTTTCCAGCTAAAATTTTGGTTTTTGAATCATCGGCTCGGCAATGAGACATGAAAAAAATAAATTCACACCTGTAACCCATGTATTGTTTCAAAGTTGTTGTTTTTTTGGTAAGTACAACTGCCTAGACCAGACCTAAACTTTTTCAACTCAAGATTGCATAGTTATATGCATATTTTTAAATGCAGGTCTGTATATGTGACAAAATTGCACCTCGGCCAATAATGGGTGCAATGTTAAAACACACATTTGAACCCCAAAACTTTATGGGGACAGAAAGTGCCAAAAATCTTGGTGTTTTCAGCTTTTACAGGCCAAGAGCTGTCGTTTGATGTACGACAATGTTGATTTCTGTTAATGTATTTCAATTGTCAGGCCTAAAATTCAGTAGCATTTTTCAAGTAGTTCTGTGTTTAGCAATAAAAGTTATGGTAAGATAATATTAACTTCAAAAATACAATTTAAGAGCTGTTATTTTTCATTATTTCTGTAACATACCAGTTTCAGAGATTTTTAGCGAGTAAAATTTCAAAATAGTGTTTAATAGGTAGAAAAGTTTAAATTGATACACTTTGTTTACATTTTATTAACAGAGTAATTTAACGTATTAAAACCGAGTTTATTGCAATAATACCATCAATTAAATGAACAAAATTAGCTTGCAAGTGCTCAACAGGCATATTTGTTTTCTATAATTGAGTGTTTTATATTCAGAAAAAATCATTTTTAAGTAAGAAAGTTTGGTTTTTGTAAAAGCAAAGTTTTCTCAAAGAAATCAAGCATAAAAGATGTTTTCACACAGGATTTTAATGCAATAATAAAGTCAATTAAGTACCTTAAATGAGTGTACAAGTCTTTTACGTGTATTTATATTTAACAGTTGATTAGCTTTGGTGTGTAAAAATATATATTTAATTTAGAAGTTGGCATTTTGTAATTGTAAAGTTTTCAAAACAAATCGACGTAACCTCGATTTCCAATCGAATGTTAATGCAATTATCTCGACTTAAAAATGTCAAGAAAAACGTCTGAAAAACTGTTATTTGTACATTTTTAATTCACAATTGAGTCATTTCCAACAGGGAAAAAGTGATTTTATTTATGTAAGTTTAGTTTCACTACTTTCTTGTAGATCATAACAAACCGCGTTTTTGCCGATTGTATGATGTTTTTATTCCCAGTTATAATAACGTCCATTAAACGTATATTTAAGCAGTTCCCATATGTTCTTGATGCTAACTTAATTATTACTTAAATTTGCTGCAGCCGAAGATACAATTATAAAATTAATTATTTTTAACTATACAAATATGTATGTTCTTCAGGATATAAGAAATCAGTTTACTTCTCCTCTCCTTCTCTACGCAGTCACAATGAAAACTTTAGTTTTTAGCAATTTGCGAAACCTCGAATTTTCATGAATTAACAATAATTTATAAAAATAAATAATTAATGAAATCTATAGCATGATGTGCGCAATAATGAACTACATTTGTTATGAAAGAAAAAAAAATTCGTCCTTTTTCTCGGTCATTAATCGGTACCATATAACTATTTTACAAAACCTTTTACTTTTTTAAAAATTTATTAGCCAGAAGAAAGAAAACTTATCAGTTGTAGAGTTCAATTCATGCATGTATCAAAGTTATAACAAATATTTTTATTTGCTCAAGCTTCAACATTTTTACATATTTAAGGTGGAATAGTACAGAGAGAGCAACTCAACTTGGCCGAGGGCGCCATCTGGTGAAGATATTGGAACTGTTAAAGAGGGAGGGTCAGAGAACTCGGAGACCAGCAAATCACCGTGCTCAATTCATTGATTGACGTATTTATCTTGATTATCTCGGATTTCAACCCTTCTATAAGTAGCCGATTGGTCACTTGAAAACTATTTTTTCTAAACCCCTTCCTCGTCAACCTATCTTACACTCCTAATGAGAAATCCTCGCCTTCTCCCTGGGTGTAATTTCTCTCTCTGTATCAGTACAAATTCTGTTTTGTCTGTCTTACTTGACGAAGGTTTATAAGCGGATCTCTCATTAAGCACACAAGCCGGAAATACATGTACCAACCATCTTCCCTCGGAGAAGACGGGATGACACACTTAGTTTGCAGGTTGATTGAATAACGTCGCACTAAATCTACACTTGAGTTAAAAGCAACCTTAAGGGGTCATAGGAGTCTTAAAAATGTGCAAAGAAGGTACTACAAAGTATAGTTTTATCTTTCATGTCATTTTTTAGCTACTTTCTGATTAGTAAATTAGAAAAGTATTTTAAGAACTTTTTTCTAAAAAAATAAGAAAAAATTTAAAAATTTTGATTTTTAATTTTTCATAAAATTAATTTCTAATTAACATTGCGATGAGAATTTAGGTATAAGTCTTTGTTTGTACATATTTGTACAATATAAAGTCTTTTTCTTGGTCATTTTTTCAATTTTGACCTCAAAATTTGCCGCGCAAGCCTAATCCCAATGTGTTCAAATAGCTTTATGTTTAGCCAAAACTAAAATAAATGATATTAAAGTTTCATAAATTTTAAAACGCGTTTTATAACAAATAAATCTTGCAGAATTACATATAAAAAATTATACATATATATTGAGTAGTCAAAAAATTACATGGAAGATCAAACTTTTTTTTGTAGTACCTTCTTTGCACATTTTTAAGACTCCTATGACCCCTTAACTAGGGGTAGATAAAGATAGCTGCCTTCCCCCGGTTCCCCTCCACCTCTAGCTTCACTCAGTTCCCGTACGTTTGAATCCGCGTGACTGCCAAATATCACGCCAAAATTTCACGCCAATAAAAATGTGCAAATTCTGAGGTCAAAATTGAAAAAATGACCAAGAAAATGACTTTAAATTGTACAAATACGTACAGACAAAGACTTATACATAAATTCTCAGCTCAATTTTAATTAGAAATTATTTTAAGAACTTCTTTAAAAAAAATAATTACAAATTTTAAAATTTTGATTTTAAACTTTTTTTTAAATAAATGATTTTTTTAAATATTATGATTCGGTTAGAGTATTGGTGGGTAACTTTGGACCAAACATGAAAAACATAAGAAACATACAATTTACCATGCTTTTGGGCTGTTTTACAGCATTTAAAGTATGTTTAAATAGCATTAATAAAATACCCAAACATAAAAATGATAAAGTTATACGTTATAAAGTTAATTAAAAATAGTTTATAGCTTAACATGTGCATTGTATTTTATCGTAGAATGACTACACACAATAAATAACATGATTGATCGTCACTTAAAGTAGAAATGTAAACTTCAATTTTAATATAGGAAAAATAACTTATACTTGAAGCAAGATTAAAAAACAAAAATCTTTATAAAAATCAAACGGATTTACAAAAGGAAAACAATAATATTTTCGAAATTAGGAAAATGTGTACTATTCGACATTACCGATTTCGAATGTTGCAGGTTTCTTGCATTTTATCTTTATCTTTCTAAAGTTAAAAATCGTTTAAATTTTGTAAAAAAATAATCTCAGAAATGTGTAATTATGAGACTAAGAATTCTTCAAATATAGACATAATACACTCTTGCATATATTTTAGAAATATTAAGCTTTCATAAAGAATTCCCATTTTTTTAGACCAAAGTTACTAGCATTCTCAGGAAAAAGTTTCCTTGAGACAAATAATTAAATATGGCATAAAAAAGTATTCAACTTAGATTAAAATAAACTAAGTAATATTCATCCCCATAACCAAAATAAGAGTATAAAGTTTTTTTATTTAGCTATTTTTAGTATTTTTAGGTGTTCCAGACAAAATTGGAAGAAATAGATTTTTGTCATTTAATGCTCGTAATAATACAAACGTCATTTGTGGTATTGCCAAAATTAGAATGATATTTTTTACGTGAAATAAAAAGCAATGTTTCCATCTTTATAAAAATGTCGAACAATAGTTCGAAATGGAATCATTTTATGAAGAGAAACAAAGAAACAAATCGCTTTTCCTATTCTTGGACCTAACGTTAACCTCCATTTCAGAAGATACTCGCTTCGACGGTATACTAAAAAACTGCATTGGAAGTCTTAAAAAAGCTTTCAAATTATGAAAATAAAAAAGAACGAAATAAAAGCAAACGAATTTTCGAAATATTTTTAAAAAACATTATCAATATTTTCCGAATTTCTTACTCTGAGCTTCGAAATTATTTTATTTTTATAAACTATTATTGAGCCATAATGAGAAAAAGCCAGTCTGGGCCGCCAGCAATGGTGGCAGGGGTCATGATCCGTAAAAAGACTTGTGTGTCAAGAAGTAGCTAAAGATCCTAAAAAATATCCCAAGACCGAAAAAACATAGATCAGCATAGGTAGATCTGATGAATATCTAAACTATTGGGATTCAGGAAACATTCTTTAGTATGAACTGTACTGGTAGGTAGACAAGTAGTTCTCCATTTACATCCATTTTTATTCACGAAATTGAAATTGATTCACTCAAATTGAATTGAAAAATTGAATTCACTTTTTTAAATTACTCATGTGGAAAAAACATTCTGGACCATGAATTGGTTTGGGTAGAAGCTGGAAAAATTTCCAAGTCTTAAAAAAAAATAATAATAACCAGAAGGGAGGAACCTGTCCAATAACTCCTAGAAAGCAAGCCTGCACAAGGGTTGCCAAACACTAATATTTTAAGGAATTTTAAGTCGTTAATAAAGCCACAATTTAATCTCGTACTAAGTTTTAGTAGAAAAATCTATGAATTTAAAAAAGTTGATAAAAAATTCATAAAATCATGATGCATCGGCCCACCTACTCGCAGACTTCTATGAATGTGCTTGCTAGATACAGGGTGGCGCAAAAAAAGTGTCCCGCATTGAAGTGGGGATAATGCAGGAATTGCTGCCAAGTCAAAAACCAATGCAAAAACATGTTCACCTCGTGAAGCCCGTGTTCTCTTCAATCTTAAGCCCAAATAGACCCTTGGCGAATTATTTGCCGGTAACTATGCCATCTTTACCTGTGCACTGACCTGATCAATAGTCCGTGCGCATCTCTTTTCAACTCTAGTCCAGTAACAATAACTGAATCAACCAATGAAAAACTGGTTTTCCAATGGCTATGTCCTGACGGCGACAACTAAAACAAAAATGTTACGTGATCTCAATCACGTGATCTCGTGTTTCGCGCGCATCCCCATACAATTTGTATTGGCGTGCGCGCGCATGGTGGATGAAACTACATCAATTCATACACCGTGCGTCAATGAAAACATTGACGCACGGTGACTGCACTTCAATTGTGACGCACGGTGTTTTAGCTATTAACGCATGCCTTAAATGTCTACGAGAATACTCTGATTCGGTGCGTCTTGCGCTATGGTAACTTCTGAGAGAGAAACCGAATTTATCATTGGAAATTTTCAAATAATCAAATCGAAAGCCAAAAAAGCAATTAAAAATTCCACTCTCGCCAAGAAACCCGGAAAAAAGTTGTCAGAGACAATCGAAAATCCCGACAACTTTTCCTATTTAAAGCCATGTTAATTTGTTGTAGGGTTGCTATTGTCAATAAAAAAAATAAAAGGGAAAAAATAAAAAAAGGGTAATTGAAGTAGAAGTGCATAAAATTATTTTTAATCAATTGAATTTAAATTACATTTTGAGAACCTTAAATGTCTCCATTTAAATTGATGTGTTTAATTTTTTTTCTTGTGTTTTTTATGCATTATGATAAAAACGTTTGGTCCGGTTTTGCGGATTTGTGATATGAAACTGGTTTGATATGATGACGATTTTGATACTGGTTTGTCAAAGTGTTATATAAAGCGAAATAAAATAATGGTGGATAAATGTAAATATTTTAAGACTTGAAAGTGTCTAGGGGCTGGGGAGCCCAGTCGATTAGGCATTCGCCTAGCATGCGGAAGGTCCCAGGTTCGGGTCCGGGCATCGCCAAAATAACTGCCCATCTGTAACCTATAAGCGACACGTGCAGCCAAAAATGTCCGAGGAATACCCCGTGTGGCGGGAGTGCGCGTTAAATATCCTTCAATAATTCTTCGTTAAATATCCTTCCCTCCAATACTTTTAGCTTATGAGTTAATTTAAAATCTAGCTGAACCTACTGGCCACATGAAGCTATTTACGAATCTAACATTTATATTATAATGTATCTAAATTTTAAGTAAAATGATTTTTTTTTATTTAACTCTTAATATAAATGTATTATACCCAATCTCTCTGGCTTAGTGGTCAGCTCTTCTTGATCTTATTCCGTAGACCCGAGATCGTATACGGGTCCAGATAAATTAATTAAAAAATCTCAGATAATATCCAATTTAATTATGTTATAAAAGTTAAAAATCTATGTTATAAACCAACAATTAAATTTGTTACACGCTGAGTTTTAATATTACTAACCAAATTTAATGTTGTCGTATCAATATTGAAATCAAGGTCACGCTTTAAGGTTTAAAACAAGCGATTTTCATCCCATTTCACTTTTCTAGCACAACACCGGCATTGGGTAGACCAAACAGATCCTCCAGACGCATGCGTTTGAAAAAAACCTACGATTTGGCGAAAAAACCGTTCGCTATTGCCTCGTTTGGCGGTCGCCAAGTTTTTTTTTAATTGTCGCCGTCTGGACATAGCCAATGAAATCATTGAACGCCTGAATAAATTATGAATTCGACTTGGGAATTTTTCAGGCGGCTTCAATAGTTTTCTTGCCAAGCATTTTCCTGCATTTGTATCTCCATGTCTGATCCACTTTTATTTGCGCCACCCTGTAGAAGAGGTATTACACTCTCAAAAATGAATGCTCAAAAACGACGAAATTTTCCTTAATTTTGACGATTCCGTTACTGGCAATGCTCCGAGTATTTGTTTCCTCCCTCAAAGTGAGGAAATTTGAATCGTCATTTTATGAGGATTTGAATGTCGTCTGATCTAAAGAAATATTTCGTAATTATTGAGCATGCGAGTACAGCAATGAGATTCAGTTTCCTCAAAATCAAGATACAGAATCGTCAAATCACGATCGTAAAAGTGAGGATTCGCGTTTACTTAAAAGTCACGTGATAGTTTGACGAAACAATCCTCAAAATCAACGAAATGAGGCTTTAGGATTCATGAATCATCAAAAATGAAACTGTTAGTTCTGAGAGTGTAGTGCTCTGCACGTCTGTCAAGTACAGCCGTTTCAAAGCTAATTGCTACTCAAATAAGCTAAAATTCTTTTTGTTTTCAAAACTCACTCACCTGGACAATGAAGGGGTGGGTGCGAGTGGGTTTAGGAAATATGGGAAAGTCCCTTTAAGCTAGGGGTTCGACACGTCATCACGGTTCCGTTGAACTTTGGGTCAATCCAACAATCCTGAAAGAAATTTTTAAAAAAATCATGAAAGTATAACTTGGCTGATAAGAACGAATAAGCTCGACTGACCGAACCAAAGTGCCTCTGTTAATCATAATTTTTTTAGCCGCATTTCGCCGACTGTATTGAATATTTTTATAAGAACGTCCTTTTTTTTCATATCATAAATGTAGCAGACTTACAGGTTCCATAATCTTTTTTTTAAAATTGATACGATTTTTGTTTTGATTTTAGATAAATAATTTTACACAAATTAAATCTTCGAACCAATATCAAAAGTGGGATTATGGTGACCTGTAAGCCAGCTACTTTTTTTTATCTCAAGAATCAAGGGCATCTCAAGAATTAACTAATTAATATATCCATTTCAAATTTTCACAGTTTCATCTATAGACATTTTTAAGTATTTTAACACAAGATTATTTTGAAAAGCTAAAAACTAGATTAAATATGAATTTTTTTAAATATCGTTGAAGAATGTCAATATTTTTAACCTAAAAGATTTTTTTTTAAAAGTAAAAATTTTACAGACTATTCCCTGCGTTAAAATGTTTAAATATACTTGTGAATTACACGTAAAAAAATTCAAGTATTTAAATGAATAACATTTTTAGTTATGTGCCCCCAAACATTCACATGATTCAAAAATTGTAAAACCGAGAAAAACCAATTTAAAGTTTTTATTGTTAACCCATTTCCTTACGAAGGATTTTTGCTTCCTCGTAATATTTGATTGGAATAACGTTATCGAATCCTTAGTCGTTCGGCCGTTCTGGGCCGTTTCACTAAAGAAAGGGTAAAATAAAATTGCCTTTAATGTCAAAAATATTTTTCCAATCGTCTTAAAACTTTGTGACATTATTAATAAAAGTTGACATAGTATTTTAAGCCACTATTTTTTTTTAAATTTTTTCAATTATTTTGGGGTGCCAGATCCCCTTAAATTAGTGGTTGTTTTGTCATAAAGATGTATTATAATGATAGGTTACTGCAATGTTACTTGAAGCTCTGTCGCATATTTCAACGAAGATAAAATAATATCAAGCGTTATACAGGGTGTTTCATAATTGACCGGAATAGGAATTGATGCAATTCCGAAATATTGAGCCGGCCCCTCCGAAAAATAGTAAAAAGCCAATTGATCACGGGTTTTGGTCGTGGTTGCATACTTGAACTAGGGCAGCACGAGAATGTGTTGACGAAGGGATGCATTTGTTTTGAGTTCGGTTTGGTTGAATCGACATATTGCCTAGTAATTTTACAATTTGCAGATTCTGTTACATCACAGTTCCTAAAACAGCTAAAAATGATTAATAACTACGAAAATGGAATTTTTGTGTTTGGATTTCGATTTAAATAATTTGGTGTGTTTCAAATTCGAGCTGGATGTTTGAAAATTGGAAGGAGCTAAACGTTTTGCGATAGAAGTGTACAGTTTGTCGAAATGTGCATGTGTTGGGACCAATTAGTTCCATAGTAGGGTAGAGACTGAACCTACCAATCGCACCATCTACCAACACGGAGACAATTTAGGGTGTCATGTGGGGATCGATGGCCGAGGGGTTTGGATCGCAGGCCATATCGCTAGCAGTCCGCGCGCTGTAAAGGGTACTACCCAATTTTTTTTTCAAAATTAAATTAAAGGGTGATATAAAGTTTAGCTTTCACATTTAGAACAAAAGAGGCAATTTTACCCATCTACTTTACTTATTGCAAATGATATATAAAAGTACTAGCTTTATAAACCCGGCGTTGCACGGGTGTACCCTTAATAACGGATATTTTTTTTATGTAAACAATTATTTTATACCAATTGATCCCTTCCCACTGGCCAGTACTCCATCGGTAAATTATAATCGCTATTCAAGTGACACCTACGACATAAAAAGAATATTTTAATAAAATTTGGTAGCTGTACCTTCAGTAATTTTGGCTAGGCGTTGAGTGAGTCAATCAGTGAGTTAGGACTTTGCCTTTTATGTATATAAATTGAATTTAAGAAAGAAAATCCATAAAAATTGCTTATTTATAACACTTAAAATTGAACTAAAAGCTGTGCTAAATGATTTTTGTCTAAGATATATAAATAAATCTTGTGTGGAAAATGGGCTCTAAGTAACAATTTTTTGTAAAAAAACGACTTTTCCACATTTTTTATCGAAAAAATAAGAACAAATGTCAAAAAAATATTTCTATTTCCACTTTTTGTCAAATACTAATTATACTTCTGATTGAAAATCAAAATGTCGTGCTTGTAAAATAAATAAACTACAGCTTGGCAACGTGGCTCAGTATGACATGAACATTTGGCTTCAACAAAACAGAACCATGACGTCAGTGTAGCGAACAGTCACCAGATTCACCTGATTGGCTGATGGGAAAAGTGTCGCGAGGAGTCGGGGAATATTTAAATCGCCTTTCTGCTGAAAGCGTGTGCTTTTCATTAATCTCCAGCTTGCTGTGAAGATATGGTTTATTCTTTAGAGGAGAGGATTTTTTTGGTGTTGGAATTTCACCGCCTAGAACACAATGTTAATGCAACAAAACGGAGTTTCAAAAAGAAGTTTAATGTTACCAAAGGACCAAAATTCGACACAATAAGGATGCTGTTTGAAAAATTTCAACGAACTGGGAACGTGAATGATGAGAGAGCTGGATTTGTCGGGAGAAGATTTTCGCAAACAACCACTGCTAATGCTCAGCTGGTGGAAACAGTAATACGAAAGCAGCCTTGTATATCCGTCCGCCGTGTTGCAACTACGGTTCAAATCAAGCCAACGTCGACGTATCGTCTCATGCGGCAGGGCTTGCACATGTTTCCATACAGAATTCAAACTCGGCAACCTCTCACCGCTGCTTCAATTAATTCACGGGAGACATTCGCTAACGATATGGTGCAAATGATTGATGTTGGTGATATAAATGTAGACAACATTTGGTTTTCGGATGAAGCCTACTTTCAGCTGGATGGCTACGTTAATAAACAGAACTGGCGCATATGGGGAACAGAAAACCCCCATGTTGCAGTTCCATCATCTCTGCATCCACCAAAAGTAATGGTTTGGGCCGCCATTTCGTCCAAAGGACTCATTGGCCCCTTTTTCAGAACCGGAACTATTACTGCCCTCCGCTACCTAGAGATTCTTCGTGAATTTGTGGCGATTCAAAATGCCTTAGATGACGCTGAAAGCACTTCGTGGTTCATGCAAGACGGTGCCCGACCCCATCGCACGGCCGACGTGTTTAATTTCTTGAGCGAACATTTCAATAACCGTGTGATTGCATTGGACTATCCCACACATACAGGAAGTGGTATGGATTGGCCTCCTCTTTCACCAGACTTGACCCCCTGTGATTTCTTTCTGTGGGGATATTTAAAAGATCAAGTGTACCGTCGCAATCCCGAAACAATTGAGGAACTAAAGCAATACATCTCTGCTGCATGTGACGCCATCCCACCAGAAATTTTCAAACAGGCGGCCGGTAATTTTGCTCTAAGACTGCGTCACGTTATTGCTGCTAATGGCGGATATGTAGAAAATATCGTAGTATGAGTAAACACATAATTTCACCCACCCTATATTTTCGTTTGTTTTCAACTTTATTTGCAAACACATGAACAAATTTTTGAAGGGTCGATTCTTTTTTAGGATCGACCCATAAAAAATAATAGCAGAACCACTACACATACATGCACCGTTAAGCCATACAAACCCTCCTTCTTTGTGCTGTTTACTATTTTTTTCCTTTTATTAATATAAATAAGCAGGTGCCCGGATGTTGTAATGGTTTGGATCGCAGACAATTACGCTAGCAGTCTGCGCGCTGTAACGGGTGCGATTCCCGCCTTCGCCCTGGGTGTACTTCCTTTCTCTGTCAGTAATAAGTCCTTCTGTGGTTGTCTTACTTGACGAAGTCTTATAAGCGGGTGCCTCTGGAGCTGCTGGGTCCGGGTTCGAATCCCGTTCAGGCATGGATGTTTGTGTTTGTCGAGTATATGCGGAGTACGTGCTCGTAAAATCTGTTGGGTCCGAAAGTCCTGTGGGCGGTCATTGCGCAGTTCACCATGGGTACAGGTCAATGGAGAAAATTTCCCTACCCTTCAGGGACATGTCTAAATTGCGGAGGTGGCGACAGATGGCAACATCTGTCATAAGTGTTTGTGTGTGTCTTGTGCTGTCCTACTTGACGATGGTTTATAAGCGGGTCCTTGCGACCAAGCACACAAGCCTGAAAATATATGTCCACCAACCAACCAACCAATAAGCGGGTCTCTGATCATGCACACAAGCCGGAATATATATGTACATACCTACCCAGCATAAATATGAAAAATACAATAATTGTTATGTTTAAACTGATGGTCAACATCAAGTTTTTTTTAACAATAATGCAACAACCTATCAAAATGAACAGCATCCTAATTTTTTTTTTTTTGAAAACTAGTTGAACCTGTAATTTTTATCAGATGTAAATTCAAACAAACCAAACTAAAAGTACTACATTCTTGTGTAGCTCCAGTGCAAGATTTCATGCACGACCGAAAGGGCGGCCAATTAGTTAGCCGTTTTTCATTGGCGGGGGCCGGGTAAATATTTAGGAATTGCGTCCTATACTATTCCGGTCAATTATGGAACACCCTGTACAAGCTTTATATTGTTGCACCATCGAATTGTTCTCAAACGCGATTCAATGGTTCGTTTAATTATGTCATGTTCATGGATGAAAAAGGATGCAAATCTACCATTAAAAAAGTGTATTACCTCTATTATTTCTGATTCTCCTATTATCTGGGTTTCATCAATCTTCACAAGTAGTTTGGGAAGCTGAACGCTGTCCAGGTAGCGTCCAAAAGCTGTTACATTCATATAACCACTAGAAACAAATAATAATTATTAGATTTTAACATTAAATAAATTTTAAGTAATTATTCTATGTGGTAATATTCTGGAGCTTCTGTTTGAAAGTTGCGAATTCAAAATTAATGCATTCGTTCTGTGGGCATTATGTGACTGACAGTAACTCATCTTTTGCCTACGGTACAACATGTGTACAAGCAACAGTGGGTCATAGACTAAGAATCCTCTGAAGCAAGTCAATTTGATATCTAGAACTCTAAAACTGTCGAAAGGAACTAATGCACTATTAACGATTGATTTGTTAATTGGCAGAATTGTACTTACCTATTTCAATGCTACTGTTAAGTTTTACCTAGAAAAAGGCAGCTATTACATTAGTTTCCTTAGACACAATTGGGAGCGCTAGTGTCTATGTCAATTTCAATATAGAAAATCCTCAATGCTAATCCCATCAGAGTTTCAGATCTAGAGTGTGCTTAATCTATGCAGCAGGCAACAGTACCAGTACAGTAGACAAAATATTACTGTTTTCTAAAATACTTATTTAAAAAAAAACGTTTTTGAAACAAAAAACTGCAAGTCTCTTTTAACCAACAACAAGTTACCTTAAAGTGGTTATTCCCGGACGAATGTGGTTGATATAGGGATCAGGAGTGAATTCGAAAATTTGGGAAATTCCTTCAGGGCTAAATGTAGAAGAGGGATTTGCATCCATCCTATATGCGACACCGTCCACGTGAATTGCAATCGACGTGTTGGAAAACCTTGGATCAGTTGAGTTCTGGATAATGCAAGAAACTGAGTTTGTATCGAAACTGAAAAGAAGCATTACAAAATTAAATTTTCACTCCCAAATAATCAATTTGTAATCATAATATAGTACTTGCGATTTTTTTTCTCAATAACAAAACAATTTTATCAAAGGAATTGACCATACATTCTTCATTCTTGAATTTTTAAATATTTAAAGTAATTTTTTTTTTGCTATTTTAACAAATAAAGCTTCCTATTTTTTTCCCTTAAATTTTTAGTTAAAAAAGTTCACTGCTTTTCCTCATTTCAATCTGGATTCATAATCAGTCTATATCACAAGTTTTAGATTTTTAGAATAAAAAAGAATTGCATTTTAAGTACGGTAAGAAACTGATTGAACAAAGACCTACCGTTGTATAATACACGGCCGTCCATTCACGCTAGCCATACATTTCTTGTCCTTGACGTCTTTGCCTAAATCCTCAACGTACAGCTTGACCAGAGTGCCGCCGGAATTTGGTCCTTTACCAGGTAGAATGCCTAACAGCCGGAGACCCTGCATTACAGTTTAAAGAACATTTTAAGAGGGACTGTCAGTTTCAATGATCTATTGCATTCGTTTTGAAATCACAATTTTTGAAAAAAAAAAAAAAAGTTTGACCTTGCTATCCCATTTTCACCAGGTATGAAAAGCATCAAAATATCAATTTAAAACACAATTGAATTGAAAATAACATCCGGTTACTGAATTATCAATTGATAAAGTTCTAAAATGGTGTCGCCATCTGCTGTATTTTTTTGGCATTTTAAAATTTCAAAAATATATACTTAAATAACTAGATGAAGTTTTCATCGAAAATTATTTTCATTTCGATATTATGTTGACCCTCATACCCAGAGCCTGCTCTAGGAAATCTCAGACTATAGGCACAACCTATTTTGGGGGTCCCTTTGCGAAAATGTTATGTTTGATTTTTAGTAACGATGGTGCTTTATGACCTATGTATAAAATTGCAACAATTTTTACTACAATTTTATTAGCTTCCTTATAAACATCGATCAACACAATCACGTTAGGTCAATTTCTCAGTCAAAATTGAGCAAAAAACAAAGTGGAGTATCAGAATTATTTTTAGTTTACTTATAATTTGGGGATTTACAGCATTTAGCATAAAAGGAACTGAAATTTAGGGGCCCCTAAAATTTGAGGGCCCTAGGCCAGGGCCTAACGGGACTTATGGGAGAGCAGGCCCTGCTCATACCTTTGGAAAAAATGCTAAAATGGCAAAGCAATACTTCGCAGAAAGTTGTGATTCTCTAACGAATGCATAAGCTCTATGTCCCTTTTAAGGAGGAATGGATGCTTGTCTCGAAACCTAAATGTCTCTGTTGTCATTCAATGGGTAGAAAAGACATTTTCTAAGTCATCTTACTCAGGGTGCAATGAGTATTTTAACGAAAGTTATTCTCAATTGTTTTATTTATATGACTGATGTAGCTCACTTACAAGGCTCTATAAACACACTTTTTGAAATTGGTTCTATAGTTGAACTCATAGTTTCCTTGCACAGAAGCCACGAACATGGGCGGAGCTATAAAACGTACGTAACAATCAGATCGAAACAAAATAAAAAAATGTTGTTTGTTCTTGATATGATTGCCCAGCGGGTTTTATAGCTCCGACCATGGTCGTGGCTTCTGTGAAAGGAAACTATGAGTTTAACTGTATTATACTTTTAGTAAATAATTTTATACAAAATATTCATACTAATTTCAAAAAGTTGGATAATAGAGCCATTTAAGTCAGCTACATTTAGCATACATTAAAAATGTCCTTTTGTGAAAATATTCAACACTGAAAGAGAAATTTTGCAAAAAAAAATATTTTTTCCCCATGAGATAAGAGGCACTTTGGTCTGGAGACTTTCGTGCATTTCCCCTAAAAAATACCTGATAGAATATGCACACATCAGCAACCCTTATATATTATTGCGCGCTAAATTGAGCCGAAGTTAATGCTATTCTTCACAATGAGATAATATGCATATTTATTCCGAATGGAGCTGCTACTTTTGTCTGATCAAGCTTATGCAGATTCTAAATATTCACCAGAACTGAGAACCATTTTTTGTGGCACCATCTATGCAGCTCTCACTACCAATTTTAACGCTCGGGTAACAAGGAATCTGAGATCTCTGTGGATGTAAAAATATATGCCGAGACTTTAATTTTGACGAGATAGGGGAGAGGAGGGAGGATTGGGACGGCGGGAGGGGTGGGACAGCTGAAATTATGGCAAAATAAATTACCTAATTTTATTTTCAGTCTCGCCACCAGATAGCATATGTATAGCTTCTTGTTGTTACCTATTTCCAGGTTATCTAGATTCCACTTTTAGGTTACATTCGGAAAAAGTTTATTTTCACACCTCCAGAGATAGTTTTTAATCTATTATAAGTTTTATTTCTTTACTCATGTAATTTCTAAAACAAACATAATATAGTGTCACAGTACACTTAAAGATACAAAGTACGCTTATCAGCAATTTAGTTAAGTCTAAAGTCAACAGGTTTTATGTAAGAAGTTATTTTTTAGCAGCATTATGTAGAGGGAGGAATGGGACACACTGAAAAAGGGAGGAATGGGACATGTCCATTCCTCCTTCTTCCAGTCCATTCCTCCTTCCTTCTGTCCATACGTTCATTTCCTAAAGCCGAACCTATTAATCCATTGAATAAAGTAAAGGAAAGAAAAAAGGACAAAAAAAAATTAAACAGTTACTCGAGAAGAAGGATATTGAAGAAGCAGAAGCTGCCCGACTAGGAAAAAAAGTTGCTCACTAAAATATGTATGCGCAAGCCGAAAATTAAAAAAAAATCAAAAAGAAAATAAAATTTCAAAGATATGAATCCAGTGATAGCGAAGGGTCATTATTTTCATTACATGACATTTCAGATGATGACATGGAAGTAGCAAAAAAAAGATTGACTGGATGAAGGACAAGCCTAACATAGGCAAATATGATTTTTTGCTTGTCAAATTCATCACCAAACGGTCAATTGTTTTCTACGTTGCAATGGTAATGAGTATTGACAATGGAGAAAGTTGCAATGTAAAATTTTTGAGAAAGGACACAAACGGAAATTTTAATTTTCCTCAACAGGATGACTATAGTATAATAGAAAAAAAAAAAACGATATTATCATGAAATTGCTGCCACCCCAATATTGATTGGTGGGACCAGTAGACCCCAATCTTGCCTTTCTTTTGATATTACCCTTTCTCATTATTATATTTGATGTTTTTTCTTTAATTTTCAAACGTGTCCCATTCCTCCCATACTCATGTCCGACTCCTCCCACCCAAGAGGGAGGAATGGGACAAAATTCTTGTAATTTGAATTTCTCAACAGTAATACAATAGTTCAACATTTCAATGCTTTGTATTTTTTAAAAATAATTTAAAGCTTGTAAGTTTATTATCTAACCATTTGCATCTTTAAATAAGCAAGGGATAATGAATAAAAAATATTAATGTAAAAATGTCCCAATCCTCCCTCCTCTCCCCTAATCCAGGCAAAATGGTACTGAAGGCATTGTTTTATATCCGATTTAACCATATGACATACGCGTTTACGTGTTTAACTCTGCCAAGACTTGATTCCGCGATCTTTCGGCTTTTGAGCCGGGAGCGTATTACCTTACAGCCACTTTAGCAATCAGAGGTAATATTGATCATTGATCGTTATACAAAATAATTAAGCCAACAAATATATGAAGAGTACAGGGAGAAACCCCCTCTATCGACTGGGAATAAGTCCAAACTTAGAACTGCTTGGCGAGTAGTGGCGATCGAAACCGATTTCTACCTTGGTTCTTATTTCGCGGATCAAGCGTCAGACTATTGTGCGATGTGAATCTCGATCATAAAGATAGTAAACCCGTATACCTTTTGATGAGAACCAAAAACTGGTTTCTCCATACCAGTTTAGGCGATGACTCGCTTTCTCCACCAAGCAGACTGATGCAGACAGACTACCATGCAATGAAGGGGTCCTTCCCCTGTTCTCTACATAATCGAGTCAAACGCCTCAGTAATAATATTCTTCTTTACGTACTTAAATGAACTTACCGCATAATAGGAGAAGTTGGTTTCACTGATAGAGGATCCCTCTATTTTGTATCCATTATAAAAAGCATTGATGACATTCACTTTCACAGGACCGGAAAGTTCTTCAGGAGTCGAACCCAGAGTGCAGTTTATTCTAATAAATGAAATGTATTGGTTACTCACTGTCACTGCATGTACAGCTGTGGAAATAAAAAAGTACCCACTTGAGGTTATTTCATCCGTAAGTCACCCTGTAGAATCGGACCTTTTTGAGATTGTGTAAAATTAACATTCTGAGTTAATTGCACGATACAAAATTTGCATAAGGGGCCGTCTTCATATTAAAAATATCACGATCTTTGAAATTTCCAATGGCAACACCCAATTTTAATAACTTAGAAATGTTAAGCACTCTTGAAAACCCTTAAATCTAAGTTTTTGTTACATTTGGATGAATATTTGACGATTTATTCAATCGAATCACTTGTGGCCCTTTTGGGGACCATCTCTAAAATGACAAGCAAGCATGCATGCAAAGCCATCTTTATTTATCAATTACACATGTAATCTTATACACAGTCCCCTAAAGGGTAATTAAAAGGTATTTTGTGATTTACTCAGCAAATTATGAATAAAATTTTTTAAAAATTGAGATTTCGCTTAAACTTCTTGTCTTAAATTTATTTCTTTAAAAATATTAAGGGGTTTCTATTCATATTTTAAAAAAAAATTAATATAATAATTATTTAAAAATACAAAAATTGCTTTAAATACCCCAATATTGAATGTATTTTGTTTGGGTTATTATAATTTCTTTTCAGTAAAAAATTCGTTTCAGTATCTTAATTATTGATAGATCGGGATAGTTTTTTATGTGCAACTCATTTAACATTATGTGACCTAAACTTTGCACGTCTCTAACTCCTCTAATAATGTTTAAAAACTAACGAAATTTGGCATTTAGAATTAACATAGGTCAGAGATTTGAAATATGGATTCAAAAAGGGGTGTTGCTATTGGAAATTTTAAAGTTAGTCACATTTTTAATATGAAGATGGCCCCTTATGCAAATTTTGTGTCGTGCAATTAACTCAGAATGTTAATTGATCACAATGTCAAAAAGGTCCGATTCTATAGGATGACTAACGGCCAAAATAATCACTAATGGGTACTTTTTTATTTCCACAGCTGTACTATACACTATAAAAAAGTTTGGTGCAAATTTGCACAGGGGTCCTGGAACTTTCTAAATGCCACCACTACTTGAGGCGTAAATCAACAAGTTCTCAGGAGGAAAGTTCCTCAGGAGTTAAAACCAGTGTGCAGTTTATTCTAATAAATGAAATGTATTGGTTAGCCACTGTCACTGCATGTACTATACACCATAAAAAAGCTTGGTGCAAATTTGCACAGGGGTCCTGGAACTTTCTAAATGCCACCACTACTTGAGGCGTAAATCAACAAGTTCTCAGGAGGAAAGTTTTTCAGGAGTCGAACCCAGAGTGCAGTTTATTCTAATAAATGAAATGTAGGGGAGAGTGTTGTACCTTGGGACGCTTGTACCTTGGGACACTGACAATTTCTAAGAATCTATTGGCAATATTCATACATTGTTTATTTCTTATAGTAGCCTTAACCAACAGACATCATCATAATAAAATTTAACACTATCATAATTGAATTGATGAAATGTTGACAAAAAATAATATTTCATTACCCCAAAGTAAATATTTTTCTCATTCTAATATAATTTTTTTACCTTAGTACTCTTACAAAAGATCAACTGCACTTTATTTTCTTCATAAAAGAGAAAATTTTAAAATATTTTGGTTATGAGAAAATAATGATAATGCATTTGGATTGGCCACTATCTTGCTTTTATTTAAACCATGTAGTGTGTTGTACCTTGGGACAGTATTAATAATTTGAATAAATTCTTAATAATTTGGATAAATAAAAATATCTGTATTATTTATTTTAAGAGCAATTCCACAAACAATGTAAAATACAACTCAACTTTGTTTTAGATATATTTTATAATGATTGAAGTTTGAAAATATAATTCTGGCAACACCTGATAAATTTTTTTCCTTCCGTGTGATGAAATGTTCTAAAGAGCAAATTTTCTGATGTATTTTGAAATAAAGTTTGTTTTCTGACCAAAATTAGTTCAAGTGTATGACTATTGACTGAATTATAAAGCATGTCCCAAGGTACAACATCATGTTGTACCTTGGGACAGTTTATCCTCTCTACTTTAAATGAGTGGCAATTTTTTAATTTCAAGCTGCCAGAATTTAAAAAAATATATTATAGAGGAATATATTGGTGTGTTGAAATGCTGCTTTGAAATTTTTATTTTGACAATAATTATCGAAGAAAAAAATTAAAAAGTAAAAATTGTCCCTAGGTACAACACTCTCCCCTATTGGTTACTCACTGTCACTGCATGTACTATAGGGGAGAGTGTTGTACCTTGGGACAATTTTTACATTTTAATTTTTTTTCTTCGATAATTATAGTCAAAATAAAAATTTAAAAGCAGCATTTCAACACACCAATATATTCCTCTATAATATATTTTTTTAAATTCTGGCAGCTTGAAATTAAAAAATTGCCACTCATTTAAAGTAGAGAGGATAAACTGTCCCAAGGTACAATATGATGTTGTACCTTGGGACATACTTTATAATTCAGTCAATAGTCATTCACTTGAACTAATTTGTGTCAGGAAACAAACTTTATTGTTTTTTCGAGGAAATACACTAATAAAACTTCATAATTCAAGAATAATTTAAATTATAAAGCAAAATTGCAAGTCCAAATTATTTAACATTATATGATGATACAATATGCTTTACTGTCCCAAGGTACAACACACTACATGGTTTAAATAAAAGCAAGATAGTGGCCAATCTAAATGCATTATCATTATTTTCTCATAGCCAAAATATTTCAAAATCTTCTCTTTTATGAAGAAAATAAAATGCAGTTGACCTTTTGTAAAAGTAAAAAGGTAAAAAATTATATTAGAATGAGAAAAATATTTACTTTGGGGTAATGAAATATTATTTTTTGTCACCAATTCATCAATTCAATGATGCTAGTGTTAAATTTTATTTTGATGATGTCTGTTAGTTAAGGCTACTATTAGAAATAAAAAATGTATGAATATTGCCAATAGATTCTTAGAAATTGTCAGTGTCCCAAGGTACAAACGTCCCAAGGTACAACACTCTCACCTACACTATAAAAAAGCTTGGTGCAAATTTGCACAGGGGTCCTGGAACTTTCTAAATGCCACCACTACTTGAGGCGTAAATCAACAAGTTCTCAGGAGGAAAGTTCCTCAGAAGTTAAAACCAGTGTGCAGTTTATTCTAATAAATGAAATGTATTGGTTACTCACTGTCCCTGCATGTACGATACACTATAAAAAATAAAGCTCGGTGAAAGTTTGCACCGAGATCCTGGAACTTTCTAGATGCCACCACTATTTGAAGCGTGAATTAAACAATTTTGTGGGGAACCATTACTTTTTGACAGCGCAAAGGTAAATCAACGCTCCAAATAGTGGCGTCACAGCATGAGGGATACAATGTTAAAAGCTTGGTGCAAGTTTGCGTCGGGATCCGGGAACTTTCTACATGACACCACTATTTGAAGCGTGAATCAACCAATTTTGTGGTGAACCATAACTTTGACATACTTCAAAAGTGGTAAATAACGTTCCAAATAGTGGTGATAGCTAAACTTCTTGAATTTCGGCGTAATGTTGCATTAAATTTTTTTTGCGCTGTAAAATTTTAGTTTAAGTTTTAAACTGCATAAATCATACCATATATTCATTGCTTTTATCACGTTCCATCATCGGAAAAGTTACTTTCAATTTATTACTGTATTATTATAATATTATTAATCACATCAATAATAATTGTGTACGTAAATAAAATTAATACTTATATTAATAATAAAAATTCTATTGATATCAATAATAGTAATAATAATGATAATAATAATAAGAACAATAATAATAACTCAGCTTAGTTTCACCCTTTTATTATGTTGTTAATAAATGAGCTGTGAGAAAATGATTATCAATAACTAAATTCCTAACAATCCAACAATTATTATCATTCAATAAAAAAATAGGAGTTAATGGCATTCCAAATAGTAAGTTTTGATAGTGGTGCAGCCTGTGAAGCATTTTGTACTAAAAACAATTACTGGAGAAAAAAATTGTATAGAAATTGTTTCGCACAGTTCGTTTTTCTTATTTGAAAATGAGCCGTACTATATTCCAAAAGGGTCTCGGACATAACCGGACAGTCAAAAATTCCGACAAGCCAAAAGGCGGCCATGGTCAAATGTGACCGAAAACCCCACATGACCCAAAATCCCGACAGGGTTAAACTCGATACTTAGAAATACATATTTTGTTGATAATTCCCGATTTTTCTCGAATTTATAGAATATTCAAATTTTAATTCTATTTTTTTTATTTAGAATTTTATGCGGGAGCTCTTTTGGGCTATGCATTAATTCGCTTGCCGAATCGCCATAATTCTATTTATTATTATTTTTTATTGTTAACTTAATTGTAAATCTTTACTTTTTAACACTCAAAATTGAACCTAAGATTAATTACTTAAATAATCTATTGTTTCCATAGACAATGCCTAATTTGTTTGTCAAAAAATATATATATTCATAGTTTTTCAAATTGTGCCGGTCCACTGACGCAATGGTTAGTGTACTACTCTTTGGAGCTGCTGGGCTCTTGTTCGAATCCCGGTTAAGGCATGGATGTTTGTCAATAAATGTTGTTATTTGTCTATGTGTTTGTGGGGCCCTTCTTTGTGTGTATCTTGTGACTGTCTCTTCTGGCGAGCGGGGTAATGGGCTATATAGTATACGCCCTTCCCTTCTAGAGGGCGCAACCACTGTCATTTGTCATACTTAAATAATCTATTGTTTCCATAGTCAATGCCTAATGTGTGTGTCAAAAGATATAAATATTAACAGTAATTCAAATTGTAATTTTCTTGTAACCAAGTCCTACCAACACTTACTGATTTATAGTCCAAGAAGACGACGTGCAAGGTATTCCAGCAACTAAAATAGAGGTATGTGCGTCATCCACAAACGATCCGAAACTGTCACCTGTTATTGTAATTGTATTTCCCCCTTGAATAGGTCCCTTTTCAGGAAATACCTAAAAAATATATAAATTTACACATCAATAAATAGGATTGTAACTTTTTTGATTGCATTCCTTCTTTAGAAATGTCCAAACTAGATAATATTAACCTTTTACTTTAATTTATAGATTAAAAAAATGTTCTAGAAGTATAGATTAATTATAAATGCAGCCATAGCAAAATAAATAACTCAATGCAGAGCATAGCAAAATAAATTGTCTGGTCATTTAAGATAGAAAATTTTTATGCATATATGAAGAATATACGTGAAGAACCACTTGATTTTTTAGGAGAAATACCTTATGTGTCTGTTTGGCGGACATTGGCCACATGAAACCGGTTTTTCCTTTGGTTCATCATTTGCAGTACAAACGTGTTACTTGTGTCTACTTATCTCTGGCGTGAATCGGGGTTTCCGCGAAAGAAAAACAAAGCGAGTAAATTGTTTCTTTACACCAGTTTCGGCGACTTTTCGCTATCATACCTAAAGAGGCTATTAATGTAAGCCTTCTACGAAATCAAGAGGTTCTTCCCGCGTACTCTTCAAATATGGAAGATGCTATTGAGTGCACTTCACTTTTTACATTCAAAATACATAGTTTTTTTTGTTTTTTTTTAATTGATTAAGATTTTTTGAGCATATTCTTTGTTGGCATGCTTAAGGGCTCATAGGACTCTTAAAAATGTGCAACGAAGGTACTACAAAGCATAGTTTGATCTTTCTTGTAATTTTTTAACTACTCAATATAAGTATAATTTTTTATATGTAATTCTATAAGATTTATTTAATATAAAACAAATTTTAAAATTTATGAAACTTAAGCCAAAACTAAAATAAATGATATCAAACATAAAGCTATTTGAACACATTGGGATTAGGCTTGCGCTGCAAATTTTGAGGTCAAAATTGAAAAAATGACCTAGAAAATGACTTTATATTGTACAAATATGTACAAACAATGACTTATACTTAAATTCTCATCTAAATTTTAATTAGAAATTATTTAAAAAAATTAAAATCAAAATTTAAAAAATTTTATTAATTGTATTAATTGTTTAAAAAAGTTCTTAAAATAATTTCTGATTAAAATTGAGCTGAGAATTTAGGTATAAGTCCTAGTTTGTACATATTTGTACAATATAAAGTAATTTTCTTGGTCATTTTTTCAATTTTGACCTCAAAATTTGCAGCGCAAGCTCAATCCTAATGTGTTCAAATAGCTTTATGTTTTGCCAAAACTAAAATAAATTATATTTAAGTTTCATAAATTTTAAAATTTGTTTTATAATAAATCTTGTAGCAGCATGAGCCACTAAGTAAAGGGCCTTACCTATTAGACTGCTGAAAATTAGGGCGAAATTTGGATTTTTACAGTTTTAGCTCATCTACACTCTTAAAAACAAACGAGCAATTTTAACTCCAGTCTGAGTTAATTTTCACTCATTCCCGTGTCAAAAATGCACTTCCCCTATAGGAGAGGGTTTAACTTACCAAAGGAGTGGAATTGGTTAGCTAAACCTAAGACGGGATCACTCCAAACGAGTGATTTTAACTCCGTCTGAGTTAATTTTAACTCAGGCTGAGATTACTCCTTTCCAGTGTCGAAAATGCACTTTTCCAATCGGAGTGGATTTTCCTCTTTTGTTTTAAGAGTGTATTTGCTATTAAAAAATAATGTGTATCAGTGTTTTAGCTTCAACACTGCGTTTATAAAGTAAAAAGTGGAAGGTTTTATAATCGTTTAGTCCGTTCGCCTGTCCGCCGGTCACCCACTTTCACAGAAGACGAACCAGCGCACAAACAAGTAGGATACGTCATTTTGAAGCAAAAAATCATTCTAATTTACATTCCGAATTCCATTAAAATATTTAATTAGAATTACATTAAAAAATTAAATGAAATAATTAAACATTTAATCTACATTGAAGTAACATGCAAATTCCATTTTCATTCAATATTTTCACTGTCGCCATTTCGTGAAACACACGAGAAACTTTATTTAAAATAAAAATAAACCTTTGAAAGAATATTTATGTATGTGACGTAATTCGTTTAGATTCTTGTAATATCACAATGGAGTTCTTTTGATGGTTCATTATATATGTTATGTATGAAGAAAGTTGTATACAAAATTCTAAATTCTATAAAAATATGCAAAGTTTCGCTTTTATTTTTAAAGCATCAATTTTATAATTATATATTTTTCGAACTATAAATTAAACTGTGGCGTCTAAAAGATATTTATTAAAAGATTGCATCATTATTCTACAAATTTCAAACAAATTTAGCAAACGATAATGAGTAATTTTTAATTTGCGAAAGAATATTAATGAAAATAGTTAATTTTGACGTTTAAAATTTTGAATTAGAGATTTTCTTTCTGAAGGGGGGCCCGGATGGCCGAGTGGTAAGCATCGCAGGCCAGCGATGTAACAGGCGCGGTTCGATTCCCGCCTTCGCCCTGGGTGTATTTCCTCTCTTTGTGACAGTAAAAAATCTTTCTGTGTCTGTCTTACTTGACGAAGACTTATAAGCGGCTCATTGAGCAAGCACACAAGTCGGAATATATATGTAAAATACCCTACCCTACCCTACCCCCTTTCTGAAGGAGGAAGTGTATATAAATTGTGTGTTTTCTGTGAGCATATATATTGTGTGGAAGCGGTTTAGGTAACAGATTCCGTAACAAATCTACTTTTATTACGGGGTGTGAATGGAATATATGCTGCCGTTCCCTGCCCGTTATTTTACAGTAATTTTTTAGACGGTGTGACCTACCCACTGAACTGAACTAAAACTCTGGAAGAACTGTCCCATGACAAGCTAGTGAAGCCTATTTTTGGGTCACTTGGCGACATCTTTATGGAAAATATGTGCCACATTTTGCATGAATTCGCCGATCCCAATTGACATTTGACTTGACAGTTTGCATTGGATGTCGCCAATCGCTTGTCAAAGAATGGTAATTCATGTTTTAAAGATTGTTCCCCTGCAATTCTATTTTTTTTAAAAAGTACATATTTCCGAAACTTTATTATGTAAAGAACCTCCTTAAGCAATAACATATCAATTTTCTGTTAAAAAAATTATCGTAAAGTTGTTTTAAAATACCTATTTTAACAGGAAAATAATAGTATTGGCGGCAAAAGTTGGGTTGCTCTTACAGGGTAGCCTGGCTTCACCGAGCCTATTGGCAAGCGTTTCGATGCTCCTTCCAGACCAGAGTTTCAGTTCAGTTCAGTGGACCTACCTCGTAAATGGCGGGGGTGCAGGTGTCGGTGCTAAACGAATCGGGGCACTCTTCCGCGCGTGCGCACCGGCCTGCGCACCATCCGCACTGCAAGGGATCGGCCGTCCTCCCGAGCACGAAGCAAGAGCTGCAAGTCTCGTACAGGCCGCAACTTTCGACAGGATATTTTATGACCTGAAATAAATCAGTTTAACGCTCAGACTTGATACGTCAAAAGACACGTACATTCGCAAGATTTTGCTAGTATTAGAATGACCTTTTTAACTATAAATATCGTAAAATTGTGCGCTATCGCACACTTTCTAGACAGGGCCGGATAAGACAGTGTAGGGCCAGGTAGTGGTTTTTGACGGTGCTTAAGTCTAACCCCCTCCACTTTCGGCATTCTGTACATCATTTTCAGTGGTGCACAGAACATAACCACAATTTAAAATTTTTAGTCGCATTGTTCTATTAAATGAAATTAAGTCTCAGAAAAAAATTCGAATTCGAAGAACTTATACTTATTTAAAGAACTGCAACAATAATGCTCATTTAAAAAGCATAAGAAGCAATTTTTCTTAGAATTAAACATCATTGCTCTTCACAACAATCGCCCGAGAAACTTTGTTTCCTTGAAATAAATTAAAAGAAATTTATTTTTGCGAAATAATTCAGTTTGAAATGACGTCAAATGTACTTCACAAAGAGGTTCCTTGATTGTATGATGATATGAAATGTATTGCTTCTATTTCAAAGCGAGAAATATTACATAATTATTCATTGATATATAGAATAATTTAGCAAACGATGAGAAATTATTGAACTTTCGAAAGAACAAAAATGAAACTAGCCTAATTTAGCATGTAAATGTTTAATATAGAATTAATTCTGTGTTTTGCGATTTTTTTTTCCTGTTGAACACAACTGTTTATTTATTTATTTGTTTCAGATGCACATAACAGAAAAAATCCAATTACAATGCACATCATGACAGACAATGCAAACAACAAGAACACACAAAAAGACATTAAAATGACGGACATGTTAAAAAAGACAGTGTTACAAAGAGAATAACCTCCGACAATTAGCTTTAAAAACATTAAAAGGCATAAAAAATATATCCAGTTCCTCAGACACACCGTTATAAGTTTTATAAAATTTATACAGACAAAAATTTTGAATACAGTTATTCCGATTTGAATTCAAATAAAAAACACAACGATTACGTGTAACTCTAGAAGGCACGTTAAATTTTATAGTACTAGTAATGTAATTAGCATCAATCATATTATGAAGAACTTTATAAAAAAACAAAAGACAATAAACTTGACGTCTAGACTTAAGGGTACAGATGTTGAATATATTACGGAGTTCACTGGAAGGCATTTCCCGAGAAGCAGCGTTGAAACTCTTAAAATACAAAAAACGTAAAAAATTATTCTGTACACGCTCAATGACACTATTGCTATTCTCGTAGTAAGGATCCCATATAGGGGTGCAATATTCAAGATTAGGGCGGACCAGGCCAAAATACAGAACCCTCAAGGCCTTAAGACTGGTGAAATTAGTAGTTTTGCGTTTTAAGAAACCCAGAATTTTGTAAGCCTTCGCAGTAATATTTTGAATGTGTTCAGAAAAATCAAGTTTACTATTAAAAGTCACACCAAGATCCTTAACAGAAAAATTACGCAACAGGGAAGTATTATTAATATTATAAGAAACAAGGAGAGGTTTAAATTTACGAGTATAACTTAAAACACTACATTTAGATATATTCAACTCTAACTTATTTATAATGCACCAATTAAATATATGGTCAATATCGTTTTGCAAGAGATCAGTATCAGAATTACAAAGTATTTTTCTAAATATTTTTAAATCATCAGCAAAGAGAAGAAAGTCACTACGTTTAATAGTGTCACACAAGTCATTTATGAACAATATAAAAAATAAAGGACCTAGATTAGACCCTTGGGGAACCCCAGAGCCATTAACAAAACCATCAGATACAGAATTCCTAATATAAACATACATAGAACGATCCGTAAGATAGGATAAAATCCATTGAATAAGATTGGCTTCAAAACCCATAAAGGACAGTTTATTTAAGAAAATACCAAAATCAAGTGAATCGAAGGCTTTGGAGAAATCGGTGTAGATGACATCAAGTTGACAATTAGTTTCAAAAGCGGAAATAATGTTGCTAGTTAAACAATACAAGTTAGAAAGAGTAGATCTATGAGGGAAAAAGCCATGCTGAGCAATATTGATTAATCCACTAACTTGCGAAAAGATCTTCTTATGGATCACAATCTCAAAAACTTGGTAACGGACTGGCAAACGGACTTAAAATAGCAATTGGTCTATAGTTTTGACAAATTTTAGCGTCACCTTTCTTATGAATAGGAATAACCTTTGTATTTTTCCAGAAACTGGGAAATGAACAAGTTTTTAACGATAAATTAAAAATAATAAGTAGAGGATAAATCAAGTGCTCAGCGCAGCCCTTAACAATAAATGATGGAACATTGTCAATCCCCGTAGATAGGGAAGATTTCAAATCTTGAATAGCTGATACAACCTCCGTGTGAGTGATGTAATCAATTTTGATCACGTCCCCAAAATCACTAAAAGAGGTATTACATGGACTAGGTACTGTACTCTGTTTATACACAGAGCCAAACTGTTGTGTGGAAGCGGGTTAAGTGACAGGTGCTGTTAAAAACTTACTTGTTTCTTTTCTAGAAAGTATGCGAAAGCGCACGGATTAACTATCTCTAACCCTTTCATGAGGTTTCACCCTCCATTTCCCGCTCTCGAGCTATTTCCGGGCAGCAGTGTTCAGTATATATGCATGTATGTATTGTTATGTAATATGGATAAAAGGCTATTGGAACTTTTACGACCGTTTTTTAGAAAATTCGATGGGGATCTGTGTTACATACTCTGAACAGAGGAGGACGGGTTGTTAACACAACATACTTTAATGAGATCAGAATACAGAATGATTAAGAATACCAGGGAGAATTAATTGTATATCAAGAACATGGAGTTAAGTTGAGTTGCTACAAAATTACTGGTGTTTAAACTATTGTTCTTATTGTCTTTTTACCACTGACGTCGTTCGTGTAAATGTCTCAGATCACAACACTCCTCCCCATCAACTTTGAGGTTTCCGCGGTCGTAAGTTGTAGGAATGTCTAGGAGGTTCAGGAGCAAAGTCCGGGAGATGCGTGATGGATCGCTTAGGCTCCTCACTGGAACTTTGCACAGCAGGAAAGGACTGTTGCTCTGCAGGACCCATCGGATCTGGTGGACTTGTCGAAGAAGGTGGTTCATCCGAGGCAGGATTGTCCGAAGTTATTGGAACTGGTGGTTCGGCATTCCTCCTTAACATCTGATCCACATGGCATCGCTTGATCTGTCCATCTTCGGTGCGAGCCCGGTAAGAGACAGGACCGGTGGCTTCTATCTCTGTGGCTGGAATCCAACGTGGGCCGGGATTGTAGTTTCTCAGCAAGATGGACTCATTCTCTAGAAAATGTCGTAGGCCACGATCTTCACAACCCTGTCGATAGACCATCTCCTGCTTGGCTCTCCGCTCTTCTGTTAGATCCGGATGGAGGCTATCCAAAACCGTGCGAACCCTCCTCCCCATCAACAGCTCTGCAGGACTGGTTCCCGTAGTTGTGGTTGGCGTGCAGTGCTGCTGCAGGAGAAAATTTGCCAATCTTTTCTTCCAAGATCCTTGAATTATCCGACGCAGGGAGTCTTTAACTGTTTGAACAGTTCTTTCTGCTTGGCCATTGGCAGCTGGTCGTCTTGGAGCGATCAAAACTTGGCGAATAGCGTTTCGTTCCAGAAAAGATTTGAACTCAGCAGAGGTAAACTGAGGGCCATTGTCGGAGACTACCACCTCTGGAAGACCATGAGTAGCGAAGATTTCTCGGAGAACATCAATGGTCGCACCAGCGGTCGTAGAAGGCATTCGTTTAACTTCCACCCATTTGGAGAAGGAATCAACGAGTATGAAAAAATCTTGACCCTGGAATGTTCCCGCAAAATCCACATGCAGACGGGACCAAGGACGACTCGTGATTTCCCAAGGGTGCACAGGTGCTCGTGGAGGCAAGTGACGAGAGGATTCACAGTCTGTGCAGTTCTTGACAAAGGAGTCGATGTCAAGATCCATGCCTGGCCACCATACATAGGATCTGGCAAGCATTTTCATTCTCTCGATGCCAGGATGACCAAGGTGTAGAGCTTTTAGGACACGGAACCTTCCCGATGCTGGAATTATCACCCTATTTCCCCAAAGCAAACAGTTCCTGTGAACTGATAGTTCGTTCTTTTTAGAAAAATATATTTGGAATTCTGAATCGGGTGGTTTATTGGGCCAACCCTTCAAAACGAAATTTAGGATTCTAGAGAGTATTTGGTCACGCAATGTCATTTTTGCAATGTCCGCAGCATAAAGTGGCGCGTTCTCTAGTTCCTCAGTAAAGAGAACTTCAAGAGGAGATGGAACCTCAAAATCCTTACTTTTCACGGGTAGCCTACTTAACGCGTCAGCATTTTGAATCTTTTTTCCTGGTTTGTGAATAATCGAATAGTCGTACGCGTTTAGAAGTAAACACCACCTCAGCATTCTAGGGGACATTATCTCTTTGGTAGGTTTAGTATTATTGAAAATTCCTAAAATCGGTTGGTGGTCCGTAATAATGGTGAATTTATGACCGAATAAGAAATGATGGAATTTCTTTACTCCAAACACAATTCCCAATGCTTCCTTATCTATCTGGGCGTAGTTTCGTTCGGCAGACGTTAAAGTACGAGAAGCAAACGCAATGGGCATTTCTTTCCCATCGGGAAGAATATGACTCAAAACGGCCCCTAATCCGAAAGGAGACGCGTCGCAGGTTAGTACAATTGGTAGTTCTTCATCAAAAGGAACCAGAACGCTGTCTGAACTGAGTAGATTTTGTAGGGTTTTAAAAGCCTCGTCATGCTTTTTTGTCCATTTCCACTCAGAGTTTTGATCAAGTAGTCGATGAAGTACTTCTGCTACTGTTGCCTTATCCTTCAAGAATCCATTATAAAATTCAACAACCCCAAAAACGCTTGTAGTTGCGTTTTATTCTCGGGCACAGGGAACTCCTGAATCGCGGTTACTTTTGACCTAGAAGGGTGAATTCCTTTCCTATCTATCCGGTACCCCAAGAAATCAACTTCACGAACTCCAAAAAGACATTTGTCTCGATTGGCTTTTAACCCGTACTCCATTAATTTAGCCAAAACTTTTTCTAATCGCGAGACCAGCTCTTCAGTTGAATTTGCCACAATTAACAAATCGTCAAAATATGGGACTACTCCTTCCATATTCTGGAACAAGTTCTCGATCAGATTTTGGAAAATTCCAGGAGCAACTTTTATACCAAATTGGAGACGTTTTACCTTGTACGCGCCTTTATGGGTAATAATTGTTTGGGCCTCAGCCGATTTTTCATCAACTGGTAGTTGTAGGTACGCCTGCGCTAAATCAATTTTTGCGTAAAATCCCCCTCCTTTTAAGTTTGAAATCAAATGGTTCACAGCAGGAACGGGGTAGGGGTGGTCAGCCATAGCCTTATTCAACGTCACTTTATAATCACCACACAGCCTTACTTCCCCCGACGGTTTAATCACTAGGACAACAGGCGTGGTCCACTTAGGATCTGCTATTGGCTCTATTACCCCTTCTTTAAGCAACTTATCTAAAGCATTTTCAATTTTAGGTTTCATAGCGAGCGGAACGTTTCTTGATTTGAATCGAATTGGGGGACATTCCGGATTCAACGGCAAAGAAATAGGTTTTCCCAAATAAGAACCCAGTCCCTCACTAAATACATCACGATACTTGTAAAGTAAATCGTTGATGCTGTCAGATTTGGTCTCGTTTATTCCACCTAAATAAATTCCCAAACCTTCAAACCAAGAATATCCCAGAATATTGGTGCAACGCTCCTTTGAAACCAATAATTCTAGATTCGCTTTACGATCTTTAAAAGTCACGAGAACTTCGCAAAACCCCGCAAGTGGAATTTTGTTTCCCTGAAAATCCCGCAATTCTACACGAGTTTCACGAATTTCCGGTTTTTCATCCTGAAACACACGTTGAAAAGTGCTCATAGAAATTATTGAATAATAAGAACCCGAATCAATCTCTAAACGTAATTTTTTCCCTTTTATTTGTACCTCGATTTTTTGCTTAAACGACGAACTCTGTAAAGAATTAACGTATTCCTCCGGTATCTGAATTTCATTTGTACGAGACGAATTAGAATTCTTTTTCCGACATACTTTTTGAATATGACCTTTACCCTTGCAAAAATGACATATTGCGTTACGGAATTTGCATTCTGCACGAACATGATTTGATCCGCAGCTAAGACAAACTTTGGCATTCTCAATTTTAGAATTTTGCTGTTTACCCTTCGCGGGTTTTTTATGCTTTAAAAAATCCACTGCCTGCTGCGAATTTCTTGTAAACGAATTTTCCGAACGCATCAGCCGCGACTGAGCAGCAGCAGATTCAGCGGCCAAAGCCATTGAAATAGCCATGTCAAGGGTTAACGTAGACTCAGAGAGTAAACGTCTTTGAACCTCTTCGTCATTTATCCCGCACACAATTTGATCTCTTATCCTATTTGATAAAGTATTCTCGAAGTTACACCCGTCAGCTAATTTCCTAAGTTCAGCAACATACGTATTAAACGGTTCATTCCTTTCTTGAACTCGTTTATGAAATTTGAATCGTTTAAAAATTTCATTCGATTTAGGTGAAAAATGAGTTTTAAGTTTTTCTATTATGGTCTCATACGTAACCTCACTAAGTTTATTCGGAACAACAAGATTACGAATAACACTAAGTGTTTTCATACCACACACTGCTAACAGCGTAGCTCGTTTTTTAGAATCATCACGAACATTGTTTGCTTCCAAATAAAAGCCTAGCTGTTCTAAATACAACTCAATATTTTGCGGTTTAGAAACATCGAACTCTGAAATAGTTCCGACGGAACCAAAATATTGCACGGTAGTTGCCTGTTCTGCCATTTTAAAAACCGTTTTAAATTTGACAATATAGAATTCTTAATAGAACTACTTAAAAACAATGAAAATACAGAAAAGTAACTGAATCTAAAAAAAGCTTACGCATGACCCATTCCAGCAATCGGGAATACGAACACAGTGTCCAGGTGTCCTTCAGCCCAGCAGAAACTTGGCTAACACGCTAGCCGTTGAAGTCGCCCTTTTTAGTCATCTTGATTCGAAGAAACATTGTAAAAAATTTAACTGCATTAAATTTACTTTCTTTAGTATATAGAATCGTGGGCGAACCGCCTCGTCGCCAGAAATGTTACATACTCTGAACAGAGGAGGACGGGTTGTTAACACAACATATTTTAATGAGATCAGAATACAGAATGATTAAGAATACCAGGGAGAATTAATTGTATATCAAGAACATGGAGTTAAGTTGAGTTGCTACAAAATTACTGGTGTTTAAACTATTGTTCTTATTGTCTTTTTACCACTGACGTCGTACGTGTAAATGTCTCAGATCACAACAATCTGCTTGAAAACCTTTATGGAATTAAAACAACGGTGTTTTCGGATAGCACAATAACGTCAGTCTCCTGTTTACTACAGAGTTTAACCAAAAAGCTGTCATTAAAGTTTGAGCAATGCAAAATTTCATCAGTTTTACACTGGGTAGCAACAAAAATGGTTTATTTGTGAGAGAAAGAAAAAACTGTTATCGCATCTTAGCACTGCTAACATGCGATACATTCTAATTTCTTACCTTATTTCTAACCAGGAGATAAATGTGTTTCTCGTCTCGGTCAAACACAAATGGACTGACAAAACTACCTGAAGTTGCTAAATCTAACATGTCGTTGGCTCTGAAGATTTTTCCAGACATCAATTTTACCTGCAAAACAAATGCATTTACTTTTGTATTTGGTACAACGTTGGTACATAAAGCTTTTACACTGTAAAATAATCTCTTAATTTTACAGAAAAAACATATACAACTGAAAAAGATAAACTCTATTTACATGATAAAAAGCTAACTACAAAAACTATATATTGACCCATCTCTGTCAAAGAGTTACCACATCCTTTTTTTCGGAAGCTGGTAGGGTGCAAAGAAATCAGTCGCTAATAAGAAAATTGTTAAATGAAACTAATACATCGAAAACTTTATATTTTTACCACTAAGTTTTGTAAATGAGAAAGAGAACCATACCAAGTTAGAGTAATCCAGTGCAGAAAGTAAATATTTTTGACAAGATTTTTCCTACTAATCATGTTTACAGCCTAAAGACCATACATAAGTTAATTCAAGGAATTTAAAAATACCATACAATTTAATTACATGTTCCTTTAATTATACGCGTTATATTTGTTCATGTCCTCTTTAATAGGCTGATGTCAGTCCGAGATATCGTATATGCTGATGTCAGTAGGAGAATCCGTCTATGTCAGTTTGAGAGACCGCCCCGATAGAAAAAAATTAACGCATAAGCTATAGACAAAAAAATATTAGTTAGTATATATCCGGGTAATAACAGACCAGTTAGACTTACATCTGTTTTAGGTAAAGTTTTTGAAGCCTGATGAAACGCGTATAATGAATTTTTTTTGGAAATCAATAATTTGCTTTCAGATAATAAATATGGCTTTAGAAAAGGAAGTTCCTGAACAACTAAACTTTTAAAATTTTATGACAGTTACAGAAGAGATTGATAAAGATAATTTAGTTCATGTTAATTACATCGATTTTCGAAAGGCTTTTGATAGAGTTCCTTATGTAGCTTTGCTATTTAAGATGAAAAGATTTGGGTTTGAGACAGCCGTGATCCGATCCGTTGGACTAAAAATTGGTTGACCAATAGAAAACAATAAGGGTTCACATTAATGGTAAGTACTCTGATTGGGATGAGGTGAAGTAGTAAGTGAAGTGCCTTAGGGCTCTGAACTAGGGTCAATTTTATTCATTATGTTTATTGATGATATCAGTTGGGGGTTGAATAGCATGTTAAGTATTTTTGCAGATGACTTAAAAGTGAATTCTGTTGAGCCAATTGAGAATTTACAAAATGATTTTACGAAAAAAACAGAATGACCTTCAAGGTAGGGCATGTCGTTCAGTGTTAATAAATGCCATACCTTGCATTTGGTTAAGAAGAATGTTAATTATTCTTATGTTTTATAGGGAGAAAGTATCCAAAATAGTAAGTTTGTTAAAGATTTAGGAGTTTTTGTGAGCTTTGATTTTAAAATGAGTAAACAATGTGTTGAAGCAAGTAAAAAAGCCAATCGAATGTTGGGTTATATTAGAAAATGTATCACTTCTAAAATCCAAGGAGATTGTTGTGACATTCTATAGGGGACTGGTAAGGCCACATCTGGAATAAGCTGTTTCGTTTTTGCCCCCCTACCTCAGAAAAGATATAGAGTTGCTTGAATAAGTAAAGAAAAGGACTATAAAAATTATTTAAGGGTTTATCAGGTATCGATTAAGATAATAGATTAAGATCTTTAAACATGTATTCTAATGCTCTAGACTGGGAATTTTTAATAGTAGCCAGTGGCTACCAGAGTGAAAAAAATGGTAGCCACATTTCGATTTTTAGTAGCCAGTTTTAAATTTCAGTATATACGACAAAAAAAAGGGCGATTTTCCACAAAAGAAAATTTTATTAATGACATTTTTGATATGATAAGATTGACAGTAAAAAAGTATCATACAAAATATGTAGTATTATGTGATTGGCCATTATTGTTAGGAGAAAATTATTTTATGTACAATCAGTTCAACTACTATTAGTTTCGGAGAATTCTTGACGTCGCCCACGACTCACGATTGTTCCTGAAATTTTCTCATATCAAAATTGTTGAAATAGTTGAGATCTTCATCAGATGTAAATAAATCACCTGTAGATTGCCGAAATCGTAAAGCAAAATTTAAAAATCAAAGTTGCATCAAACATCAAATTTGCATTCAAGATTTTCATCGCCCAGCTCCATTTACGTCACACGGAGGAGGATGGAAAATTTCACCGATGAGCAACAAATGTCATCAAGTATTTCTTCCCGACAGAATCGAATAGGAGAGTTTTATTATTTTAGAAATGCAGCTTCAGTATTAATTATTTGTTGAACAAAACGGAAAAATTATGATCGCCACATTTGATGACTGGGGTTCGATTTTTAGGTAGCCACTTTTGATGCAATAGTCTCCAGTTGGCGACTGGCGGCCGCTAATCTAGAGCTTTAATGTATTCCCTGGAAAATAGGAGAACAAGGGGTCATTTTATTCAGTTATTCATAAAACAGGGAGACATGGAAGGCTTAGGTTTTACCTAAATAGCCGTACCAGAGGACATGGTCAAAAATTGAATACATCATATGCTTTAGAAGGGAGGTAAGAAAACATTTTTACCATAGAGTCGTCAATGAGTCGAATGCTTAACCAGAATGTGTATTCAAAGAGAGTGGAAGATTTAAAGAAGAATATCGATAGCTTTTGGGAACTGGTAAAGAATTAGATATATTTTGGACCAACCTTGCTGGGCCACTGTCCTGCTGTTGGTCGATATTTTGGGTATTTGTATTTAACGTATTGAAAAAAATTGTTTGAAAAAAATGTCATAAAATGTTTTTTTTTCATAATTTTTTACAGATATACCACAAGACGGCCCTGTTGAAAATAAAACACATCTTAATATGAAGCTTAATTTTTTTTGCTTACTTTTAGATTACATTAAAAAAAATAAGAGTTTAATTTGTACTATTTTCAGAGAATGACACAACCGTTAGCTTTTTCTTCTGAGGGACAGGCAAGGTGTAAACTTGCTTTCAAGGTATGAGTTTTGAATTAACTTTTTTAAACTAAAAATTTAAATTCTTAGTTAAAAAAATTACTTGTGGATTGTTATAAACTTCTCCTCTACTATTTAAATTATAAAATTTAATAAATTTATAAAATTAAGTTTTAAAATAAAGTTTTGAAAAATATATGTGTCGCTGGAAAACCTGACGGTCAAGTAACGGGTTTATCCGTCAGTATTCCTCAGGTGGTACAAGCTCCACCCAAACTCTTATTTTTCCAATTTTATTTAAAGGGTGGTTTCAGTTGAAGATAGAGATAAACATTTTTCGCCGAAGGTTGGTTGGTAGAGATATATTTTCAGGCTTGTGGTGCTTGGTCAGAGACCCGCTTATAAACCTTCTCCAAGTAACACATACACAACACACATACGTGCCAGATGCGGCGCAGAAAGAAATGCAGCAAAAGAAAACGAATTTGTAATTATCAAAAAATAAACTTGATGTAAGTATTAAAAAATATATAAATTAAATTTAAGTTACATTGGCTGATTAACTCACCTTCATCATGACACCAAACTTGTTTCCAATATAAGCAATCAATTCGTTAGATTGCCTTTTTACTGTTACAGCAACAATGGTCATGTTCGGTAAATAAATAACCGAAATTGCTTGCAGAGTACGGTGTATCACAAAAGGTCTGCCGTCCAAGAACATCGGAGTAGATCCACAAAAGTCCACAATTTTCTCCTAAAATTATAAGTTTTAATTAAGGGGAGTCGGATGGGTGTTTTTTGGACGTTGCTGTTTTTAAATCTGCATATATTTAGCTTTAACTCCAAGATTATCGATTTCTGTTTAACAGTTTCTTTTTATAAGCTTTATTGAGAAACTCTAAAACTCAGTCCTACCTATCATTTACTTTTCTTTCAAGTTTCCTGAAATAGGGTAAGGTGGGGTAAGTGGGACCCCTTATCGGTATAATTCGACTTTAGATCCTCATATCACTGGAAGTAATAGGCCTAAAAACTTATTTTGTTGTGGTACATTCTCTCGTTTATTATTAATGTACCCATGGCAATCTTAAAACAAATTGGAAAATAATAAAAGAAAAACATATTTTCTTTTTGGTCGACGGAGTGGCCCACTTGCCCCCCAAGGTGGGGTAAGCGGACAACCCCACCCATTTTTTTTTTCACATAACTGGTTGAGATATGGTGGGGCAAGTGGGATAATCTTCATGATTTTTTGAGTGTTTGAAAAAAAATTAACGATGCATCTTCAATAGTTCCCCCATAGCCCATAGCAATTTTTTCAAGCATGCAAGCTAACTAAAAGAAAAAAATACGTTCATTTTCATCGTTTTATTTTTGCATGTTGTGTAACCAAAATGTTAGAACTGCAGATTCAAAACTGGGCCTATAGCAGTGAATATGACTAGGAATAGTTATATTACTAACCCTATGAATCAGTGAATACGACTACTTTTAAGTATACAGTCCTGCACAAAAAATTAGGCACAGACGCAATTCATGAAAACATCGTCAATGTTACTATTTTTCAGTAGTTTTTATATATATATACTAGGGGGCTCCACCCCCTGCTCGCTATCGCTCGCCAACCCCCGGAATTGCTGCGCAATTCCATTGGCCGCTTCGCGGCCGCCAGGGGGCTTCGCCCCCTGCTCGCTACCGCTCGACAACCCACAATAATTTTTTTAGGGGGCTCCGCCCCCTAAATTGCGCAATTCCATTCGCCCCCTACTCGCTACCGCTCACCAACCCCCTAGAATTGCTACGCAACTCCTCTTTGTTTGTTAGTTAAAAGGTCCCGACCAGCAGGGAAAATGTGCAAGATGAAAAAGGGAAGATGCATCGGCTTTGACTGTTTTTACAATGTGTGGCCGGAAGACAACACTAACCCTCTCTACTCTCAGAGGACCCACTTCGGTATGTACGGTTCTGGAAATCCTGAGGACCCTATTGAAAAACTGAAAATTGAATAATTTAAATATACTTCCTTAACGTTGACGGCTATTATAGTGTACAATTTATTTACAAATGGATAATATCAGTAGAGGAAGGTGTTGTTCCTTTGACTACTTCACACAGAAAAATCCTATTTCGAAGTCGACCAACTATTAAAGTTACCAGGAATAATTATTGAAATGTTAATGGCGCCAACCACAAAGCAGGATTTTACCAGAAATTCTATTAATATTGAAATATCATACCACAATTATTTAAACAACAGTAAAGCGCGAAATATGTTTATTTTATGGTTTTATTACAGCTCGAGTGGCCACAATCAACGGCTTGGAGTACCAGCGTATTTTTTTAAGTGTGTCATATTGGCCGAGTTTCTATGTTCGCTTATCGAAGCAAGTCTGAGGTAGGGTTACTGGAATATCTGCTTATGAGGGTTGCGACATGATGCTCTCGCCTGATTGGCTGGAGCATAGCCATGCTCCCGAGATACGGCGCTGTTATTTTTTCATCGTAGACATTACACGGTGACTCAGCGAAGCTCTAATAAATCGCATCTGAACGATATAATCAAAGGAATTTAACCACTATTTGTTATTGATTTTGTTTTTAATGATCTATATTCTTCAATATTTATTCTTTTTTGGATTAAAATTCTTAACGGTAAAGCTGTAATCCATGTTTTAATACCGGCGTGTGTCATTGCTATGGAATACAAAAGTTGTTTAAACTCGGAAAAAGTGTATAAGGCTTTACTTTTTAATCTTTGTATTGTAAATTAAACATCATGTGGACTATTACAATTCCAAAAATAGTATTTTTTTATCATTATGCTACCAGAAAATGTCATTTTTAATGTCGAAGCTAACAGACGGTATTTGGCATGGCGGAACAATAGTTGGCGGGGTAACGTAAACAAACCGCAAATCAAAGTCATTGCTTACTTGAAAGTTGAAAACATTCTTATTTCTTCCAAACTAAGCAACAACATAGTGTTTATATGTGGTAAACTGGAAAAAATTAGTTTGTTTTATTGGCGAGTTTGGCTGAGCGATAACGATTTTAGCATGGCACACCTGCTAAGCTCTTTGTCGTTACCCTTGTGACGAGTGTAGAGTTTTATAGAAGGATTCAACATAGATTTCAAAGTAAACTATTTATTAAGAACATTTAAAATAATAACGTTAAGAACTCGGGACAAAACCAACAAGTCATATCTGAAACATCAAGTTACAATCTCCTCCACAATCTGTCGAATTCATTAATATATAGCTACAGATGCCAAACACTATATCGCTGCTGCCAGATCCAATCACGAGGCACGCCGCTTGGTAGTAGGTTGTATGCCACTCGGTTGCGCAACAACTGCGCAGGTTGGAACACAGATGATCTCGGCCATGTGCCGCACTGAGGTTGGCTTATGCAAGCACTGGAGCAGACCATGGAGCAAAGAACTACGAGGAAATCGATCCAGGCAACTGAATCCTCACACCCTGTACAGCACACAGTGTATTGAAGGTACAGCTGTGGAAATAAAAAAGTACCCACTTGAGGTTATTTCATCCGTAAGTCGACCTATGGAATCGGACCTTTTTGAGATTGTGTACAATTAACATTCTGAGTTAATTGCACGATACAAAATTTGCATAAGGGGCCGTCTTCATATTAAAAATATTACGATCTTTGACATTTCCAATGGCAACACCCAATTTTAATAACTTAGAAATGTTAAGCTTTCTTGAAAACCCTTAAATCTAAGTTTTTGTTACATTTGGATGGATATTTGACAAGTTATTCAATCGAATCACTTGTGGACCTTTTGGGGACCATCTCTAAAATGACAAGCAAGCATGCATGCAAAGCCGTCTTCATTTATCAATTACACGCGTAATCTTATACACAGTCCTCCAAAGGGTAATTAAAAGGTATTTTGTGATTTACTCAGCGAATTATGAATAAAAAATTTTAAAAATCGGGATTTCGCTTAAACTTCTTGTCTTAAATTTATTTCTTTAAAAATATTAAGGGGTTTCTATTCATATTTTTTTGAAAAATTAAAATAATAATTATTTAAAAATATAAAAATTGTTTTAAATACCCCAATTTTGAATGCATTTTGTTTGGGTTATTATAATTTCTTTTCAGTAAAAAATTCGTTTCATTATCTTAATTATTTATAGATCGGGATAGTTTTTTATGTGCAACTCATTTAACATTATGGGACCTAAACTTTGCACGTCTCTAACTCCTCTAATAATGCTTAAAAACTAACAAAATTTGGCATTTCGTATTAACATAGGTCAGAGATTTGAAATATGGATTCAAAAAGGGGTGTTGCCATTGGAAATTTCAAAGATCGTAATATTTTTAATATGAAGATGGCCCCTTATGCAAATTTTGTGTCATGCAATTAACTCAGAATGTTAATTGTTCACAATGTCAAAAAGGTCCGATTCTATAGGATGACTAACGGCCAAAATAACCTCAAGTGGGTACTTTTTTATTTCCACAGCTGTACCCTAGTCTGAGGTAAGATGAAATTGCTGACATTATGTCAGTGAATAACTATACTGGACTAATAAAAAAATACTTACATTTTGGATGACGGCTATAAACCTTCGTCAAGTAAGACAGTCACAAAACACACTCCACGGCGAATGGCGCGGCAATTAGCAAAAAAATAAACATCCAGTTTCTTCGTTGCCAACCGAGAGTACATAATACTGAGTTCATAACTGAGGCCTAAAAGCAGCGACCATTGAATTGTCGAATTTTTATTGCCGCAAAATTTAAAATTGGAGTTGTACTCAAAAAATTGCATAGTAAAGATGAAAAAAGCCTATTTTGTTTAAATATAGAGAAATTATCCGAAAAAGAAAGAATTCTAAAACAAATAATGTTAATGACGCACACGAACATTTATTGACGCAAATGCTTGTACTTTTAGATTTTTTAATTAAAAAACTAATTTGAATTTTTGAAAAATATTTTGCAGAAATTAAATTTAAACCATTTTCTTTATTTGGTAAAAAAAATTGGAGTTTTCCCATAAAAATTGTATCGTAGAGATAAAAAAGTATGAGTGTAAACAAAAAAAATAAATAAAAAAAAGCCCATAACTTCCAAACCGGGGTGAAATTGATTATAAAAATTATGACAATTTGTTGATACATAAAAACTCTACAAAATACTCGAAATTCAGATAAATGTATCAGGGAAAATTTCTTTAATATCGAATTTAGTCAAAAAACGCCTTTTTTGCGTTTTTACAAAATATTTTTTAATTTAAAAACTAATTTGAATTTTTTTAAAAAAATTAGTGGACATGAAATATATACTCTTTTCTACATTCAATAAAAAAATAAAAGAGATTATTGGTTAAAATTGCGCCGTACAGATCAAAAAGTAAAATAAAAAAAATAAAAAAATAATATTTAAAAACCTATAACTTCTAAACCGGATCCAACTTGATTATAATAACTATGGCAATTTGTTGATACATAAAAAGTCCACAAAATACTCGAAATTCAGAAAAATCTATCAGGGAAAATTTCTTTAATATCGAATTTAGTCCAAAAACGCCCTTTTTTATTTTTTATGTTACGAAACCAATTGGATTTTTTTAAAAATATTTTGTGGACATGACACTTACACCAATTGAAACCTTCAATAAAAAAAATTGGAGTTGTACTCCAAAAATTGCGCCGTAAAGATCAAAAAAGCTTACTTTTTTTTAATATAGAGAGATTCTTTAGGCAACATGAAAACTAATAGGGTAAAAATTTTTGCCAAAAATATGAATAAACTTGACTTCCATCAACAAATCAAAAATTTCAATACTTTCCTTGAAACAAAAGTATAGGCACAAGTTTAAGTTTTATGCAAATTCTTTACAGGAAGTGATTGCTTCATCAAAGGGGAGGGGTTTTAAGTTGCTTAAAGGGGTCATAGGAGTCTTAAAAATGTGCAAAGAAGGTACAGCTGTGGAAATAAAAAAGTACCCACTTGAGGTTATTTCATCCGTTAGTCACCCTATAGAATCGGACCTTTTTGAGATTGTGCACAATTAACATTCTGAGTTAATTGCACGATACAAAATTTGCATAAGGGACCGTCCTCATATTTAAAACATTACGATCTTTGAAATTTCCAATAGCAACACCCAATTTTAATAACTTAGAAATGTTAAACACTCTTGAAAACCCTTAAATCTAAGTTTTTGTTACGTTTGAATGAATATTTGACGAGTTATTCAATCGAATCACTTGTGGACCTTTTGGGGACCATCTCTAAAATGACAAGCAAGCATGCATGCAAAGCCGTCTTTATTTATCAATTACACACGTAATCTTGTACACAGTTCCCTAAAGGGTAATTATAAAGTATTTTGTGATTTACTCAGCAAATTATGAATAAAAACTTTTAAAAATTGGGATTTCGCTTAAACTTCTTGTCTTGAATTTATTTCTTTAAAAATATTAAGAGGTTTAAATTCATATTTTTTTTAAAAATCAATATAATAATTATTTAAAAATATAAAAATTGTTTTAAATACCCCAATATTGAATGCATTTTGTTTGGGTTATTATAATTTCTTTTCTGTAAAAAATTCGTTTCATTATCTTAATTATTTATAGATTGGGATAGTTTTTTATGTGCAACTCATTTAACATTATGGGACCTAAACTTTGCACGTCTCTAACTCCTCTAATAATGCTTAAAAACTAACGAAATTTAGAATTTCGTATTTACATAGGTCAGAGATTTGAAATATGGATTCAAAAAGGGGTGTTGCCATTGGAAATTTTAAAGTTAGTAACATTTTTAATATAAAGATGGCCCCTTATGCAAATTTTGTGTCATGCAATTAACTCAGAATGTTAATTGTTCACAATGTCAAAAAGGTCCGATTCTTTAGGATGAATAACGGAGGAAATAACCTCAAGTGGGTACTTTTTTATTTCCACAGCTGTACTAAAAAGCATACTTTAATCTTTCATGTAATTTTTTTACTGCTCAATATATAAGTATAATTTTTTATATGTAATTCTCCAAGAATTATTTATTATAAAACAAATTTTTAAATTTATGAAACTTTAGCCAAAACTAAAATAAATTATATTAAACATAAAGCTGTTTGAACACATTGGGATTAGGCTTGCGCGCCAAATTTTGAGGTCAAAATTGCAAAAAATGACCAAGAAAATGACTTTATATTGTACAAATATGTACAAACTAGGACTTATACCTTAATTCTCTGCTCAATTTTAATTAGAAATTATTTTTTAAAAAAATTCAAATCAAAATTTTTAAATTTTTATTATATTTTTTAGAAAAAAGTTCTTAAAATAATTTCTAATTAAAATTGAGCTGAGAATTTAGGTATAAGTCTTTGTTTGTACATATTTGTGCAATATAAAGTCATTTTCTTGGTCATTTTTTCAATTTTGCCCTCACAATTTGCCGCGCAAGCCTAATCACAATGTGTTCAAATAGCTTCATGTTTAATATCATTTATTTTAGTTTTGGCTAAAGTTTCATAAATTTTAAAACTTGTTTCATAATAAATAAATCCTGTAGAATTACATATAAGAAATTATACTCATTTATTGAGTAGTTAAAAAATGACATGAACATGAAAGATCAAACTATGCTTTGTAGTATCTTCTTTGCACATTTTTAAGACTTCTGTGACCCCTTAAAGCCCCTCCCCTTTGATGACGCAATCACTTCCTGTAAAGAATTTGCATAAAATTGAAACCTGTGCCGATACTTTTGTGGCAAGGAAAGTATTGACATTTTTAATTTGTTGATGGAAGCCAAATTTATTTTTATTTTTTGGCAAAAAATTTTACCCTATTATTTTTCATGCTGCCTAAAGGATATATATTTAAAAAAAAACTACTGAAAAATAGTAACATTGACGATTTTTTAAAGAATTGCATTTGTGCCTAAACTTTTGGGCAGGACTGTATTAAAGAGTTGGGGCAAGTGGGCCACCCCTGGCCTACTTACACCGCCATTGTGGAGGCCCACTTACCCCAAACGTGGGGCAAATGGGCCACCCCAATTTTGTTTTAACCTTATCATCATTAAAAGTACATGACACTACAAAAAGATACTATGCTTAAAACACTTTCAAAATATATAACATTTTGTTTTGCGTCTAAAACCGTATCATGAACCGTTTTGAAATAAATAAAAAAAAGTAGTATGATGGCGTGAATTACGATATGATGCAATTTTAAAAATTGTCACAAATTGGATTGTACCTTGTTACATACTTAATTGAAAATGATGCCATAATTTTTCCTGTATATATTGGAGTAAATACGTAAAAATATTCTAACAAATTTTTTTTAAGTCAATAATTAGGGAAATGTCAGGGGTGGCCCACTTTCCCCAATGGTCCACTTACCCCACCTTACCCTATATGGTTTCTCAAGTGTTACACTGTTAAAAAAAGCCTGAATTTTACGTGCATATTTCTGTGATTATTTTCGGGAATATGCGGAAAGATTGCGTTTCTTCAACAAACAGACGGTTTGTCTGAAATAAACAGATCGTTTCCGTTTTCCTTAAACGCTTGACAAGCGAAAACGGAAAAACACCGTATTTCTGCGTGCAGAATTTCACTTAAGAACCGTATTAACGTAATTTCTCCATATAACCTCGCACCCAACAGCTTTTAGCCTCGACACATCCGCCGAACGACTTAGCCACCATATTTTTTGTTTGTTTGTTTTGACCACATCTGAAGCAAGAAAGATAAATATGCAGGTATGTTCATTTCTTTTAATAATTAGATTTTATTTAAAAATTATATTTTCTATCTTTTCTATATATAGATTTACAGAACCCAGTTCTTGTCTCTTTCTTATTTGTTTCTGCAATCTTTATAGTCCTATAATTGACCGTGGGAGGATTCCTGAAATTAATAATTCCGTTTGTTTACCAACCCGCTTAACTAAGTAAATTTAATTTAAAAGTTTGAAAAAGCTGTCAAATGTATGAAATAAACAATGTTCACCTACAAACAAGTGCACATTATTAAAAAAATAATGAAATGATCTGAAATTATTACATTTAAATTCGATTGAAAAGCAATTGTCCTCGTGTAGCTCTAGTGCGACGATAATTCAGAACCTAACCTAACCTCGATTGAAAAGCACGGTTACGCTATGGCTATCAGCATAGCATGGTTTATTTTAAAAACTATACAAGTATACATAACGTAAAGAGTTTCTCTTTAATAAATAATACTCTTTTGTTTAATTTAACGGATCAATTAGTGATTACGGATGTATGCAGATCACATGCTTTGATTCGATTCAGAAGTTACATACACTATTGTCAATGCTCTTTGTTTTGAAAAATCTGCACTAAGAAAAACACAATTTCCAATTAAATGCAAATTTTCTAATGAATTCAAAATTTAGGAATTGCAAGTGTCCGCAGAACGCTATTTTCGTGTTCATTAGATATAGCTGCTAAGTGATATCTCATTTTCGGCCCACCGTCTACAACTACAGCAATAATTATTAGCTTTTAGTAGAATACTAATTATAAGATTGTATTTTATTACTAAATGCCATATAAAATTGTATTTTATTACTAAATGCCATATAAAATTGTATTTTATTACTAAATACTTTTATAAAATTGTATTTTTAATTTTGATATACATTATTCAAGAACACTTTTGTTCTGTTTATATCCCCTCCTATTAAAAAATATTTTCAGTGTTCCAATTCTCAAATTTGTATTGTAAGATATGGATAAATCAATTCCTTAAAGGTACTCTAAGATTCATGCCTTGTCTTCCCCATCCCCCCTCTTCACAAAAAAGAGAAACAGCATTTTTAACTCTGATATTAAATTATTACGGTGCAGATACTATTTAAGACTTGCTCGAAAAAAAGCCTAAAATTGACAAATTGTTTAATTTTAGAAGGCTTAAGAAGATTTTGTCTGATTAACGCCTGATTACCACTTGCTTCTTTACATTAGATCTACTTATTCAAAATTGTATTTTTTTTGTATAAATATATTATTTTTTTTAGGTGCTTGTTTATCATAAATCTCCAAAGAGGGTCGAAAGTTCAGAAAAAGAAGAAAACTAAATCTGTAGTTCCTGCACACATTTTTAAATTAGTTGAGGATTTGAAATACCATAACAGTCCTTTTCAATTATGAAAGAAAAATAAAACTTGATTATATTCTGTAATTCTTTTGTTATTCACAGATTGTTAAATTGTATCAGTGGTGTATCCAGGATGGGGGTGGGGGGGGGGGGGATAATAACTCTCGTCCCCATATACTAAAAAAAAAAAATTGCTATCAGTGACTATACAAATTCATGTATGTATTCCACAAATGAAGACACTTAAAAATTTATTGTTTTTGACTACAAAGGTTACTGTCTTAACGAGTCTCTCTGTTTAGGGGTGTTCAACCCCTAAGACAACCGACTCATTATCCCCTACCAATGATTTTGCCCTGGATATGCGAACTGTAAAGTACGACACCATTTAGCCACTGAACAATACTAAATATATACATTGTAAAAAAATATGACAGAAAAATTATCAAAATTCTTAAAATTTTTCTGCCACATTAAAATTGTTTTAAATATATGAAGAGTGGATATTTTTAAATTTCAAAAATGTGAACAATGTCCTTTTTATTCAGATAATATACCAAATATGGTTAAAAATTATCAAAGGATTAGAATGTATTAGCTTTGAATAGATTTAAGGTTAAAGTATGAAGACATTATATGCTTACGTTTTATATAACAAACAGGATGCATTTTTAAAATTCCCTATGCTTAACTTATATTTATAACACCATATATAAATGGATATATTTAGAATGATTGATCTTTAAATAGTATATCGAAACAAAATTGACAAGAAAAATGCAAAAATGTCTTGGAATTAACTAGAAAATACTATGTAAGTTTTCTGAATTTAAGAGAGAAATGAATTCATGAAATTAACATTAAACAGCTAAAAGGAAAATCCTGAAATTAACGGAGAAATTCCGAAATGGAAGATCCTGAAATTAACTCAGAAATTCCGAAATGGAAGATCCTGAAATTAACGGAGAAATTCCAAAATGGAAGACCCTATTAACGGAAAAATTCCGAAATGGAAGTTCCTGAAAATAACGGAAAAATTGCAAAACGGAAGATTCTGAAATTAACGGAAAAATCCCGGCAACTTGCTGCCAGTAGTCTTTCCGTTAATTCAGGGAATTTTTTTTAACAGTGTAGGAACATTTTTCTCAGGAACTATAAATATATATTTTTTATTATTTCTTCGGTATTAATATTTCTTTGATTTTACCTGAGGAATTTTAAATATCGCAGCTCAAAAAGAAATTATATTACTTTACATCTGATACTTCACTTCCACTAGCAACTAGTCTAATGACACATCAATGTTGTAAGCACACAATAGCTCTAACCAACTAGAAAATCACGCACTGCTGTCTCTTCCGTAGTATAACGATTATAGCTCTGGACTGCAGAGCTGGGGATCTAAGTACGATTCCCGAGTAAGAGTTGGTAGTAAAGTCTACCCCTCATGTAATTGGGTGAAAACCCGTTAGGGTGTGTTATAACAAATTATTAAAAGTTTGATTATTTCATAGTAACCGAACCGTTTTTCCCCTCGGTTTTGGCTGAAAACCCGCTTTTTTATGAGGCCAGTCTACACCGGAAACCAGTCTTCCAGCGCACAGAGGGGTATTTGAACGATCTACGCGGCCAAAAGTCGATTTTAAAAATTTGAACCCAGAAATTAAATACAGGTAGCTAAATGAAGATAAATGTTCCGCGCATGTGATTCAACAATTTTTAAAGCCCTACGCGAACCCTTTTTTGCTTTTACTGTCAGTCTCAACTTGGTCTTCATGTGAATAGCAAGTTTTGCTCCTTGCCATTTTGAACATAGTCTTACTTATAAGAGTGATTATTGTTCTTCGGATAAATACATTATTATTACTAGACATGGATTGTGATACACCAGTTACGTATGCATTCTTTTGAAATCATTTTGCTGCAATTGATGGAATTATAGCTTAGTTAAATTCTGTTTAGAATGAGTGTATTTTTCATAAATTTTATCCGTGATTTTTCTCAAATATTCGACTATTAGTTATATTTCCGGTAGTTACCCGGCACTTAAATTAGATATCCAATAATTCTCAAATTGTTTTCTTTCTAAAACATGTATAATTTTAGTGCGATTATCTGCGTTTTTCAACAAAAAGGGAAATGTAAATAAATGGAGTTAAAGCAATATAAAATTGATGAATGTTAATTTTTGTTAAAAACTGTTTATTTTTGGTTTCAGGACCATCAAATGTTATAGCTATGACTAGAAAACAATTGTTTACCTTTATGCAACATCAAAAATTATCTAATATTAACAAAAAATTATATTTTCTGGAAAACTATTTGCTGCAATTAGATGATCCTTCTGATGATCAAAGAAATGGAAATATATAGAATAAATTTTCTCGTTTAAAATTCGAAATGAAACTGAAATTTAATGAATCATATAAAAAAGAAATTGCGATTTTGAGAACAAATAAAGAATTGCTTGACGGAATATTTAGTATTTCAAAGGTAAATAACAGACCAGGACGACCAACAAAGTCGTTTGATGAGTCAAGTGAGCGAACCAAAGAAGAAAACTGAATACCTATGTAAAGCTACTGATTTACAAGTACTTGTAGGTGCTACACAACCAAAGTTAAGAGAAACTGAAAAGAGAGATGCTGCTTTAATGCTTAAAGGAATTAATAGTTCACCAAAGCGAGCTACAAAATATAACAGAACTCTTTCTAATAAAAATACAACTATGACAGCTCAGTTGAATCCAAGACAGGCCCTGTCGATTTTTGTTGAGTCTGGACTTTCAAGAAGACAATATGAAGTGATTAGGAGTTCTAATAAAAAAATCTACCCATGCTACAGCATACTACAAAAAGCTAAACAGGAATGCTATCCTGATAACGAGGCATGTAATGTTTCTTAATCAGTTGTCGAAGTAAATTTAATATCAAAATGGGAATGGGATGGGCCGCAGCAGTCCCAATATAAGTAGAAATTGGAAAATAATTCTGTTACTGATGCCTGCTTACTCCAGAGTTCTTTTGTTCCCTTACAGCTTACATGTACAACGAAGAATAAGATAATTTGGCAGAATCCTACACCTTTTTCTTCTAGATATTGCCACCCTACAATAATGAGATTTATTAATGAGTCCACGGGCATAATAAACGAAGAAATAAGTTACGTTAAAAACACCGTAGAGGAATTACAATAAACCAAATTGACGATATCAGGCAATGCTTATGCAGTAAAGCACAAGATGTTGCTCACCATGGTAGATGGAAAGGTCTGTAATGTTGTTACTAGTACAACTTCTAAATGAGATGCTTTAATTGGGGCATCACCTAAAAGGACTTCAACAAGTTAAATATCAAGAAAGAAGTTAATCCAGAGACACTTGGTGTCGGGCTCATAGGCTAGATTTCGTGCTAGTCCATTTAAACTCCATTGTTTTTAATAATGCTTTTTTTCACCACTAACTATTTTTTTATCACTTAAAATACTACGGATAGTCTCATTGGCCCCTTTGGAATCGAATAAAAAGAAAAAATAATTTTGGCCGCTCAGATCGCGCAAATACCCCTCTGTGCAGCGGTAGAAACCCGAAATCGTTTTTTTCTCAAAAACCGCCATCCCTACCGTTTCTCATTTGGTTGGCGGCGAGTATAGTTCTTGGGATGCTTGTCAGCTAATGGCAGAGATGCCGTTGAAGGGCGTGGGATAAATGAAAAAGTCAACCTGTTCATGGCAAAAAAAAACTCACCGGTGCATCGTCGCATCTCTCTCCCTCCACGTCTCTGTTACACATTCGAGGCCAGGTTTCGAAAGCTGCCACGACCGCCGACATCTCTGCAAAGCACACAGCCGATCCGTGAATGTGGACGGCGTCGTTGAAGCTCATGTAGAGAGCCTTCTTCGTCCCGTTGTACGCGATGGATGGGCCTAGATGGGCTGTTCCCAACAAGCTATTCACGATTGCGCCCTTGCTTCTGCACTGCACTGGCAACTCCTGGTAGGACCGAAAGGTAGGGTCTGTGCTGCAGAAGCGCGCCAGACGAGAGGTGAGCGATACTCCGTCATGTAAAAGAATCGGGAAGTAGATGTAGTTTTCGTACATGAAACCGCCATCGATTGGGGCTCTCTGAAATGAATGCCATAAGCAATGATTTTTTTTCCTTAACTTCATATTACATAGACTCAACGGGGCTGGTTTTCTGTCAAAAGTGTATTTGTTATGCCGTTATAAAAAGAATATGATATATTTGAAAAACAAGCATAGACACGTTACCGATCTGATTTTTAGAAACTTCGAAACATTTCCCTTTAAAAAAAGTACAAAATGCACAGTTATTAGGTTTTAAGGCAAAAAAGTCATTACTAAGTAAGGTATTTTAAGAGGCTGTTTTCTTATAAATAAAATCAAGAAATCGTTCGGGAAACAAAAGAACCATTTTTTTATAATATTCCATACAAAAATGTAACTTATATATAAAACTAGATAAAACTATGTAGACCAATATTAAATCTGCTTTTAACCTAAAAAATAAAATAAAATCCTACTGTAATGTCATCCTTCATCAGCAGCGCATTTGAAAGAGTTTCATTTTGCGACGGGCGCTGGAAATAGTACCGATCTCCGTCACTCTTCAGTACTTTGGAGGACAGATACGGGGCAGAAAAGGGTGACTTCTGACCAGTGACGGCGGACACAGTGAACAGGGATGTTTGTCCGTCGAACCCACCTTCCATGAGGGCGTAATTCACATCCAGCTCAGAGTTGGTTGAGTAGCCGAGGGTCTCGTTGTACGGATGCACCCAGTAGTACTCCGTGAGGTTTTCCACTGGCCTGACCTGACACAAACTAGAAAGATGATACTTCAAATTTCAATAGAATCAGGGCACGCTAAGCCTGGTCATAAGGCACGTTAGACCTGGCCTAGGGCATCCAAATTTTAGGGGCCCCTACATTTCAGTTACTTTTATGAAAATTGTTGTGGATCTCCAAAATTTCTGAAAATTCAAAAAAAATGTAAGGGCCTTCCTTTGCTTTTAGCTTGATTTAACTTGTACATTGGTATAATATGATTGATGTTATAAAGAAGCTAATAAAATACTAGAAAATCTGGCACATTGACCATTTGCCACTATCCTTTACAAGCGATCACACGCAAAATTTTCTGTAAATGTGCCCCCTAATCTTCTTGGGCCTATAGTCTGTTTCCCTGGATCAGGCCCGGAATCGAACCTTGGGAACCCGTTCTGGACATAAACCGATAGCAGAATCCCGACAAGCCGTGAATGCCGACAGGTTCGAAAAGCATGAAAAATAAATAAATTAGTTCCGTTATGCTCAATTAAGGACAATTTGATTACTAAATTTGCATTGTTTACTGTCAGTATTATGTCTGTCGGGAATCTGGCTTATCGGAATTATGTCCCAGATCCGATAGGAACACACAACTGATTTAGTGAAATAAAACACGTAGAATGAAGCTGGAGCACAAAACACTTTTTTAAAATTAAAAGTGTGACTAAACCTGGCACAAACTAGAATGAATACAATATTGCAATTTCCACTTTATAAGACCACTCAGGGATACAGTCACCTCATTCAGTGAAATTAGTCACGTAGAGTGAAGTTGAAGCATAAAAAAACCGATATATTTTTTGAAGTGTGGCATGGCATGGCACATACTATAAAACAATTGGGAATATCGCAATCAAAACTTAATGGGAATAAAAGGATATATTTATGCTATCAGCTAATTTAATGAAATAATCAAATAAATCATGCAGAATAAAGCTGAAGAATAAAAAAAGGCTTTTTAGTTTTACAAGTATAGTACAATTTTGTATTTGATATAATTTGTCTGTTAACCAGACCAACTTTTGTATTAAAATTACAAATTATTTGCATAAAATAAACATATTTTCTTTGTAAATTTTACTGTATTTTTCTAGCGCACCAGTGGAAATCATCATAACATCAATTTAAAACAAAATTGAAAAGAAAATAACATTTAATTTTTAATTGATTGAGTTTTCAAAAAGTGTTGCCATCTGCTGTATAGTATATTTTTGACAATTTATCACTTAAAAAATATATAATTAAATAACCAGAAAACATATTCCTGTAAAATTTGTTTCGATGATATATTGATTCCCATACCTGATGAAAACGGAATAACATGGCAAAGTAATTCTTTTGCAAAAGTTGTGATTCCATCAAAACCAATGCATTAGCTCTATGGGACTGACAACTCCTAAAAGATACATACTTTCTGTATACACTCCCGCACAGCAGCAAAGACGGCGATCGCTCTAAATCGTACACCAACTGCAGTATTCTAACGGTGTTGTCCGTGGGGACACGGCGCTTGTGACAGGGGTACGGGGGAACGGGGCAACCAGGGTAGTCGTCCACAGGCCCGATGCTCACATTTTGCTTCAGCTCCAGGTCGGCGGAGAGGCGATAGAGCACGTTAACGCCTCCCACAAACACGTCCCCCGTGTTATTCCGGTCGACAACCACGAGCTTGAAGTACTCGGGGTTCGAGTCAGTGAGGTTGGGTAAGGTGTGCTCCCATGGTACGCGGGCTTGCGTGGCTGCGTCGAATTGGGTTAGCACGAAGACCAGGGTGGTGATGGAACAGATCCAGTGTTTTGGTACCTGGAAAATTAAATTCCTGTATCGTCACTTAAGTTCCCGCATGTGCTATCTAATTGTTGTGAAAGGATCAGATTTACTGTAAGGTAACGTTTGGCACGATTTTTTCGGATTTGGCGATAAATAATTTTTTATTGCAACCGTCTGACTTCGACTGATGATTCGAATTCGTTGACTTCGCAACGATGACGTTTTCAGAACAGCCGGTGTTAAGGGTACAGGGAACATCTCGTAGAGAAAAAACACTAAAATTTATCAGTCAATGAAACTCATATAACTTTTTTATTTTTTGACCACTTTAAAAAATTCTTTTTAGGTTTAATCCATTGAACTATTATAAATACATATTTATAAAAATATTTCAGGAATTTTATTTTAATATTTAAGAATACTAACATTTAAAAATGCTTGAAAATTTTAATTTTATGAAACTACGTTTCTGCGGGTACATTTTTCTCTGAAAGTAATGTATGTAAGCTCAAATAATTTAATATATAAATAAAAAACTGTTCAATTAGTGTAATGAACCCCAAGTTTTAAGAATACCATAAATTTTAAAGTTTTGTTACCTTTAGCACAATTGGTGCCCGATTTATCCACTTTTCCAGTTACAAAAAAACCCTATATATATTTTTGCAATATTTTTGGTTCACTGTGTTAAACAGACATACATAAAACATCATGCAAAATTTCAAGCATCAAATTAAAATAGGATAGGAGAAAAGTGTACCTGCGTGCTTAAAATCTTCGGTTTGAGAAAATTGGCTTCAAAGTTAACCCACTAATGCATGATTTTTTTATCGTCCCGAAAATATATTTATATGTATCTTTAGCACTCATACATCATGGAAAAAACACTGAAATTTTTTTTAACTGCATTGGAATTTAAATAATTTCAATTTTAATTTTTTTCAATATGATAAAAATCAACTACAAACTACAAAATTCCAATTTTGATAATAATGACTAGAAAACTACTAAATATATTTCAAAATAACCCCTCTTAACTATAATTATTTTTTCAAAACAATTTATTTGTATTTAGTACTAATATTATTATACTTTGAATACTGCCAAAAACGTAATTTCACAACTGTTAATAACCTCACTGTAACGCGCTCCTAGCACCAGGAAAAGGGCACCACCGTTTGGGCAAGCAACGTCATGTCCAATTGGTGTTTGCGTCATCAGGGAGGGCCTGGCTTTCGAACTGTTAAGGGGGAATAGTACCGAGAATCGGCTTCTCAAGCGAAGGCTTCTCTCTGTGTTAATCCTATGGGGAAAAAATAAAAAGTCTGCCACATTTCTCCGGCTGTATTGAATATTTTTACAAGCGGTTTTTTTTATATGATACATGTAGCTGATTTGTAGGTCTCTATCCATACACTTTTTTGAAATTGGTATAAATAATTTTTTGATTATTAATAAATATTTTTTCAATATAAACAAGGTCGAAATTTGAAAAACTGTATGGATAGAGACGTAGAACTTTAAATTTCCTTCACAATGAAAAAAAAAGTGTGAAAATATCTCAATTTTTAGGGTAGAAAAGTGGCAGCGAAATTATGAAATTTTCAATATCCAGTCTTATCCAGGAAGTAGCGCCCCCTAGGAGTAGAAATTAAGCTCCTCCCCCTAAAGTTAGCTCCTCCCCTTTTAGTTAAAGATGCTGAAACTCAGATAAGATAAGGTACGTGTAGTTCAATTTCAAGAGTCTGCGAATTTTAACTTCTGCTCCGTAAGCTAAAGTTTCAATTCATTGTGTGTTTGTGGACACCGATTTCGAAAATACAAATGGATTTTTTACTATAGCGTCCAGTTTAAAAGCTTTTTAAAAAAAAATAAGTGACATTGATTCATTCTATATTGGATTCTAATTCTTAATTAGTAAAAAAATCTTTTTTTAATTTCTTCCAAATGATTTATTTGAAAGAGTTTGAAATATGCTTTAGGGACTTGAAGTTCAGAAAAAGGCATTACAAAGTGTGAACAATTGCACAAATTTTGACTTATATACTTTTGTTGAAATATTAATTTAGGTTAAAATCCGAAAAACATGTACTTCTTGAAGTTTTTGTTGTATAATTTACCATTTCTTTCAAAAAGGATTTTTGCATAACGTTTTAAATCTGTTTTGGCATTAGGTAGCAGTATTGGCGTGTTTTATATTAGGTAACTTTTTTCATTTTGTCATTTTTGATCTTCCGCGATTTTAATTAATGATTCGGTTCCACTCTCAATGCGAGGTCTTGTTGTGTTCTAATATAGTTTAGTTTTAGGTTTGAATGATCGTCGCACTAGAGCTACACGAGTGCTATTGGCGACGGGCGTCGTATTTTAGAACCACAGTCAGGTGACGAGCCAGCACCTGAGTAGGCACCCAACGCAACCGTTAAGGGCGACATCGTAAGCAGCGTTAGGACTTTGAAGGATATTTAACGTGCACTCCCTTACACGGGGTATTATTCGTCGGACATTTTTTGCTACACGGGCCGTTTATCGGTCGGCAGCTACTTTTTGGCGATGCCCGGACCCGAACCTGGGACTTTCCGTATGCTAAGCGTGTGCTCAACCGACTGGGCTCCTCAGCCCCTCTAATATAGTTGAGTAAAGTTAGTTTGAAATATCTTCGCACTAGAGCTATATGATGGCTATTGGCGACGGGCGTCGTAGTTTACATCCACGGTCAAGTAACGAGTCGACATCAGGGTATGCAACCAATGCAACTGTTCAAGGAGCCATCGTACGCAGTGTTGGTAATAATAAGAATATTTAGCGTGCATTCCCAATGCAAGGGGTATTATTCGTCGGACATTTTTCTTCACGGACGATTTATAGGTCGGCGGTTGGACCGAACCTGGGACCTTTCACATTTAAAGCAAAAAAATGCCTTAACCAACTGATCTGCTCTGTCTTCTTTATGTGCATCATTTTCTTATTCCTGTAATTTATTAAACCTTTATCGCTGTATACTCGGCATACCGAATATCCCGTATAAATCCTAACCAGTAGTTTCCGCTTACGAATCCCGGTTGGTAAGCGCATGGATGATTGACTTGTCAATACAATGTTAGGTTAGGTAAGGTTTGAATTATCGTCGCACTAGAGCTACGCGAGGGCTATTGGAGAACGGGCGATGTGAAGAGTTCTCAATAGAATTCCAGTCCTCACTTAACAAAAATAACTTTTATTATTGCCTACTTATACAACGTCGCTTTATAAACTAATTTTACTTATTTTAACACTTGAACCACAGGTTCACCAAGCATAAAATATTTTTAAAGTAATTAAAAAAGCAGCTTCTCACACAAAATTCTTTCATGGAATGTCAATTCTTCGAAAAATAAACACACAGTCTCCATGGCAACCGTTTTCGCCAAACGATATAAAATATATTTTAATTGTTCGTGCTAGAAATAAATAAATATTTTCAGACGATCTCACATCCTCCCACCTTGAGTAGTGGAAGCTCCACGACTCAACTTCACACTAAAGATCTAGTCTCTTAGGGATTTTTACAGTCCAACTTTTCTTGTCCTTGCTGGAGCACTTCAGATCAGCTTTCTTGGTAGAGACTATTTTCGTACGTAACGCTTCTTCATCCAGTGGAAATGATGAATCGCTCGAAGAAATTTCCAAACTGAAGACGCGCTGAATGGGACGAAGAATCTCTCCACGTGACGTTTTGAGTTTGAAGAGCCGACAAACTCCATCTTTTCCAGGTAGAACTTCTGTTACTTTTCCCAGAGGCCAGTCGATGCGATTGGTGTTGTCACTTTTTATGAGCACAATGTCCCCCACATTTATCTTCGAGGTTTTACTTTTTCCACACCTGCGTATTAATGATCCAAGATATTCAGACCGAAACCTTTTTCGAAGGTTTTCCTGCAAAGCTACTCTGTACTTGACGCGCTTGTTGAGACTTTTATGATCAGCAGTATCACAGTCAGGAACCCCCGATAGATTGATGTCCTGAAGAAACATGGCAGGTGTAAGAGGGACAAGTTCTGAGTCACATTCGTCTATGTAGGTTAAGGGGCGAGAGTTTATTACAGATTCGCAATCACAAAGAACAGTTATTAATTCTTCATATGTTAGACTTGTTCTTCCTAGTATTCTTCGCAAAAGACCTTTAAGCACACTGATGAGCCTCTCCCACCATCCTCCCCACCAGGGTGAAGAAGGGGGATTAAACTTCCATTTGATTGGATGAAGAACATTATCACTGCAGATGCGGTTCCAATCTAAATTTTTAAGCAAGTTGGAAGCCCCGACAAAATTAGTTCCATTATCACAATATATTGTTTCACACCTGCCTCTCCGGGCTATAAATCTTCTTAGAGCTAACATAAAGCTTTCGGTTGAAAGTGATGTCACAAGCTCTAAGTGAACTGCTCTATACACGGCGCACGTAAAGATACACACCCAAGCCTTCTTTCCGTCCTTCAGAAATAGAGGGCCCGCTAAATCAGTTCCACAAATCTCGAACGCATTGGCTTGACGTACTCGATCTTCGTGCAACGGAGCAGATACAGCTTCACAACCTTTAGAGGAAAATCTTTTGCACGGGATACATCTTGAGATAGCTGATTTCACAGTTTTTCTTCCATTCAATATCCAAAAATGCTCTCTCAAGATATTCAGAAGAATTTGAGTTCCGGCATGACTATTTTCGATGTGATGGGAAAGTATTAACCTCTTGACAACTTCGTGATTGGATGGGAGAATAGCTGGTTCTCTAAATTCCTCTGTATCTTCCATCAGAACAATTTTCGTTTTCAGCCGTATTATGCCGTCAGCATCCTTATACGCACTCAGCGTTTTGAGCTTTTCGTCATGTTCAATAACAAGAGATTCTGCTTGGATCAACTTTATCACTTTTTTCTCAGCTTCTCTATATTCTTCGGTGTCCAGAGATCCTTTCTTCCTGTGCTGAACATTGCGTTGACAGTTTGTAACAAATCTCAAAATCCAACCCACTAATTTTACAATCGATTGGTATTTCGAGAAACGCTCATAAAACCATCCGGTAGACGAATTCTGCTTAATGGAAACCAAGGCCGGAACAGAGCTTTTCTTCTTTTCCTTTAGTATTTCCTCTTCATCAAGCTCAAAATCAATGTGCGCTTCTTTGTCTTCATAAGAGCCTAACCATCTTGGCCCCTCCCACCATCTACTTTTCACTAAAGCACTTGCTTTACATCCTCGGGAGGGCAAGTCTGCAGGGTTTTCAACTCCAGATATATGACGCCATGAAGAAGCTACAGTGATCCTACGAATCTCCTGAACCCGATTATTCACGAAAATTGACCAATTTTCTTGCTTCGTGATCCAGGTAAGAACAGTTGTAGAATCACTCCAATAGAAACATTTAACGTCGATCCAGCCAAAGGCATCTAACACAGATTTCGTTAACCTTGCTCCAATCAGTGCCGCAAGAAGCTCCAATCTAGGTATTGTTGCGACTTTTGAAGGGGATATACGGGATCTCGAGGTTAAAAAATGCACTTTTTTGCAATCTTCTTGTACAAGATAAACTACGGCGGCATAAGCGTCCTTGCTTGCGTCGCAAAAGGTATGAATGGAGAAGCTTCCGAGATCTTCCGAAGTAACGTTTATCCAGCGGGGAATGATAACTTTCTCCAATTCTTTAAGATCTTCAAACCAAAGTATAAATTCTTCTCGAAGGGTTCCGGTTATTTCGTCGTCCCATCCTAAGGATAATTTCCAGGCTTTTTGAAGCATGAGCTTGGGGCAGAGCATTACTGGAGAAGCGAATCCGAATGGGTCGAACACTTTGTGAGCTACCGACAACATAGTACGTTTAGTGACGTTATCAACATTTACTTTTTCCAACCAGCTGACGCTCAGCGATAAACTGTCTTCAGTTTTATCCCATTGAAGACCTAACAATTCCGTTTTATTAGAGGCTCCGGTTTCTGCAGTTGAATACTCCCAATCTCTTAGTATGAAACCACCTGTCTTCAGTAGATCATTAGAAACATTTATCAATCGCTTCAGCTCTGCTTCATTATGGACGCTAGTTACAAGATTATCCACATAAAAACTCTTCAAAAGACACTGAGTAACGAAAGGGTCAACGGCGACATTCTGTTCAATGTGATACTTCAATACAGCTCCTAATAGGAACGGACTGCTGCGGACACCAAAAACTACTCTGGCATGGCGGAAAAACTTATAATTTTCACAAGATTTATCAGTCCACCATAGAAATCTCAAGTAATCTCTGTCTTCTCTACTAAGACTGATTTGCAGAAAAGCCTTCTTTATATCTGCAATCACACCAATCTTTTTCTCTCTAAACCGTAATAAAATATCAGGTATGAGCTCAATCAAGTTCGGACCACTATGTAAAGAGTCATTTAGTGAAGGATATCCCTTGACTCGAGCAGAGGCATCAAAAACCGGTCGTATAGGAGTAGTCTTACTAGCTTTGATAACAGGCCTATGCGGGAGATAATTTGCTGACAAAGACATTTCTTCAATAGGTACTTCTTCGATAATCCCTTCACGAAGCCAATCTGAAAATATTTGCTCATAGCTGTCATATAAATTTTCTTGAAACAGCTTTTTGGTCGTAGTTTCTAATCTTCTCTTAGCCTGTTCAAGATTGTCAGCTAATGGCACACTGTTATCCAACCAAGGCAAGTGAACTTCATAACGATTATCTTCATTGTACCTAACAGTTTGAAGGAATTGTTCTTTAGTCAAATCTTCTTGCTCTCTCTTAGAAAGCTTTTCAATAGGATCCTGGATCCCAATGGAATCGAGTTTCCAATAGTCTGAAATGTCAAACTCCTTGACGAAAAGTGATGTCACCAGCATAGCATTGCTTGAGGTTGCTTCATTTTCAGGAACTTTTCCTAAGAGAGTCCAACCAAGTAAAGTCTCAATGGCTACCAATCCGCTTGACAAGACTCTTCGTTGGCCGGTCAAAATCTTTCCAAAAATGTCAGCCCCTATAAGAACTTGTACGGGTTGTGGCTTTTCTCCAACATCACTTAAAGATATATCCATATTCTGAAGCTCTTTTATCCATGGACCCGAATTCACAGGTGAGATATCATTGCAGATTGTAGCTTGATCTAATGCTTCAAAGTTGCACGTGAAGTTGTTCTTCATATTTCTCAACCTGATTCTGTAGCCTGTATGAGCAAATTCTCCGGTTTTAACTCCGCCAAAGAGAGAGTGTATCAGAGTCTCTTTCTTCACTGGTGTGTATCCCATGTCTTCGGCGAGATTTTTCACAATATAAGAATTTTGAGAGCCGGTGTCCAGAACTATTCGCACGACAACTTCCTTTTTATCTGAAATAAGCTTGCATTTCAGAGTTTGTAAGAACACTCTAGGACCGGTACTTATGTTTGCCATGTTAACTTCGTCAACGACTTCATTTTCGTCTGTCTTCTTTTCTTCAATTTTTCTTGATTCAATTGTTTCACACATCAAGGGTACATGTTTTTTCCCACAAATACAACACCTCAGAAATGCACGACATCTTCGGACGGGGTGACCAGGAGCCAGGCAGGCAAAACAACAATTCTTCTCCCTCAGAATTCTTTGTTTTTCCGACAAACTCATCTTTTGTGCGGAAAAACAGTCTGCACTCGAATGAGCTTTATCACAGAAAACACACATCTTTTTCGTTTCCTGAGTATGAGAAGTCGTGAAAAGTCCGGAAGCTGTTGGTGTGTTATTCTTTTTTACCCTCTGATCAAATTTTTTACCTTTGAAGCAATTGCTTTCTTTCTTTTGGTTCAAGCCAAAACCTTGCATTGCCAGACAAATCCTTTCCTCGGATTCCACTTCAGATTTTAGGAATTTTAGCAAACCATTAAGCCTTTCTTGTGGATCACCATTGTGGTTGAAATCTGGGCCTCTTTGTCTTTGCCATGCTCTAAGTATATCTTCAGGCAAACAGGACTCCACTAATGGGTGAAGAAGAGCAGCGCTTTTGTCCGTTGTTACGCCAAGAGTCTCTAGTGCACGAATCTGGGATTCTAAATTATCGTAAAGTGCGCATAGATTTATGGGAGAGCTTCGCGCAGCATTTTGGATGACCAGATTTAACAGTTCGCGAACATAAAATTCAATTAGTAAATCATTTCGACCGTAACGAGATTTTAAAGATTCGATGGCTTTTTCGTAGTTGGCACCGGTTGGCGGAAAACTTTCAACCACCTCCCGAGCTCGCGACTTACTAACAGTACACTGTATCAAGTATTGAAACTTATTCTCTGGTGCAATATCTAAATCATTATGTACATGTTCGAATTGACTCCAGAATGGCAGCCAGTCTTTTAAATCTCCAGAAAATTGTCGTAATTCTAATTTAGGCAAATTGAATTTCTTTTTGACGTTACCTGTTAACTCTGCAGTTTCCTCGGGAGCATCCAACGCTCTTCGGGCATTTATCCTGGCCAATTCTAATTCATGTTGCCTTTGACGTTCTTGGTCTTGCCTTTGACGTTCTTCGTCTTGAAGCCTTTTCTCCTCTTCGTCTTGACGCTTTTTCTCATTCTTGTCTTCCTCGTCTTGGCGCTTTTTCTCCTCCTCGTCTTGGCGTTTTTTCTCTTCTCTTTGCTGTCTTTCAGCAACAGCTGTTTCGAACACAGAAGTAATAAAATCCGGATCTGATTTGTATTCATCACTGTTCAAAATTTCTTCTTTCAGTGCGAAAATCGTAGTTTTAGATGGTAAGGACCCGATAATCTCTTGGCACAAGTACAATAAATCTTCTTTTTTAAAGCCTTTAACTGCTTGAAACATTTTGAATTCGCTTACCAGGTCCTGTCACGGACGCCAGATGTGAAGAGTTCTCAATAGAATTCCAGTCCTCACTTAACAAAAATAACTTTTATTATTGCCTACTTATACAACGTCGCTTTATAAACTAATTTTACTTATTTTAACACTTGAACCACAGGTTCACCAAGCATAAAATATTTTTAAAGTAATTAAAAAAGCAGCTTCTCACACAAAATTCTTTCATGGAATGTCAATTCTTCGAAAAATAAACACACAGTCTCCATGGCAACCGTTTTCGCCAAACGATATAAAATATATTTTAATTGTTCGTGCTAGAAATAAATAAATATTTTCAGACGATCTCACATCCATCGTATTTTGGAACCACAGTCAGGTGACGAGCCATCACCTGAATAGGCACCCAACGCAACCGCTAAGGGCGATATCGTACTCAGCGTTCAATACAATGTTAATTCTCTACGTGTTGGTCTTAATTTGTTGAAAAAGATGTCCATCCTCTCCGGACGCTCTGGTAACATTCTTCCATAGGATATCCATGATCACAACAGCAGCATTAACCCTCTAATGCATAGTGTTACCGTTCGGTAACAAGTTACATAATCCACTTTATTCTATTAAAATAGACCTCCCTCTCGACGAATTTGTGTTTTTTCCATCTATTACATTCCATTTTGAAGTTTTAGTTAATAATAATCCTCATAATTGACAGTAGTAAAAGTGTATTCAAAATTAAAAAGTGAAGTTTCTAACTGTTGTGAATTTACGTGTTTGCTAGAATTCAAAGTAATAATACTAGTACTAAATACAATTAAATTGCTTTGAAAAAAATATTATAGTTATACATAGTTATATAAAATATTATTATTTTAAACTATATTTAGTAGTTTCCTAATCATTCTTTTCAAAATTGGTAGTTTGTAGTTGGTTTTTACATGTGTTACCGTTTGGTAACATCATGCATTAAGCACAACTTTTTTTGCTAATTTGCGTGTATCTCTGTAACGGATTCACAAGAGTTCAGTGTTTAAAATGTTTGGTACTACTTGGTTTTAAGAGTAAAAATAGCTGTTTTATGTCGTATCATTCTGCCATTTAAAAAAATTATGTTTAAAAATGATTTTTTTGTATATTTTTATTCATAAATACCTGCTATTTTGTACTAAACCTGCTATTGCCTTCTATTTGTACATTAATTTTTTTTAAAAGTAACTACTATTCATAATTATTTTAATAACTAATTTTTCCTGTTTAACAAAATCTAAATGTACTAAATATTAATACTCTTTTTTGTTTGTTATACACGTTTTCATTAAAGATTTTACACCTAAAACTATGTGTCTGTGTGCCTCTGCAACTTCTTATAGAATAATAAAATAATCAATAAGCTTTATTTTTAAGCATAATTTATCAGAAATATAAAAAGTAAAAAAGGTAATAATTTGAATAAAAATAAATATTCGTACCCCCGAACTTTAAGGGGTCACAGGAGTCTTAAAAATGTGCAAAGAAGATACTACATAGCATAGTTTGATCTCTCTTGTAATTTTTTAACTACTCAATAAATGAGTATAATTTTTTTATATGTAATTCTACAAGATTTATTTAATATGAAACAAATTTTAAAATTTATGAAACTTTAGCCAAAACTAAAATAAATGATATTAAACATAAAGCTATTTGAACACATTGTGATTAGGCTTGCGCGGCAAATTGTTAGGTCAAAATTGAAGACATGACCAAGAAAATGACTGTATATTGTGCAAATATGTACAAACAAAGACTTATACCTAAATTCTCAGCTCAATTTTAATTAGAAATTATTTAAGAACTTTTTTCTAAAAAAATTAATAAAAATTTTAAAATTTTGATTTAAAATTTTTTTTAAAAATAATTTCTAATTAAAATTGAGCTGAGAATTTAGGTATAAGTCTTGATTTGTACATATTTGTACAATATAAAGTCATTTTCTTGGTCATGTCTTCTAATTTTGACCTCACAATTAGCCGCGCAAGCCTAATCACAATGTGTTCAAATAGCTTTATGTTTAATATCATTTATTTTAGTTTTGGCTAAAGTTTCATAAATTTTAAAATTTGTTTCATATTAAATAAATATTGTAGAATTACATATAAAAAAATTATGCTTATATATTGAGTAGTTAAAAAATTACATAAAAGATCAAACTATACTTTGTAGTTCCTTCTTTGCACATTTTTAAGATTCCTATGATCCCTTAAGCATCTATTCAGCGCTTAATGCATGGTGTTACCGTTTGGTAACAAATTTAAAAAATGAAATTATTTAAATTCCGATGCATTTAATTTTTTTTCCGTATTTTTCCCGTGATGTATGAGCATTAGAGATACAAATATATTTTTTTGGGACGAAACAAAATATTCATGCATTAGAGGGTTAAACCTTATTAGTTTCAATTAGATTAAATTTTCCCTAACTCCTAGAAGATAGCGAATTATTCGAGGTAGCATCCTTCAAATCCAGATTGCCAAATTATTTTCAAAGAAAATTGTAATTTGGTTGTTTTAGATTATATAAGTTTCCAGTTTTCATTTTTGTCCATCGTGATTTTATTGGTTATTCAATTTTACTCTAAATGCTCGATAAAAATCGCAGATATTTAGTAATGGGAATTTATTCTAAAGTGTCTTCCATTTTGAGTTTAAAACAAGCATGAGAGGATTCACTAAAGAAACCACGTTATCGGCGCAAATAGTTTATTTGTTGCTGTACAAATTATACAATTTTCGGCTCGTCTTCTTCAGAAAAACACTACACAACTATAATAGTGCCTCTTATAAAAAAAAAGATTTTAATTTTTTTCAAAAACTTCATTTTATTTAAGACAGTTTTTCTTTGCAAAATTGGAAATTTTTTAATCGTTACGTCTCGATCCTCATGTTGGCGCATACCCTTCCCTCCCCCTCTGAGCGTGCCGTAATTTATGTACGTCCCCTTATCGAAAAATTTAATATTTTGAAGCATATTCAATATATTTACTTTCAATGATCTTTCAATATTACTTTTATGATGTGGTTTTTTAATCTATCAATAACATTTGTTATAATTTTCAAAAAAGGATACCAATGAATTTTAAAAAGTACACTTTTGTTAAACATGTAATTTTTTTTTGTTCTGAAAAATAATTGTATGATAATTTATGTAAATATACATCGCAATAAAATGTAAGTTTTTAAAGAAAATTGTGTGGAATATTTTTGAGAAGAAAAAATAAGGCATTAAAGTGTTCTTCGATTCCAAGCACCACTAACAACCATTTCACCGATCAAACTGAACCGATTCCAAACACCACTATACAATTTCGATTAAGCAAAAAAAAAAGTGCCATACAAGTGCATATTTCATTAAGGGGTTATAGGAGTCTTAAAAATGTGCAAAGAGGGTACTACAAAGTATAGTTTGATCTTTCATGTAATTTTTTAACTACTCAATATATAAGTATAATTTTTTTATATGTAATTCTACAAGATTTATTTAATATAAAACAAATTTTAAAATTTATGAAACTTTAGCCAAAACTAAAATAAATGATATTAAACATAAAGCTATTTGAACAAATTGTGATTAGGCTTGCGCGGCAAATTGTGAGGTCAAAATTGAAAAAATTACCAGGGAAATGACTTTATATTGTACAAATATGTGCAAACAAAGACTTATACCTAAATTCTCAGCTCAATTTTAATTAGAAATTATTTAAAAATTAAATTTTAAGTCAAAATTTAAAAAATTTTATTAATTTTTTTAGAAAAAAGTTCTTAAAATATTTTCTAATTAAAATTGAGCTGAGAATTTAGGTATAAGTCTTTGTTTGCACATATTTGTACAATATAAAGTCATTTCCCTGGTAATTTTTTCAATTTTGACCTCACAATTTGCCGCGCAAGCCTAATCACAATGTGTTCAAATAGCTTCATGCTTAATATCATTTATTTTAGTTTTGGCTAAAGTTTCATAAATTTTAAAATTTGTTTTATATTAAATAAATATTGTAGAATTACATATAAAAAAAATTCTATTTATATCAAATAAACCAAGCATCAAATAAACCAAGATTAGTATAAAATACATTCTTCTCGCAGGTATAGCTGTAAACAAGTTGACCTGCAAACCCAGAGATCCGATGCCAGGATCGAATGTAATCCTTCTATAAATCATAATATCAATCAAATATCTACCGTATAGAGAGGGTTTGTGCACATTAAATCCATTGCGGTGCAATGTTTCATAGTCTTGCACAATATTACGAATTGGTTCCCAGTCAGATACAAGCATCGTCTTTCTGACGGCATTTTAAAATTACGAGGCACGTCGACAAAATTCCACAGATAGATATAACACAATGTTTAAATAACTTCTAATATAAATTCTAAAACCGCGTGCAGTAGAACTTCAACTATCCGAAGCATGAATGATTATCCGAATGTCGGAAAAAAATTTGCACCCGACCCACCTGGTAATGTTTGTCTTTGTTGGATGTCATACCTGATAATATTTTTGAACCAACCAAAAAAATTACTAGGCATGACATCCAGCAGAGATTACAAGAATAGGTAGGCAGGTATAAATGTTTATGGTGTCACATAATAAACTTTTTTACCAACTGTAACTGCTTCCCCTTTTTGTAGTCACCTGTTATTTATGCAAATTATCTTTTTTTAATAAGTATAGTAACTCAACTTGCCAAACGATACTTTATAGCTTGGATTTGATTGGGCTGATTACGACCGAAACTAGAATTTACGTGGTGAGTTTAAAGATCACAGGCATGAAAGTGCAAACTAACCAAAAAGGCTGAACTTTGAATTGAAATTTTTCGCACTATCGGCGTAACGACGTATCGGTGCAAACCCATAAAAAATTACTTATATTAGTTACTATAAAATGCACATATAAAAATACATAAATAATTTAATTTAGTTTTACTTTAAATCTGTATATCAATGCCATATTAAATTATATTTAATAAAAAAAATCTGTCCACTCATTTTTCACTTTCATTAAAAGACTAATTTTTCTGGAAATTAACAAAGCAGAATAATTTTAAAGCAGTTCCCATCTAATTCCAAAGCAGTAGAATTCCAAAAATAGCATTTAAATACCAATCTTATAAATCGAAACTACGAAATTAATACACAAAAAATTTTTTTAAAAAAAAGGTATAATTAATGCATTATTCAAATCTTAAAATTTTAATTTCACAAAAAAATAAATGCAAGAAAGCATTATAAAAACTGCAGTTTAAACTTAGTAAACTTGTTACAAATATTTATTCACATGCTTATTTCCCAGATCTCTTAATTATTATTATAAGTTTCGATTTCAAAATAACGCCAATCGCGCCAGACCGCCAAGCGATTTTCGAAATAATAAGTTATGAAATGCACAAAATACAACGTTTAAAACACTTTCCATTGATACCAATTATTAAACAAACATGCATTTTCATTTCACATGCAATTGATAAGATATTGATAAGATGAAGATCTATTATATCACAGAATGTATCGAATATCATTTTAAAAACCATGAATAGCAATATACTTTTTGATTTTATTTATTGAGTTTTAATTGTATTCCAATAAGGAAAGTTTATAAAAGCTTACTAATGAAAGGTAAAAGGACAACTTTGTAAATTTTTCCTACATCCATACCCACAACTAGAGTACCGTGTTGAGTACAACGTGAGCAGACTAATTTTTCCCGCTGTCGGCCATAGAAACTTTCGTTTGAAAATAAATAATCCAATAAAAGAAGAAAAAGTTTAGTTGTTTCTGAACTATTAGCTATTATTGACAGTTAAAATGCCCTAAGACGCCAAGCAAACCAAAACTACTTCGCATTTTTAACACAGCCAAATCTAACTGTTAAATCCGCTATTCTTATTGGTCCACGTAAGAAATAGCCCCGCCTCCTTCATTGCGTCACTGTCCTACGAGACACGTTTGGAGAAAGTGATTGACTGATCTGAATGAAGGTCGAATCAAAACATTGCCGACAGAGTAAAATCTTGTCCGTTTGATCTTAGGACCCCCCCCCCCCCCCCCATATATATATGGGTCACAATTTCTCAACGGTTCTGCATCGATCTCAGGATCGGCCAAAATGAGATTAAAAAAGGCGGAAATCAGCCGAAAGGCGGAAAACTTTCATGCCTGAGATCAGGAGTAGCTTTCGTGCGACGTTATTCAATTAACCTGCTAAGTGAGTCATCCCGTCTTCTCATAGGGAAAATGGTTGGTTGGTACATGTATTTCCGGGTTGTGTGCTTGATCAGATACCCACCTATAAACTTCGTCAAGTAAGACAGACGTAGACAGATTTTTTAACTGGCACACAGATAGAGAGGAATTGCACCCAGGGCGACGGCGGGAATTTCTCGAAGGAGGTGTGAGATACGTTGACAAGGGGAGGAGCTTAGGAAAGGTAGTTTAAAACTGACCAATCAGCTATTTACAGAAGGATTGAAAAATAAGATGAAAACGTCAATCAATGAATTAAGCATTTTGATTTGCTAGTTTCCGAATTCTCTGAACCTCCCTCTATAGTAGTTCCGGTATCTTCACCAGATGTCGCCCTCGGCCACAATGAGTTGCCTGCTCGGTACGATCCCGCCTTAAGGGGGAATAGTACCGAGAATCGGCTTCTCAAGCGAAGGCTTCTCTCAATGTTAATCCTATGGGGAAAAAATAAAAAGTCTACCACATTTCTCCGGCTGTATTGAATATTTTTACAAACGGTTTTTTTTATATGATACATGCAGTTGATTTGCCGGTCTCTATCTTTTCACTTTTTTGAAATTGGTTAAAATAATTTTTTGATTATTAATAAATCATTTTACAATATGAACTAGGTCGAAATTTGAAAAACTGAAAAGATAGAGACGTAGAACTTTAAATTTCCTTCGCATTGAAAAAAAAAAGTTCGCAATTATTTGCATTTTTAGGGTAGAAAAGTGGCAGCGAAATTATGAAATTTTCAATATCCAGTCTTATCCAGGAAGTAGCGCCCCCTAGGAATAGAAATTAAGCTCCTCCCCCTAAAGTTAGCTCCTCCCCTTTTAGTTAAAGATGCTGAAACTCAGATAAGATAAGGTACGTGTAGTTCAATTTCAAGAGTCTGCGAATTTTAACTTCTGCTCCGTAAGCTTTAGTTTCAATTCATTGTGTGTTTTTGGACGCCGATTTGGAAAATACAAATGGATTTTTTACTATAGCGTCCAGTTTAAAAGTTAAAAAAAAAAATTAAGTGGCATTGATTCATTCTATTGGATTCTAATTCTTAATAAGTAAAAAAAAATCTTTTTTAATTTCTTCCAAATGATTTATTTGAAAGAGTTTGAAATATGCTTTGGGGACTTGAAGTTCAGAAAAAGGCATTACAAAGTGTAAACAATTGCACAAATTTTGACTTGTATATTTTTGTTGAAATATTAATTTAAGGTAAAATCCGAAAAACATGTACTTCTTGAAGTTTTTGTTGTATAATTTACCATTTCTTTCAAATAGGATTTTTGCATAACGTTTTAAATCTGTTTTGGCATTAGGTAGCAGTATTGGAGTGTTTTATATTAGGTAACTTTTTTAAGTTTTTCATTTTTGATCTTCCGCGATTTTAATTAATGATTCGGCTCCACTCTCAATGCGAGGTCTTGTTGTGTTCTAATATAGTTTAGTTTTAGGTTTGAATGATCGTCGCACTAGAGCTACACGAGTGCTATTGGCGACGGGCGTCGTATTTTAGAACCACAGTCAGGTGACGAGCCAGCACCTGAGTAGGCACCCAACGCAACCGTTAAGGGCGACATCGTACGCAGCGTTAAGACTTTGAAGGATATTTAACGTGCACTCCCTTACACGGGGTATTATTCGCCGGGCATTTTTTGCTGCACGGGCCGTTTATCGGTTGGCAGCTACTTTTTGGCGATGCCCGGACCCGAACCTGGGACCTTTCGTATGCTAAGCGTGTGCTCAACCGACTGGGCTCCCCAGCCCCCTATACCACTAGTAATACTACTACTGTATTTTTTCATGCATGCAAACTTATGTTGCACAAAGTCATTATAAATATTGAAAATATTTGCAAACAAAGACTTATACCTGAATTCTCAGCTCAATTTTAATTAGAAATTATTTAAAAATAAAATTTTAAATCAAAATTTAAATTTTTTTAATTAATTTTTTTAGAAAAAAGTTCTTAAAATAATTTCTAATTAAAATTGAGCTGAGAATTTAGGTATAAGTCTTTGTTTGCACATATTTGTACAATATAAAGTCATTGTCCTGGGTAATTTCTTCAATTTTGACCTCACAATTTGCCGCGCAAGCCTAATCACAATGTGTTCAAATAGCTTTATGTTTAATATCATTTATTTTAGTTTTGGCTAAAGTTTCATAAATTTTAAAATTTGTTTCATATTAAATAAATATTGTAGAATTACATATAAAAAAATTATGCTTATATATTGAGTAGTTAAAAAATTACATAAAAGATCAAACTATACTTTGTAGTTCCTTCTTTGCACATTTTTAAGATTCCTATGATCCCTTAAGCATCTATTCAGCGCTTAATGCATGGTGTTACCGTTTGGTAACAAATTTAAAAAATGAAATTATTTAAATTCCGATGCATTTAATTTTTTTTCCGTATTTTTCCCGTGATGTATGAGCATTAGAGATACAAATATATTTTTTTGGGACGAAACAAAATATTCATGCATTAGAGGGTTAAACCTTATTAGTTTCAATTAGATTAAATTTTCCCTAACTCCTAGAAGATAGCGAATTATTCGAGGTAGCATCCTTCAAATCCAGATTGCCAAATTATTTTCAAAGAAAATTGTAATTTGGTTGTTTTAGATTATATAAGTTTCCAGTTTTCATTTTTGTCCATCGTGATTTTATTGGTTATTCAATTTTACTCTAAATGCTCGATAAAAATCGCAGATATTTAGTAATGGGAATTTATTCTAAAGTGTCTTCCATTTTGAGTTTAAAACAAGCATGAGAGGATTCACTAAAGAAACCACGTTATCGGCGCAAATAGTTTATTTGTTGCTGTACAAATTATACAATTTTCGGCTCGTCTTCTTCAGAAAAACACTACACAACTATAATAGTGCCTCTTATAAAAAAAAAAGATTTTAATTTTTTTCAAAAACTTCATTTTATTTAAGACAGTTTTTCTTTGCAAAATTGGAAATTTTTTAATCGTTACGTCTCGATCCTCATGTTGGCGCATACCCTTCCCTCTGAGCGTGCCGTAATTTATGTACGTCCCCTTATCGAAAAATTTAATATTTTGAAGCATATTCAATATATTTACTTTCAATGATCTTTCAATATTACTTTTATGATGTGGTTTTTTAATATCATTTATTTTAGAAGACATATACATATTAAAAAATTCTACTTATATATTGAGTAGTTAAAAAATTACATGAAGGGTCAAACTATGCTTTGTAGTACCTTCTTTGCACATTTTTAAGACTCCTATGATCCCTTAAAGCATCAAATAAACCAAGATTAGTATAAAATACATTCTTCTCGCAGGTATAGCTGTAAACAAGTTGACCTGCAAACCCAGAGATCCGATGCCAGGATCGAATATAATCCTTCTATAAATCATAATATCAATCAAATATCTACCGTATAGAGAGGGTTTGTGCACATTAAATCCATTGCGGTGCAATGTTTCATAGTCTTGCACAATATTACGAATTGGTTCCCAGTCAGATACAAGCATCGTCTTTCTGACGGCATTTTAAAATTACGAGGCACGTCGACAAAATTACACAGATAGATATAACACAATGTTTAAATAACTTCTAATATAAATTCTAAAACCGCGTGCAGTCGAACTTCAATTATCCGAAGCATGAATGATCCCAATAAAAAATCATCTGCTGGGACAGCAACAGGAAACTGCTGTCTTCCAGCAGCCAAACTGCTGATTCGGTGCCGGGAAAAGGTGTACTTAAAAGTCAATAAAGTGTCCGCGGGAATAATGCTGTTTCAGCAGTGCTGGCCAGCAGCGATTCATCACTTATTTCCAGACAGCTGCATTTTCTCCAGCGGTGAAACGGCAGCTGCCCAACAGTTACAGCTGTTTTCCTGCGGCGATTTAGCAGCGGGCTAACAGCAAGTGCCGATTTTCCAGCACTTTTCTAGTAAGCCGCCCAGCAGGATGCTGTTGTATGAAAACAGCAATATAGCGGCAATTCAGCAGTAATTTTCCTGCACCAGAAAATCCGTTGAATAACGGCAGCAATACTACAGCAATTCAGCACTTTTTTCGCTGCTGCTTCCCCAAACCGGATTCCTTCCCATTTATTTATATTATTTCTTCTAATTCCTTTTAATTTCAAATTTTAATTCCTATTTTATGCTATCCTTATAATCCCTTCTTTTTTATTTAATATTTCAATCTCATAATGCATTTCTTTTAAATAAGCAATTTTTATTAATTATTAATAAAATAATAATAGTATTATTAATAAATAATTAAGGTATACAATAAAATTAACACAAGATTCAATTCCATATTTTAAAATACATATTTATTCTTGACATTTTTAATAACAATTTTCTTCTTAACACTTCTGCATCAATCTGTGCTTTGAATCTTTTTGAGTTAGACTAACAGCTACTGAAAGAAAAAGAAATTTGGGTGAAAGAAAAATACAAAACTGTTGTTTTTACACAAAATACTACTAACAATAATTCTCAGTAGATATTATCTCAATTTTAGAAAAGCTATGATATTAATTATGCTATATATTATATTTGGCGATTCGAGTTATATTGACAAGCAACGAAAATTCAAAAATGTGGAGACATTCCAATTCATATTTCAATCAACTCGATTAGTATACCAACCCTATGTTAAATTTTCGATCTCGTCAACTGTCTGACCGGCCATTATACCATATATATACCCACTTAAGTTTTGTTTTTCCACTATCGGGAAGCCCTAACTATCTAAAATTACCCAAATAGATATCCGTTTCGTTTCTTATAGTTTTTACGATAGGAAACAACTTAAATAAAGCATGATTTATGGAAATTTTATGATGATTTCATGATTTAAAATCTAGACACAAGAGATGAATCGCAAGATTTGATCTAGAAACAAATATGACCAGGCTTCCAACTTAATAATAAACCTAACAGTGTATTTATTTAAGGAAATGCAATCATTATAGCGGAAAGCAAACTAATACAAAATAAAATCAAATTAATTCTACTTTTAAAACTATACTGGTTATCAAATTACTACTATGAACGCTATGTTATGCAAAATAAAGTGACCTCTCTTTTTATTTATCAAACACATAAAAATAGCACTAATAAAAGGTTTATAATTACCTGTCAGTGTTGTTCCGACCACTAATCTGGAAATAAAAGTATTAAGAAAACGCAAGTTGGAATTGAAAACAGTAAATTAAAGTGATCGTTCAAACATCTTTGCCAAAATATTATTACATTTCTGCGCATGCTCACAATCACATCTACTCTCAAACTGATGTTTGCCACCACAGGCTCAGCAGAAATACAACAGCACTAATACGGCATACAGTAGATCGGCAGCAGCCCACCAACATTTTGCCATCAGATAATCAGCACACATATGCCAGCAACGTAAAGGTGCACTTCCAAGCAGAAGTATGCCTACACAAGCACTAAACCATCACTTCCAGCAGTTAATCAACTGCCGGGCCAGCAGTTCACTGTTTACTGGGATTATTCGAATGTCGGAAAAAAAAATTGCACCCGACCCACCTACTAATGTTTGTCTTTGTTGGATGTCATACCTGATAATATTTTTCTACCAACCAAAAAATTACTAGGCATGACATCCAGCAGAGATTACAACAATAGGTAGGCAGGTATAAATGTTTACATAATAAACTTTTGTACCAACTGTAACTGCTTCCCCTTTTTGTAGTCACCTGTTATTTATGGAAATTATCTTTTTTTAATGCGTATAGTATAGTGTAGTAACTGTTTGTATATTTATCAATCACTTCTAAAAGAAACCTACAAATTTTTACATAAATTGAAAAAAAAAATTAGTAAAGCTTGTAACTAACTTGCCAAACGATACTTTATAGCTTGGATTTGATTGGGCTGATTACGACCGAAACTAGAATTTACGTGGGGAGTTTAAGGGGTCATAGGAGTCTTAAAAATGTGCAAAGAAGGTACTACAAAGCATAGTTTCGGTTGCGTTGGGTGCCTATTCAGGTGTGGCTCGTCACCTGACTGTGGTTCTAAAATACGACGCCCGTCGCCAATAGCCCTCGTGTAGCTCTAGTGCGACGATAATTCAAACCAAAAAAAAAAAAAAAAAAAAAAAAAAACAAAGCATAGTTTGACCCTTCATGTAATTTTTTAACTACTCAATATATAAGTAGAATTTTTTAATATGTAATTCTACAATATTTATTTAATATAAAACCAATTTTAAAATTTATGAAACTTTAGCCAAAACTAAAATAAATGATATTAAGCATAAAGCTATTTGAACACATTGTGATTAGGCTTGCGCGGCAAATTGTGAGGTCAAAATTGAAGAAATGACCAAGAAAATGACTTTATATTGTACAAATATGTACAAACAAAGACTTATACCTAAATTCTTAGCTCAATTTTAGTTAGAAATTATTTTAAGAACTTTTTTCTAAAAAAATTCATAAAATTTTTAAATTTTTGATTTTAAAGTTTTTTAAAAATAATTTTTAATTAAAATTGAGCTGAGAATTTAGGTATAAGTCTTTGTCTGTACATATTTGTACAATATAAAGTCATTTTCTTGGTCATTTTTTTAAATTTGACCTCACAATTTGCCGCGCAAGCCTAATCACAATGTGTTCAAATAGCTTCATGTTTAATATCATTTATTTTAGTTTTGGCTAAAGTTTCATAAATTTTAAAACTTGTTTTATATTGAGTAAATCGTGTAGAATTACATACAAAAAAATTATACTTATATATTGAGTAGTTAAAAAATGACATGAAAGATCAAACAAAACTTTGTAGTACCTTCTTTGCACATTTTTAAGAGTCCTATGACCCCTTAAAGATCAGGCGTAGCTTTCGTGCGACGTTATTCAAATAACCTGCAAAGTGAGTCATCCCGTCTTCTCATAGGGAAAATGGTTGGTTGGTACATGTATTTCCAGGTTGTGTGCTTGATCAGATACCCACCTATAAACCTCGTCAAGTGAGACAGACATAGACAGATTTTTTACTGGCACACAGATAGAGAGGAATTGCACCCAGGGCGACGGCGGGAATTTCTCGAAGGAGGTGTGAGATACGTTGACAAGGGGAGGAGCTTAGGAAAGGTAGTTTAAAACTGACCAATCAGCTATTTATAGAAGGATTGAAAAATAAGATGAAAACGTCAATCAATGAATTAAGCATTTTGATTTGCTAGTTTCCGAATTCTCTGAACCTCCCTCTATAGCAGTTCCGATATCTTCACCAGATGTCGCCCTCGGCCACAATGAGTTGCCTGCTCGGTATGATCCCGCCTTAACATCAAACTTTTGTTCGTCCATTTTAGTATTTTCATTTTGATCTAATTTTACTTAACTTTAATTGTCTTAATTGAATTTGTTGTAACCTAGTGTTGTGTACGTTCTGTGTTCAACTAAATTAAATGTTTTATAAAAGTTTCCCCGAGATTTTCATCTGTAACACAACCTAGCCATTACATCACTCTTTAATTTTAAATACACTTTTACTACTGTCATTTATGAAGGGTTATTATTAACTAAAACTTCAAAATGGAATGTAATAGATGAAAAAAACACACATTTGTCGAGAGGGAGGTCTACTTTAATAGAATAATGTGGATTATGTAACTTGTTACCAAACGGTAAGAGTATGCATTAGAGGGTTAAACCTTTCTTACTTTAACTTTTTCGCTTCGAATTTTTTATTGCTTCCTCGTAATATTTGATAGGAATAACATTACCGAATCTTTAGTTGTTCGGGCGTTTCAGTAAGGAAAGGATTAAATAAAGTGACTTCTGCAAAATCGCAAAAATATATTAATCCTAATAAACTAATTGTAAAGTGTTTTATATCATTTTAAAGAGAAGAAACGTTGCTATTAGAAAATTTCAAAATCTCAAAATCGATTTTTTTTAATGAATTTTATGTTCGCTGTTACCTTAAGGGGTCATAGGAGTCTTAAAAATGTGCAAAGAAGGAATTACAAAGCATAGTTTGATCTTTCATGTAATTTTTTAACTACTCAATATATAAGTATAATTTTTTTTATATGTAATTCTACACGATTTATTTAATATAAAACAAATTTTAAAATTTATGAAACTTTAGCCAAAACTAAAATAAATGATATTAAACATAAAGCTATTTGAACACATTGTGATTAGGCTTGCGCGGCAAATTGTGAGGTCAAAATTGAAACGATTGCACCAACTGGAGTAGAGCATGCTTGGAATGCCAAAACTCTTAAGTTCAGCGACATACCCATTCGGCTCTTTCAAACTTTTCTGTACCTCCCGAACGATTCCAGCAAGTCCACATTGACATAGTTGGCCCCTTACCGCTATGTCGAGGCTTCAGATACCTATTGACGATGATCGATCGTTTCTCGAGATGGGTTGAAGCGATTCCAATGGAAGACCAAACAGCAGAGGCTGTTGCAAAGGGGCTGATATCAACATGGATAAGTCGTTTCGGAATTCCACAACGTATTACGTCTGACCATGGAAGACAATTTGAAAGTCAATATTTTCTTCCTTAAGTAAATATCTTGGTTTTCAGACCTCAAGAACGACTGCGTACCACCCTCAGGCAAATGGACTGATAAAAAGACAACATAGAAGTATTAAAGCCGGTCTACGATGCTATTTGCAAAATAGTACAACTTCGGTAGATGCTTTGCCGTTGGTTCTTCTTGGATTGCGCACAACACTGAAAGAAGATATCGGCTACTCTTCAGCGGAATTACTCTATGGAAGTCCTCTTTGTTTACCCGGGGAATTTGTTGCCGAAACTCCCGGAGTTACGCATTCAGAGTTTGTACAGGCACTCCAAAAGGAAATACGTAAATTGAAACCCTCAAAAACGACTACTCATGGCAAAAAGTCTGTTTTCGTGTCGAAAGAGCTTTCGAATTGCTCTCATGTATTATTATACGACAATGCTCCGGTATCTTCCCTGCAACCAGTTTATCGTGGCCCCTTCGTCGTTAAAGAGCGAGCATCCAAGTATTTCGACATTGAAATCAAAGGTATAGTTAAACGAGTATCAATCGATAGATTGAAGCCTTGCTTTACACTGCAGGAAAACTCAGAAGAGTCAGGGACGGATGCTCCGTCATCAGCCGTCAGAGGGCCTCCTCCCACTCCTTCTTCCAACAAGTTGGATGAATTGTCGCCGAAAGGCAGAAGCTATACGACGAAGAGGGGTAGAACGGGGAGGTTCCCGAAACATCTGGAACATTACGTACCATAATCGCTGTGGCTGGGAGGGGAGTGTGTAGCGGTGGGATATTTACTACTCTCGTCTGGCAACACATTAGCTTTGTAGTTTACGAGATCTGTGTTTTACCAAATAAATTGCTACTTCCTCTGTCACTAGGAATGTTTCTTTATTGATTTTAAGTTATTAAACATCGAAGCCAGATAAGTATCAAGTCTCCCTCTTCAAAGATAACAAATATTAACGACGAATATAAATATCAAGTATTATAAAAAAAATATGGCAAACATGAGATTTGCATTTTGCAATAATTTTGGTGAGCTGAATTCGTAACGCGTGAAAATATTTCAATAACCAAAACAAACAAGAGAACCACGTTCGACAACTTCTTCCTTGGCGCGTTTGGCGCCATTTTGCCTTGCAACCTCAACACAACACACGGCGACACCGGAATGTTAACACACGAATACCTACCATTGTCGAAACTATATTTTTTTCCTGATCTTCTTATGGCTATGTCCAGACGGCGACAATTAAAACAAAAACTTGGCGACCGCCAAACGAGGCAATAGCGAACGGTTTTTTCGCCAAATCGTAGGTTTTTTTCAAACGCATGCGTCTGGAGGATCTGTTTGGTCTGCCCAATGCCGGTGTTGTGCTAGAAAAGTGGAATGGGATGAAAATCGCTTGTTTTAAACTTTAAAGCGTGACCTTGATTTCAATATTGATACGAAAACATTAAATGTGGTTAGTAATATTAAAACGTAACAAATTTAATTGTTGGTTTATAACATAGATTTTTAACTTTTATAACACAATTAAATTGGATACTATCCGAGATTTTTTAATTAATTTATCTGGACCCGTATACGATCTCGGGTCTACAGAATAAGATCAAGAAGAGCTGACCACTAAGCCAGAGAGATAGGGTATAATACATTTATATTAAGAGTTAAATTTAAAAAAAATCATTTTAATTAAAAATTTAGATACATTAAAATATAAATGCTAGATTCGTAAATAGCTTCATGGGGCCAGTAGGTTCAGTTAGATTTTAAATTAACTCATAAGCGTAAAGTATTGGAGAGAAGGATATTTAACGAAGAATTATTGAAGGATATTTAACGTGCACTTCCGCCACACGGGGTATTATTCGTCGGACATTTCTGGCTGCACGTGTCGCTTATAGACCGGCAGCTATTTTGGCGATGCCCGGACCCGAACCTGGGACCTTCCGCATGCTAGGCGAATGCCTAATCGACTGGGCTCCCAAGCCCCTAGACACTTTCAAGTCTTTAAATATTTACATTTATCCACCATTATTTTATTTCGCTTTATATAACATTTTGACAAACCAGTATCAAAATCATCAATCATATCAAACCAGTTTCATATAATATTGGACAAACGTTTTTGTCATAATGCATAAAAAACGCAAGAAAAAAATTAAACACATCAATTTAAATGGAGACATTTAAGGTTCTCAAAATGTAATTTAAATTCAATTGATTAAAAATAGTTTTATGCACTTCTACTTCAATTACCCTTTTTTTATTTTTTCCCTTTTATTTTTTTTATTGACAATAGCAACCCTACAACAAATTAACATGGCTTTAAATAGGAAAAGTTGTCGGGATTTTCGATTGTCTCTGACAACTTTTTTCCGGGTTACTTGGCGAAAATGGAATTTTTAATTGCTTTTTTGGCTTTCGATTTGATTATTTGAAAATTTCCAATGATGAATTCGGTTTTTCTCTCAGAAGTTACCATAGCGCAAGACGCACCGAATCAGAGTATTCTCGTAGACATTTAAGGCATGCGTTAATAGCTAAAACACCGTGCGTCACAATTGAGGTGCAGTCACCGTGCGTCAATGTTTTCGTTGACGCACGGTGTATGAGTTGCGGTTGTTTCATCCTCCATTCGCGCGCATCACAATACAAATTGTATGGGGATCACGTGACACACCACGTGACATTTTTGTTTTTATTGTCGCCGTCTGGACATAGCCTATAACAAACAAGAGAACCACGTTCGACAACTTCTTCCTTGGCGCGTTTGGCGCCATTTTGCCTTGCAACCTCAACACAACACACGGCGACACCGGAATGTTAACACACGAATACCTACAATTGTCGAAACTATATTTTTTTTCTGATATTCTTATCAGTGTAAGTTTATCGCACTTTCTTATCGGTTTAAGTTTGATCGCACTTTAGGACTTAGATTCTTTTCCCACTAATTTTGCAGGATATGGTGGGTGGTCGTGGTTGGTTGTTGGCAACGACGGCGCACGGCACTTTCGTTGTCAGGTGGTACGTTGTTGACGACGCGGCGGAAGGGATGGCGCTGGCATGTAGGGACCGGGGCGGGTCGTCTTCGGCGCTGATCGGTGGCGGAGACTGGCAAGCGCTGGTTGGCTCGCTGGTGGCACGGAACAACGAGGTCCTCCAGGACGGTGCCGACAGAGTGGTCACGTCAGGGACGGTGCGGAACGTCGTCGGAGCGAAGGCAGGAAGCCGCAGACACAGAAAGATGAGGGTTGGGACGTACAGTCACTACTGGTCTGCCGATGGGGAACAGCCAAAAGTCTTTGTTGTTGTTGACAACGCTGCGGTACTTGCATTGGAGCCCGCTGCCGACATGTTGGAAGAACGTGGACGGCTGCGGAAGTCGTATCAGGTGGCTGGGCTGCTGCGGACGGGCTATGACCCAGTTAGGTGCCGGGGTAAGACACTGGTAACATCATGGGAAATTGCGAGATTTTCCGCACAAGCTTTCATTTATGTATCCTGTCGACTCATTTGTAACATGTTGAGTTACAAAGAGTATCAAGACAGGTTTTAAAACAGTTTATTTGGGTTGGGTGGGGAGAAGTTTAGACGTGATTCTACATGGAGGTTATTTTTGGAAGTGCGCAGGCAAAAAATAGGTGCTATGTTGCTTCAGAGGTGGACACGTGATCATCGAAATATCTGGACTATGATTCAATATCTTGTGATAGGGGCTCTAGAAGTTGACTGAACATCAGCGATATAACTGTACAGGCTAAAATGATTCAATCACAGAGAGTTTAAGGATTATGCGTAGGATCGGAGCGCGGAAAAACTGTTGAGACAAAATTGTATCGGGGATTAAGGAAATGTGGGATATTTAAATATAGAAAATAATTAATAGGACTTTCAAGTATTGGTTTTGGGAATTTCGTTTCATGTATTGCTTTTGATGAACCTTTATTGTACAAGACAGTAAATCATCATCACTATCTCCTATATCTGAGCAAGCCAAATAGAGGTATTCCGTGACGGAGCCAGTTATGGTCATTACCTTAGATCGTATCATCAAGTCTCTAGTCAGTGTTGGACAAATTTTCTTTGCAAAAACAATTAATGTTTAACAATTAATCAATAGTTAATTGCGGAAAACTGCAATTAACAATTGATCAATTGTAATTGCGAAAAACTGCAATTAACAATTGATCAATTGTAATTGCGGAAAACTACAATTAACAATTAATCAATTGTTAATTGTGAAAAACTGCAATTAACAATTAATGAATTGTTAATTGCGGAAAACTGCAATTAACAATTAATTAATTGTTAATTGTTACTACTGCAATTAACAATTAATTTATGTTAACTCCGACCAACACAGGCAACCCGACCGACCAATCAAGTCTGAGTCTGACTACCTACAAAGACCGACAACCGGACTGACCGACCAAGATCGACACCTGACCGACCGGCCGACCAAGACCGACTAACCGATTAACGTCGAACCACGGCAACAATCCGACCGGCCTACTGACTTGCCGGCTGGCAGACCAAGACCGAAGACAACCAAATATCCAACCAATTGACCAACCAACCATAAGTAATGGAACTAACAAGCCAACTAACCATAAGGAATAGAAGGAATAGAACTATTCAACCAACCAAACCAAACCAAACAACTAACCAAAACCAATCACCCAACCAACCAAATTTACCAACCCAACAAACCAACTCGTTCCGTTTTAATATAAAGTTAATTGCTATTTTAATTGTTTCATAAAACAACTTAAAAAGTTAAAATTAATTTTATTGCAATTAAACTTTTAATTGCATAGTGCAATTGTATATTTAATTGCAATTAATTTAATTGCAATTAAAAATTCAATTGCAAGGTGCAATTGAAAATTCAACTGCAATTAATTGAATTGCAATTAAAAAATCAATTGATAGGTGCAATTGAAAATTCAATTGCAATGAATTTATTTGCAATTAATTGAATTGCAATTAGTTTAATTGCAATTAATTCAATTGCAATTACTTTTACAATTGACAATTGATCAATTGCATGCCCAACACCGTCTCTAGTGATGAAAAGGCACTCTTAGCTCGTCATTTTTTTCACCAAAGGCTCGTACCTAAAATTTCGTCATGCTTTTTAAATGCTGTAATTGGGTTAGTTTGTAAAGGCAAATATCCCCCAAAAAAGCTTCGTTACAGTAAACAAACGCCAATCTCAAAAAAAAACAAAAAAACTATGCATTTATTTTATAACAAAAAAAGTCATGAAAGTTGTCGCAAAAAAAGCCGTGGTATAAAATAAATGCCAATCTCTTATTTAAAACTTTTCGGTCGTAATAAATAGAATAATTTAAGTTTCACTGCCGTAAAAAATTGCACTGTTTGAGGTTGGTGCCCCCATCTAAACCACCCTCTATACCTTTATATAAATGTATTGAGATCATATTATTGTTAAAGTTTTTTTTTTTTTTTTGAAGTATCCTTCGATATTTTGATTTAGTAATTCAAGTTCTTTTGCGTGATTTAATTGTTTAGGGGGATTAAGATGGGCACCAACCTCAAACAGTGCAATTTTTTTTACATCAGTGAAACTTAAATTATTCTATTTATTACGACCGAAAAGTTTTAATAAAGAGATTGGCATTCCTTTTATATCACGGCTTTTTTTGCGACATCTTTCATGACTTTTTTTTTTGTTATAAAATAAATGCATAGTTTTTTTTTTTTTTTGAGATAGGCGTTTGTTTACTTTAACGAAGTTTTTTTTGGGGGATATCAGTAGTTTTTTTTTTAATTTATTTTATGATATGCTTTTTAAGGTAGGGTGGATTACCAACATGTTTTATGAACAAGTTCAAAGGATGTAAAGGCAATATGACTACAAAATACAATAAATAATTTCCATGGTTAATCAACAATGCCGAATTGAAGTTAAAATGGTTGAGCATCAATATGAAACATTGCAATTGGTGAAAGTGAATTGCACATCGTTGGAATTCACTTGGCCGCTGGCATCTTTAACGAAAATGATAATTATTAAATGTTTCACCTATTCCCGGCCCCCTTTTCACTTTAATCCTTTCCAGTCGGGCCAAAGCGAGAGTTATCTTCTTCATATAGGCATTCAGATTTTCCAAAGCTCGATTTTTAGGCACTTCTAGACCTCAATGTCATCTTTCACTATGAGCTCAACGACAGTTTCGGGGATCATTTCAAGCATTTTTCTGTTGATGTGTTCTGTTTGCGCCTTTGTGGGCAGTAGCCAAATTGTCTTCTTTGGTAGCTGCTGCATGTATTGGCACAACTCTTACAATTTATCGCTCCTCGATTCGCCTTTGAACTTTCTTTTCTTTACTTTACTTTCGATTCTTTAACGATATTTGAAATTGGTTGGTAAGAACTCTTTCCTGTTTCATCTGTTAACTGAACAATTAGAACAGTTTTAATAGATGACGTTTTATTCCCGATACATTGTTTTCGACACGTTTCGAGATTACATCGCAGCTTTTATTTTTCGTGTACCTCAGCCGTCTCTTATGCCTAGTTTTTTTTTCACTTTTATAGGCATCTTTAATTTTAATTTTCTTTTACGGTTACGTTGGGTGCCTATTCAGGTGTTGGCTCGTCACCTGACTGTGGTTCTGAAATACGACACCCGTCGCCAATAGCCCGTGTAGCTCTAGTGTGACGATAATTCAAATCTAACCTAATCAATTTTCTTTTATAAAACTAAAAAGTATCTTGAATATTCAAGAAAAAACAATAACCAAGTACAATTCTTAGGTTATGGTTATGTGTTATATTTCTAACATTTAGTAACAGCTCATGTTAAAAAACGTAACTTTAATTATAAAATATTACTTTGGCATAATAAAATATTCCTCAATAAATTTTAGAAAAAAAAAAGCATTTCTTTTTCATAAAAAAAAATAAGCAAAGATTACTTTGACAAAAAAATATTCCTCAATAATTTTTAGGCTTAAAATTTATGTTTTACTCTTTACGAAAAAAAAAACCAACAAAGCTATTTTTTGAATGGTATTGGCAACTGAATATGGCAACCAAATAGGCAAATATGACTGTTTACATTTCTAGTCAATCGATATATCCATTAACTGGAGTTATTCATAAGTTTTCTAAATAAAAAAGCCAAAAAGTTTGATGAAGCATTCCGTTTATTAATTAGAATTTTTTTTTCAATCTGTCGATTCAGATATTAGATTAATCATATATTTTAGAAGCTGTAATAATAACATATTAATTAACGGCGCTGTTATGCGGCTCTTCAATGAAAACACAGTAAACCTTGGCTCGTTTTCGGAGGTACTTGGCCGCTAGGAAGGCTTGTTTATCGCGCTTTCATACAGCGAAAGGTAATATAGATTTTAATTAATTAAAAATAGAAAAAGTTATTTTTGAAACTTCAAACCTACGAAAGGGTCTGAATTGCGGCATTCTGAATCATTTGTAAAAACCGCTTCCAGATTCATGGTCTTGTAATGGCTGTAGGTCACTTCAAAAATTAGGTCAAAACTTGACTAAAACTGCTCGAAAGATTTCATTTTCGAAAATTTCCATATTTTTTTCTTCTCCGCTGTTTTTGACTCTAGAATAACCAATTTTTTTTTTATCTAAAGTAATCTACAAAACCTCTTTACTGTATTTTTTTTATTGTTCTACGAAGTTAAATTGCCTCGTAGAAAATAAAATCAATTTCGCTGTTAACATAGCGAAATGTTTTCTGTATATATACATAACTGCCGTTTAGCCCTTGGCGTCATTTTGAGATTGGCGGGCGGAACGACCGTTCCGTCTGATGTTGTGCGTTTGTGGCGGAGAGTAACTCAATATAATTTAGCAACCTAAGCTCCCATTTTAGTGTATCAAACATATAAAATAGACTAAACATGATGAAAATTAAACTGTTAATTTTTGTGAAAATTTCTTCAATATTGCGGTAGATAAAATTTTAAATTTCGTTTGTGGAAAAAAGTAATAAAAATATAGAAAGAACAAAACGTTTTCCTTATCACTTCTCAAACTTAAAGAAGGAAGAAACTCGGAAAGATTATAATACAAGTGACTTTGAATAACTTACGTTGTCGCTAGTTGCTTTTAATTAAATCCAATTTCCTGCCAACCACTGTGCCACACTGTATATTGAAGCTACATAGTTATTTTTTCTGTTTCTTTTTTTATTCTCCAACTGCATAGAAAAAAATATTTGGTTGAAATAACAAACAATTCGCTCATTTAAAAATTGATTTTGGTCTATATAGTGACAGCAAAATTTTGTTATTCGTACTAAATTATTTTATTAAAACCAAATGATTTTGTTGATTCTACAAAAGTTTAGTTGGTTTTACCAAATGATTTTTTTGATTCTACAACAGCTTAGTCGTATTTACAAAATGATTTTGTTGATTTAACAAAAGCTAAGTCGTATTTACAAAATGATTTTGTTGCTTTCACAAAAGCTTAGTCGTATTTACAAAAGGATTTTGTTGCTTTCACAAAAGCTTGTCGTTTTTACTAAATGATTTTGTTGATTTAACAAAAGCTTAGTCGAATTTACAAAATGATTTTTTAATAAAAGCCTAACAACAAATTCGAACAACAACAGATTTAAAGAAAGACGTATGTCCCAGTGTACTCATTAACCCCAGGACTTTTCGGAATAATTTTTCTAGCACAAATACTTTTGTAGTATGGCTGTGATAAAAACTGGGAATCTTCTCGTTGAGATGTCGGTCGATTATCCACCTGGACCATAAATCCTCAACGAAATATTATTCAGGAGAAACACAAACATTATTTTAATTGATAAAAATTTTAGCTTTACTTCTTTGATTTGCTATTTGTGGAAACGATAACGTCATAGTTAGAAACAACCAATAGCAACCAAGTCAGATTTGTTGAGACGATAAAAATATTGAAAATATAGTCAATAAAAGTAGTAAGAGTAGTACAGTAGTAAAAAAACGCGTAAAAAACATTGGTCCTTCCAACAAAAAATATTTATGCATGCTTTTGGCGTACTAGGCATTTTTGTGACTCGGCATATTCTTCAAAACTGAGAGACATTTTTCGTAGCATGGCCTAGCTAGGCGGTTCTCGTTTTCAATTTTGACGCTAAGTTTACATTTAATTTAAGCTCCCTGCAGATGTGGATTTTAAAGTATGCCAAAATTTAGTTTTGCTGAGAATAATCAAGCCACATTGTTATTCAATTGACCTTTTTCATGCCATATAATTATTCGACAGGCGTGCCTACAATTTTCCCAACCTGGAAGTCTTCCAACTCAGGTGGGATTGGAATTCACCATCTTAGGATCATGAGACGCGAACGCTAAGCTATACTCCCCTGCGATGGTTGTAGCTCTTTTAAATGGTAATTCAAATGGGTCTCTAAACCAAAGTGTCTCTGTGTAAATCTAAAGGAAACGTATATATATTTTTAAGCTAAATAACAATTGTTTTTTTTACATACTCTTTTCATATGATAAGCTGGCTTACAGGTCTCTATAATACCACCATTTGAAATGGGTTCGAATTGTTATAAAAAAATAATAATTTATAATCTTACAACAAAATATATTCGTTTAATTTCAAAAAGTGATATTATAGAGCCCTGTGATAGCCACCTACATTTTCATATAAAAACCGTTTGTACAAATATTCAATACAGCAAGTAAGTACTCAATAATACAGCAAGTGCAATAATTTGGCGTGGAATTATTTTTTCACAGAACTAACACACAGTTCTGTTCCGAAGTTCTGTTCAGGCAGTTCTGTTCCGAAAGCCGCTACCATTCTCCCTTAGTGGTGGGCATTCAAATTATAGATAATAATTGAATAATAACAGCTTTGTTAGCACGTATACTCTCATCATCACACATGTGTCACTTAACAAGAACCTGAATTAATATTTTTTTAAAAATTAGAAAAGTAAAAAGTCATAAATTTACAAATGTGGAGCTGTATAATTAAAATTGCGGTATTCGATTGGGGAGGGGGGATGGGGACAAATGGGCAGAATTGCTCATATGAATGATTTTATTTTAAATTTAGTTCCGTTCGTATTTTATTACATTTTTAGAGGGGCAATTGACCACATGGAAACTAGAAAGCCACAAAAAAATAAATAAAAATAATTTAAAAACTTTTTCTAGTGAAATTTTTGAGCCACTGATCTTAACTTTTTTTAAATAAACATTGCAGTTTTTATATTTTTTAGCAATATTATAAATTATTATTTTAAGAAATCGTGAGTACAATTTCAATTTTCTTTAAACTTGCATTTTCTTCATGCTTGCATTTTTAATTGCAGAAAAAATTCTATATGAACTATTTTTAACAAATAAAAATTCGAAAAATTATTACTACAGTTTCTGCGAAATTTATGATTCCAAATTTTTTCCCTTAATTTTTATTAACAAAATTGCTTTTTTTCAATGGTTTTCACAATGTCATTTTGTATGAATAATAATAAGTCTATTTCACAAATTTTAAATTTTTAGAAAAAAAATATATAAATTTGGGGCTGAAAGGGTAAAAAAAATATGTTTACTGTAGTGTAATGATTGAAAAGTTGATGCAGAATAAGTTCATTATAAATCCATGTGCGTTTTGAATTAAGAGAGAGAGGAAAAATGACTGATATAATTGATTTCACCCTTTCAATCCCAGTGATACCTTATCACTTTCAATTTTTTTTTCAAATTTTTATGTCCCGTTATGACATCCAAACACGCATCATTCCATTCTTCACACTTCGTTCTATTCGACAATATTTTACATTAATCTCAATGGAAGTCAGAACTACTATTTCTTTTTTATTTCAAAAATATCTAACAAGCGTTTCACCTGATTTTTGAAAAGTTCACTTCAGTTCCACATATTTAAAACACAATTTAAACTACTTCGGTAAAAATACATAATTTAGAGGTGCCGATCCCCCCCCCCCCAGAGACAACGACGCACCCCCCCCCCCCCCAAAAAAAAACGCTGTAGATTTTATATTTATATAGACTTATGGAATACCTACCTAAGCAATTTTCACTATACTGAGTACATATAGGAATCATTACAATGCATACATGAAACGTTATAGTAAATCAATATTTTAAATACCATCGAATTGGGTGACTTTGTCCTAAGAAATAAAACCCAAGTACTGACTTGCTTCTTGAACATTTTTCTACTGATAGGTCAATGAAGAGTTGCCACTAATTGAAAAAAGGGAAGCGCGTTCTCAATAGCATACGGAATTACATCTTATTTTAAAATTTTCTTTAAATAGATTTTCTTTACAGCATAAGCTATCGGGAATCTAAGTAATCGGTAAAAGTTCCGCTTAAAATTTATGTAATTATGTATATTTTTTTAATCCATAAAAATAGCCGGACACGTGGTCCAATCAAAAACGGCTTCCAATTCCTTCCTTCAATTCTTAGTGCATAAAGATGCACTCTTCGCTTTTTATCTAATGCAACACAATTGACATCATTAAACAAATTAGAATTATTTTATCATGTTTACAGATATAGTTTCACTTTGAAAAGTTACTATTTATTAAAATTACTATTATTAAAATTAAATATTAAACAAAATTTTTACCGTAAAACTTGGAACTGAACTACTTAGCTAAATTTAATCACTCACATATTTGATCCCAGACGACAAGTATCTCCCTACTTTTTCTAACTAATGCAATCATCAAGTTTCTCCTTCGAGTATAATTTGGAGGTCAAATGGCTTTTGGGCCTGAGTGTGAGTATGTATCCTACGTCAGATATATTATCCGAAGGTCATTCATTCAAAGAAATGTTATACAAAAATAATTGTCAGCACATTGATTTCTTCGACGCCGGGCCTCTTAAAACAGAATTATCATTTTGCATATTGTTAAAGATTTTAGTTGCGATTCCTTTAGCTAGTGTATTTTAAGTGCTTAATGTAACAAATTAAGGGTTTTTTTTCAATTAAATTACTTATAATGTGAGTTTAATTAGTAAAAAGTGCAATTCTGCAATTGTTAGCCCAGACCCCCATTGCAAAAAATGTCTATTTAATTCAACAAGATACGATCACAAATTAGGAAAAGGCCGTTCCTTCCTTGCGGTTAGGAGGCTACGTCTAAAGACAGCTTAATAAAACATGTAATTTTACAGTATTCACCAAATAAATATCTAGAAATTGATAATGAAAATTATTAGTATCTCTAGTGCTTAATGAAGGGAAGGAGGGGTGGGGTAACATTTTTAAAATCGAATTTCTTGAAAGCTGACATCAAATTCTTGCTGATAAAGAGTAAAATTTGTTTTTAAAAAAATCCCGCCATTCAACTATATTCTAACCAAGATGTTTAATTTTCTGGCTTTAATATTCTTTAGTCGTCTTTATACAAAAATCAGCCTAGTAAAAAAGTTTTAAGATCCAGGTGCACATTAAAAAATACAAAACAATGTTTTTCATTATTAATATTGATCAATATTTTTGGCTCCCAAAATTGCTTAAAGTGTAAAATTTGAAACTAAAATTATCAGTAATATCAAACATAATTAACTTCTTAGTATTTGTATCCTTTAAAATTCTTTAGTATCCTTTCTTTATTTGCCTAACCTTCTGAAGGATACAGACGTATAAACTCGTCAAGAAGGTTTATAAGAGGGTCTCTGACCAAGCACACAAGCCAGAAAATATATGTCTAATAACCAACCCGTCAAATGACTGTTTTTCCAGCAACACACATAAATTTTAAATTTTTATAAATTTATTAATTTTATTAAATTCCAAAATTTGAAGCATGGGGGAGTCCACAAAGGTTTATAACCACCAACTACAGAATTCTTTAATTAAGAAATTAAATTTTCAGTTAAAATTTTAATTTAAATCTCAAGCAGTAAAAAGAAGTTTACATTTCTGCCAATTCGCTTTTTCAGAGGGTTAACAAGATCTAAATATTCAAATTATATAAATGAAAATCTTACCGGAATCTTTTCCATGACACTTTAAAATAAGCTCTTGGAGTATTTATAGTACAGTGCATTTTAACTTCATTTAGTTTTAAAAAATGGATGCATTTAATAAAGGAGTATCTTTGATGCTTCCCCCTCCGTTTCGAAATCAACTATGTACAATACAAAAAAAAAAAAAAAATATTAACAACACTTCTAAGCGGGAAAATTGCTCGCATGCCATTGGTTAAAAAGAAATATGGAGGAGTCATCATTTAATCGAATTGTATATGTTATACAGACAGAAGGCAGATGCGAAAGTGTTTTGTTTCAGCTTTAAAAGAAATCATAGATTGTTTATGGGTAATAAATGTCAGAAAGATTCGTTAGGCCTACGCGATATTCCATTATCTATGATCTTCTTTCTGTAATGTTCATTAATAAGGATATTGGTTACCATTTTTGATTCTTGAAGGTTGGGGGGGGGAGGGTTATGCCCCCCCCCCCCTTGAAGTCTGGGGGAATGGTTATCCCCCTTATAGCCTTAAAATATATAACTCGAAGTGTTTTTCGGTTATATATATAATAAAAAATAAAATGAATTTTTTTTCTCATGGAACTCTTATTTTTGACCTAAAATAAGCTTATTTTGTGAATACAAGATGTTTCTGTAGTGTAGTAAATTTTTGGGACTGAAAGGGTTAATGAACTTTTTAATGATTAAATTTCTTTTTTTTCCAATAAATTTTAGTAAACATAACGCACGAAATAATTTTATATAATAATATGAGTGATGCTTGGATGTGACTCCAAAATCTGTAAAAAGCATAATAATAAAATAACATGCCAATTGTTTAGGCAAGAAGTCAAAAACAAAATTTCAAAATTTGCATTTTTTAAAAAATATATTTTGCATTTAACTTCTTTTTATAAATATTTCATTTAAAATTTTTATTTATCAATGCCACAAAATATTAAATGAATCTTAAAGTTTTAAAACGTTATAATATAAAATTCTAAAAATTATAAAGTCTAAATTAAGACTAGTGAGATGATAATTGTAACTAAACTAAATAAAGACTTAACTAGAAGCTAAAATAAGTGTTTTAAGTTCGCGCAATGTGTTGTTATAATGTTCACTTAATTTATTGAAAAAAAAAAAGTGAGAAAAATACCAAGTCAACACTTAATTCATTTTATAGACATTGCTTTTTTTATTAAAAAAAACAAACAAATATTTGAATATATCTTCAACTTGTATTTTATCATAGAAAATTTTAAAAAAAGATAATAAATTGAAATCGTTAAATGACCATTAAATAACATCAAGATAAATATGCTTGTGCTGAAAATAAATAAATACAAAACTAAAATATAAATCTATAAATAATTAAAAGCTAGTACAAAAAATGTTAATAAAAATCAATGAATAACTTACAAATAATTTATAAAGAAACAAAAACCAAATACTTTACATATGCCATTCTATATAGCTGTTTTTTAGTTTAACTTCAAAAGATAAATTATTTTGGAGAAATATGTACCTTCTGTGAACAACAAAGTATTTGTTTACAAACAAAAAAATATTCTTTGCTTACCATTTTTGAAATGACTATCAGCCAATCAGAGATCCCAATCTCCACGATTCTCTTACTATGTTGATACTTGAAGATCTTGCAGTAAGCAGAGATTCGCAAAAATTACTACATTGACCTACATCACATCTTTAACGGTACAGATAGGTCCCTACATTTGGCAGGGCATTAATATTATGAACTAAACTCTTATAAACCTTTAATAACCACGATTTCACAGCCGTTACTGTAGCTGGGCTTGGCAAGGAACGAATTATTTCCATACTTATTTTTTGTTATTATAAATCACGTGCTAGTCGTTTCAAGGACGAAAGTCGAAAAGGGACTTTTAATGCGTCATCTTCAGCATCGGACCACTCAAAATTATAGATGATCGTTCGCTTGATTAAACTTACAAAATATTCGTATTTTTCTTCTGGTGTTTTTTTAAAAATTTATTTAAAATATTTTGTGGTTGCTTTTGCATGTTAATTTACTCGATTGCTTGTTTAAATGAAAACACATAGAATAATTTATAGTTATTATATCTTCGCATAGATGGCAGCACAACTTTAAGCAGTGATTGTGTAGGAAGTTTACAAGGTTTTTACAAAGGGAGGTGTAGGGGAAGGGAGAATCTCTTGCTTCTAAGAGATTTTGATGATTTCAAATAAATAAAAATTAATAAAAAAAATCAATATAAAAATTCTATTAGTATTATAAATAATTCAAAATTAATTATTTAATTATTGAAATTAATTATTAATTATTTCAAATTTACTAACAACAAGAATACCAGAAAGAATTAAATTTTAATATTTTGAAAAATATTTCTTGTACAGATTTTTATTTCTTAACTGTTGTCCTAATAGTTATATTTATAAATCATATTTGTTATTATTTAAATTATCTATTGTAAATTACTAAAGTTTACTATGAACGATGTATTTGGAAAAAATGAAAAAGTTTAAATAAAATTTATTTAGTTCGAAATATTGAAAATCAGTCTATATCCCGCTTGTGTGTTTGATCAGAGACCCGTTAATAAGAATTCGTCAAGTAAGACAGACACATAAAGAATTTTTTACTGTTACATAGAAAGGAAGTACACCCAAGGCAAAGGCGGGAATCGAACCCGCACCCGTTACAGCGCGCAGACTGCTAGCGTAATGGTCTGTGATCCAAATTTTTCGGCCATCCAGGCCTCACTTTCAAAGGTTTTGTTGTGAGAAGAGTGGAGTCAAAACAAATTCTGTTGCATTTGCAATTTCTCTTGGAAGAATCTATTGACTCGAAGGCGACGCACGGCAAGGGGCTGTTAGAACGTGGGAACTATTGGATGGATTATTAATACATTAACTGAGATTTATTGAGAAAGAACTGAATATAATAAACTATTATATTAGAATTTAAAAATCATGTCCCCAAAATGAACAAATAATGTTTTTAAAAAGTAATAACCGTTTTCTACACCAAAACCGACCTTAAGTTTGCAGTATACAAATGTTCTACGAGAAAAAGGGTAAATAGTTCTCATTTTTTGAGTGCGAGAATCGAATGCAAAAAAAGTGTTTCACATTCAATAAACAAATTTATTTGTTATTTCAAGACATAAATTTATTATTTTTATTAGTTTAGCTTCAGTTAGAGTGTTATTTTAATTATTTTTTCCTTCGATTTTGACGTAACAGGGATCACGAATATCGGGATCAGAGGAGCAGCCAATAGGAGCAGGCGACAATTCGGCGCCAGCAGCGTTATTTACGCAGATTCCTCCGCCTAGTACATTTCTCTGCTGCAAACTTAAGCTCGGTTTTGGTGTAGTTGAAGACATTTCCCAATTATACCAAATTTAATTTTTTGAATGGAAATACATTTTTCTTGAGGATATTTAAATATTTGTCATCTATCCTTAAGTTTCAGACTTTTCGATGCAGTAATTAAAAAACTGTATTTCAGAATTTACTAAAATCTCCATATTCAAAGTTAGAAGTAATCGGAAAATTAAACAGTTGTCAAAATGACAAAGACACTTTTTAGAATTTCTTTCGAATTAGAGATTGGTTTTTATTTCCACACTTTTTTGCATTTCCGATAAAGCAGATTTACTTTATTTGACTGGAATTGATTGTAGAAGAAATTTTTTTTACTGTAGTTTAATGAAAACTCCAATTTTTCTTAAAAAGATAAAATTAATAGGGTTTTATTTTGTTTTGATATTATTTAAAACTAAGAATTTTTTAATTTAAAATATTTTATACTAACAAAAATGTTAATCTCTAGAAAAAGTGTTTTAAACGCTTATTTAAGAAGCTAATTAAGTTGCTTCTGTAAGTTAAATAATACAATTGTTAACCTAAAGTTTTTACCTGGCTCCAAGCTTAAGTAGTTTAATTGCTTGTACTATAATAGTTATTTTATGTTGATTTAGTTAAATTTGTTAGAGAAACTTATAGTTAATATTTATATAAAAAGACTATCATTTTTTTTTTTACATTATTAAAAGGCCCAATGAGCACAAGCGATAGTTTCTTGTAAAAATAATTGATATCTGAAAGAATTTGCTTTTACTTAACACTTATAATTTTATAATTATAAAAAGAAATAACAAGCTAAACTCCGTTTCGTAAAAAAAAGATCAAGATATTGAAAAAGTACAACGCTTAAGTATATCAGCTCAAGGGCAAAAGACTAATTATAGGATTTAAAGCTGTTGGTTTTTGCCATCTTTGAATAATTAGTTAAAAACAATAATTGCCCACTTTTTTTGTAAAGTAAAGTAAACACTAATTTTAATAAAAATATATTTTTAAGGTGAAGATGATTGCTTTTGGTGATTTTTTTTGCATTGAACCAGTGATTTTTTAAAAAAAAATTACTTTTAAAAATTATTATAATTTTATAATGTATTTCAATAATAATGCATCTATACAATTAGTAACTCAAGTAATAATCTTTTGGAGAAGTGCTATAGAAAAATTAGGGATTTATTTTAAGGGACAGCAATTAAAAATAAATTTTTTTAAATCGTTGAAATGGTGATTTAAGCTACACCATATTTCGACGCAATATCTGCTTAAAAAAAAAAACATTTATCGTTAATATAATTAAAAAAAATTTGTTTTGTTTCTAAAGAAATAAACTGCTGATTTTGATTCATTTTAAGTGAAAACCAGTAAGTTTAAATGCTTACCAATTCTAATTTCATACGTTCTTTTAGCTTTAACCTCTGTAGAAAAACACGATATTAATGATGTAATGGTCATCCAAAATTGACGAATCCCAGAAGATCTCGTGATTTTCTCAGGGAAAAAAAATACAATTTATTTCTAGAAGTTTCAATGCAATTTTTTAAGTTTTCTGTTATTTGTTACTCGAAAGTTTGAATTACTAAGAAAAAAAATCAAATTCCGAAATTTTTTTTCGGGTTTTGCGGAATTTGGCCTACAGTAACTTGCGTAAAAAGTTTTTTTTAGCATTAGCTCAAATTTTTATAGCCGGTCAGTTCATCTTAAGCGAAATTTTGTGTCAAGCGAGTTCAAGTTAACGAGGTTCAACTGCATTTTTAATTTCTTTTTTTTCTTTTTCTTAAGTTCCCTTCAGCTTTAAAAACTTGTGTTTTGTCTTGTTTTATCCTCTACCTGTAAATGGACTTGCTTTGTACGGTAGCAGTAATCTCCCTATATTAAAAAAAATTAAGCTTTTTTGATCGGTACGTATTTGTATCAACCAACCAGAAGCAAAACATTTTACTTTGTAAGCCGTCATCCAAAATGTAAGTAATTTTTTAATAGTCCTTAATTAAATTTCATAGTTTTAATTAAAAAATATTTTGCCAATTTGTAGGTATCCATTGTTTAATTTTACAAAACCCAACTGAAAAAGTCACTTTTGGTTTGGTGAATCCTTTACCTACTATTTTTTATTCACAAAAACACAAAATTAATTTCAACTTTTTTTTTGTATGTATTCCGTTTGCATTAGAAAATTTTATCTGCGGCAATTTTTTTTCTCTGCTATTGATTTCGAAGCATTTATGTCTCATGTTATCCAGTTTAGTTATTCACTGACATAATGTCAGCATTTTCATCGTACCTCAGACTTGCTTCGATAAGCGAACATAGAAACTCAGCCTATGACACACTTAAAAAAATACGCTGGTACCCCTCCGAGCCATTGATTGAGGCCACTCGAGCTGTAATAAAACCATAAAATAAACACATTTCGCGCTTTACTGTTGTTTAAATAATTGTTGTATGATATTTCAAAATTAATAGAATTTCTGGTAAAATCCTACTTTGTGGTCTGGCGACATTAACTTTTCAATAATTATTCCTGGTAACTTTAATAGTTGGTGGACTTCGAAATAGGATTTTTCTGTGTGAAGAGGTCAAAGGAACAACACCTTCCTCTACTGGTATTATCCATTTGTAAATAAATTGTACACTATAATAGCCGTCAACCGATAAGGAACTATATTTAAAATTTTCCATCCTTTTAAAGGGACCTCGGGATTTCCACACCCGTACACACCGAAGTGGGTCCCCTGAGAGTAGAGATTGTTATTGTTGTCTTGAGTTTCCGGCCACACATTGTAAAAACAGTCGAAGCCGATGCATCGTCCCTTTTTCATCTTGTGCACTTTCCCTGCTGCTCGGGACCTTTTTAACTAACAAAGATGAGTAGCGTAGCAATTCTAGGGGGTTGGTGAGCGGTAGCAAGTAGGGGGCGAACCCCCCCCAAGCCGCGAAGCGGCCAATGGAATTGCGCAGCTATTCCGGGGGCTGGCGAGCGATAGTGAGTAGGGGGCGAAGCCCCCTAGTTAAATAAATAAAAAAAATTCCCCCTGAAGTTCAACAGTGTTCGGAACAATATATCATTGCTGTAGCTTTGTATATTTTGGGTTTTTATGACACACGCAAGGTTCACCAAGCATTAGCGATACTATCAAGAAAATTTGTCACGTGAAAATTTGATTTCCGTGGTCTTAAACAATTTATGTAAGACGAGTTAAGCAACAAGAAAATCGTATTTTCTTAGCTTAGAATTTATATTGAAGTGAAAGTAATAAACTAAGTTTTTTTTTATATAAATTGTTCAATATATGAGATTACTTACAAAATACAAGGAAGCTCACAATACTTAAGTATTCGGCATGGTTTTGGAAGAGGACTGTTGAAAATACAGATGCTAACTTGGTCAGATTTGAAATGTGTATTTTGGTTGCGTTAAAAAGCCTTACGGCTTTAAATATTCACAGAGAAGTGTTTTAGCTTTAATTGTTCGTTGTCCAATTAAATCACTTTCAAGTATCTTTATTCAGAAGTTGACTTTCTATGCTCAGATACCGATCATAAATTCTTACGAAGTTAGAGAACCGTTTATGTACTGTTTATGTAATTCGGCCGACCTGGCGGCTGAATGGTTAGTGTGCTAGCGTTTGGAGCTGATGGGTTCGGGTTCGAATCCCACCCAGGCATGCATGTTTGTGTTTGTCAATAAATGTCGTTATTTGTCAATGTGTTATTCCTTTATTTATGACTGTAAATGTACTTTCTGTGTCTGTCTTACTTGACGAAGGCTAAATAAGCGGGGCTCTGATCAAGCACACAAGCCGGATATATATGTATTGGTAGTAGTAGTATTAGTAGTTATGTAATTCAGTAACGGCAACCTAGTTTGTTAGAGATTACCTTGACAGATAAATCTGTTAAAAGAGAACGGTGCTTTCTTTTTCCAATGTTATCTTGCATGATACTATTTTTTTTAGAAATATTTAAAAAATGCATTTCTATCTAGCATTAGTTTTACTTGCATGTTTATTTTTTTACTGAAGTTATTTAATTTTTGATTTCAAAGTTTACTTTCACTAAAATTCCTATATTTTAATTTAAAATCACTGTAAAATTACAAAAACACTGTGCTCAATTTTTAAGGTAGCAAAGACATATTTTAATTATCATGACCATATTTTACCCAGAAAAAAAATCTATGCAAAGTAATTAAATATAACGGCTTTACAGTATTGAATAATTAATTTAGAATAATTTAATGAATAAAATGACACAAATTGTAGAAGTAGAAAATATTTAGAAACTAAAACTGGTTTGTGACAAAAAAAAATACAATACTTACTATTATTATTTGAAAAATTTGTTGCAAAACATTATGCATGCATTCCCAACTTTAAAAAATATAAAATAGTTTTGTGGCCGGTATAAGCCTTTAAGCAGAATGTAATTTTTAAAAAAATTGTAACCTAGTAATTGTAAAAATTTATTGTAACCATTTTTAAAATTTTCTATGCTTTTTTTGTGTAGTTGAAAGATCAATTTATAAAATGTTATGTAAAATTAAAATCAATTTTTAGGCATCTAAGAATGCAAATGTGAAGAATTTAGGGTCAGTTTATCTTATATGAAATTGCTTTAGGGTGAATTTTATTCAACCAAGTACTTCATATTTTCATTAAATGAAAACAGACATTCTTTAATTCTTTAAACACATGATTCTTACAATCTAACTATAATTACGTGCGAGAGATAGACTTACTGAGAAAATAATCTCAAGCTGATGATACCAAATGGAATCATTGTGGGTGAAGGGGTTTAAATAATGTGCTCCCCTAATTGTTGTGAGTAGTGTAGCTCATCTCCACCTTGTGTATCCTCTTGGTGGGCAATGGGTTTCTGAGTCCGCTTGTACAGCTGTGGAAATAAAAAAGTACCCACTTGAGGTTATTTCATCCGTTAGTCACCCTATAGAATCGGACCTTTTTGACATTGTGAACAATTAACATTCTGAGTTAATTTCATGACACAAAATTTGCATAAGGGGCCATCTTCATATTAAAAATGTTACTAACTTTAAAATTTTCAAAAGCAACACCCCTTTTTGAATCCATATTTCAAATCTCTAACCTATGTAAATACGAAATGCCGAATTTCGTTAGTTTTTAAGCATTATTAGAGGAGTTAGAGACGTGCAAAGTTTAGGTCCCATAATGTTAAAGTAGTTGCACATAAAAAACCATCCCTATCTATAAATAATTAAGATAATGAAACGAATTTTTTACAGAAAAGAAATTATAATAACCCAAACAAAATGCATTCAATATTGGGGAATTTAAAACAATTTTTATATTTTTAAATAATTATTATATTGATTTTTAAAAAAAAATATGAATGGAAAACCCTTAATATTTTTAAAGAAATAAATTCAAGACAAGAAGTTTAAGCGAAATCCCAATTTTTAAAAGTTTTTATTCATAATTTGCTGAGTAAATCACAAAATACTTTATAATTACCCTTTAGGGGACTGTTCATAAGATTACGTGTGTAATTGATAAATAAAGACGACCTTGCATGCATGCTTGCTTGTCATTTTAGAGATGGTCCCCAAAAGGTCAACAAGTGATTCGATTGAATAACTCGTCAAATATTCATTCAAATGTAACAAAAACTTAGATATAAGGTTTTTCAAGAGTGCTTAACATTTCTAAGTTATTAAAATTGGGTGTTGCCATTGGAAATTTCAACGATCGTGATATTTTTAATATGAGGACGGCCCCTTATGCAAATTTTGTATCGTGCAATTCACTCAGAATGTTAATTATTCACAATCTCAAAAAGGTACAATTCTATATGGTGACTAACGGATGAAATAACCTCAAGTGGGAACTTTTTTATTTCCACAGCTGTACACTCTTCAAAATGAATGCTCAAACACGACGACATTTTCCTTAATTTTGATGATTCCGTTACTGGCAAATGCTCCGAGTTTTCGCTTCCTCAAAGTGAGGAAATTTGAATCGTCATTTTTATGAGGATTTGAATGTTGTCGAATCTAAAGAAATATTTCGTCATTTTTGAGCATGTGAGTACAACAATGAGATTCAGTTTAATCAAAATCACGATACAGAATCGTCAAATTACGATCGTAAAAGTGAGGATTCGCGTTTACTCAAAAGTCACGTGATAGTTTGACGAAACAATCCTCAAAATTAACAAAATGGGGCTTGAGGATTCATGAATCGTCAAAAATGAAAGTGTTAGGTCTGAGAGTGTAATAGTTTGGACTTCTATTGTTCAACTTCTAAACAAATCTTTCTTAAGAGGTTTCTGTCGACATGTCGTCCTTCCATGCACAAGTAGAGTTCCTCCGAGTCGTGGTATTCCGTGTGCATTGCAGGGATGATGCAGTTGTAGTATTCCGCGTGCATTAAAGGGATCATTCCTGGAGCTGCAACAGGCCCATTCTCAACGTTGACCGTTAGAAGACTAATCAATTCCCGTACGAAGCTGTTGAGTTCGTGGAAAGAGTTTCTTTGGTCGGGATCCGAGTTCCAGCAAGCAAGCATTATTTTGTACCTGAAACGAACGCAAAACAATGAAAATAGTAGTTTTATTTTTGGCAAAATCAAAACAATCTTTCCAAGAGCAATAAGCGAAACATGAATATTTTAATGCAAAAAAAGGCCCAAGAAGTAAAGCTAGACATACGCGGAGGAAAATAAAGTTTTTTCCCCAAGTAATTTCAAACTTGTAGAAAAAAGATAATAAGAGCAACATTTTGAATAGATATTTTAAGTTTTCCCGCAGACATCACTAACTGCACTTTAAAGAGCAAAAAATTTCGAATTTACAAAAATTGTTTGGAAACATTATATATCTGACATACAGAAATCAGAGTTTTCGTTTTTCTCTTAAAGATTCAACAAAAAATTTCCCTTTTATTCATAGCCCAGTTTTAAAAATATATGATTGGTTATCAAATATCTTTATACTGCATATAGATACCACATTTTTTGCCGAAGACCTCCAAAACAAGCATTGTGAAAAATTAAAGATCCGCATTTTTTTTAAGTTGTAGTGTTCTTATTCAAAAATATATTCGACTTTGCGCAAGAAACATGAGAGTAAAGAAAACAACGTAATTATTGGCGCAATTGGTTTATTTGATGAAAATTGTAGAGGTTTCGGTAAGATCGAGGCTCGCCCTTCTCAGCCATGCACACAAACAAACTTACAGTGAACGCGATGGCTAGAAGGTAACATGATATCCGGAAAAGGGAGAGCTTGAATTTTACTAAACTTACCATACACTTAAAAACCATAATAACCTTGTTAATTCATGCAACATGCCACAGCTTTCTCAAATTTGGAAGTGTCTCATGCCGCGGTTACACTGTCTTCAATACTGTCTTCGACGCTACCTGCGACGCGATCCACGATAGTGTAACTGCAGAAATCGAAGCTCGCGTCGAAGACAGAGCGAACCCACCAGTGGTGGCGCTAGGAATTCCCCGACGGGTGGGCTAGCTTACCCCGAAGGGCGGGGGGGGGGGGGGGGGCTTCGTAATAATTCAAAATTAAAGTTTTTTTAGCATATTCATTCTCGAATTGGTCCAAATATAACCAACAATCAACATCACAACATCAAACCGTAAACATTTCGCACGGTTTTTATTAATATTCTCCAAATGAAACAAAAAAACACAATCTAAAATATTTATATATCGATTAATACCTTTGTTCAATTATGAAATTTGATTTCAAACTATCTTTTTAAAGCTAAATGCGCTCCTATTCAGAATGCGCTCTATTATATTTTTTCAACTCTATACAAATCCTCAAAAATTTCCACAAAACAAACAGTAGGATGCTTTGCCAAATATTTTTTAGCGATGCACATTTTGCCAAAAGGGGTACAAACATGGCTCTGAAATTTTCCAAAGGACTAAAAACGTCTAGTTTTACCTGTTTTTAGAAGTATGAAGCCCCATTTTTCTTTATTTAAACTAATTAAGGCTAAAAATTACTACATTTTTAGCTCCAATTATTCCCTAATGTTGCTAAATTCAGCTAGTGCTAATTCCTTTACGAAACTGTACAGGTAGTGGACGACTAAATCGATGTGAAGTTAGTCTAAGATTCTTCCAGATTATATTTTTTTGCATCATTATCTCCAAAATACCGTGGTAGTGGTACACATGGAATGAAAACCTTTAGAATATGAAGAATTAAAGGATTGGAATATCTGTTAAAGTTGGCTTTGACTTGAGCTTCCGTCTTTAGCCCATATTGATAAAGTTTCAAATATTTTAATTATTCAAAGGAATAGTTGTTCAAATCATTTAATGTACAGTCGATTATTCTTCGTGAACGCTGCATGGTCTAAATAAATTGTCAAAATCGGGCATTATTTTACTTTGATTAGTTCATAAGAGTCATTAATCTGAATATTATTTCAATGTTTAGAAAAAAAGAGCCCTACATACTCATTATTTACACTTTGACAATTGCGAGTAATAAAACAATTAGGATTTTCATATTTTATATTTAAAAAAAAAAACCGTACAAAATTTGAAAGCAGTTTTGAAAACACAACAAAGGAGATTTTCAAAAATTGCGTATATTTTTTCACGGTGCGGAGCACGAGCAGCAAATAACAAAATTACTGCTTTTTTCAATTTTTAACACAAAAAAAATAAATATTATCCATATTTTTTTTTAAAAAAAAAAAATATGCATTAAAATAAAAAAAAAAAAAAAAAAATAAAATTGAGGTTAAACGAAACGTACAGTAGTTTGTTTGTTTTCTTTTATTATTTTATTATTTATTAAAAAAAAAAAAAAAAAAAAGTAAAAAAGTAAACAAAGTCGGAAGAAAAAGAAATCTCTTAGTGGTAAATGATTGCTTGCGGGAGCCTATGCACCCCCCGAAAAGTTCCCCGAACCCATACATTTGTCAGTAGTGGGGTTTTTGTTTTCCAGAGTTTTAGAGGGTTTCCACCCCCCCCCCCCCCCCCCCCTTTGGGGGGTGGTGAAAGAAAGAGAAGAAGTTATTACGCGCCGCTGGGGGTATGCACAAAAAGAAGATTGAAGAACGAACCGAACCACGTGATTGAAATTTGGAAAAATGCGAAACAGAAAAAACAGTTTTGAAAAAGTTGAAAAGTTTTTTTTTTTTTTTTTTTTTTTTTTTTTTTTTTTTTCGTTTTTTATTTATTATTATTCCCCGACAGGGGGGGGGGGGGGGGGGGGGGCTTCCCCGACAGGGGGACAGGGAGGCTTGAGCACCCCTAGCCCCACCGCTGCCGCAGCCCCTGGAACCCACCGAGTTTGGATTTTTTCGGCGACTTCAAAGGAAAGGGTTACCGTATGGTAAAAAGCAGTCATCTTGGCGGGTTTTAACTTTTTTAGGAGATCCTACATCGTAAAAAATAATATAAAAACTTTAAATTGATTTTTATGAGTTTTTCTTTATTATCTATGCTTTCCATATGTAAAGCGCAAGCAGCAATCAATTTTTTTTCATCCATAATATTTGCTGATTCTGATTTTCAAACAATAAATACAATCGAACGTGATTATAGAATCACTCGCCAATTTTTTGCCAACTATCACCGAAAAAAACTTAGGGGGAGTTTGGAAATCCAAAGGCAAATCCGAATAGCTGTCGAAGACAGCATTGAAGCCAGTGTAACCAGTGAAGCCAGTGTAGCCCCACGCACATTCCCCCTCCCACCCCTCTTTTCCGGATATCATGTTACACAACTTTTAGCCATCGCGTTCACTGTCAGCTTGAAGGTGAATTTTGCTGAAGATGGCGAGCCTCGATCTTACCGCAGCATGCACACGTACAATTTTCAACTAATAAACCATTTAAGCCAATAATTACGTTATTTTCTTCACTCTCATGTTAAATTGTTCTACTTATTCTGAATTTACTCCATAACATCACTCTTCCCAAATGCCAATTTGACTATAAATAAAAACTTTAAAAAAAAATATACACATTTTCGAAATAGGAACATTATGCGTAAATGATTAATACATTTCAAAAGGTTAAAATTACTTAAAAAAATAGAACAAAAATATAACTTAATAATAATACCAGGTTTTAAATCAAAGGCAACACTACAGTTTTGTATCCCCTACGCTTTCAGAAGAGAATAATAACTTCGAAAAGCATACATAATTTAGATTTTTTTTCTGGAGATAATACTTTATGGTTGAATGTTACTGTCAGTAAAATTATTAGGTTATTAATTGAAAATTTTGTCGAGAATTTTTTATTTGAATCTTAGCCATGTCATTTTCCCAGTACTATAGTAGGTACTAAGTGACATCGAAATCGGTGTTAATATAATTTTAATTACAAAGCAGCAAACATCACAACAAATGTTCAAAATTCCTTCTAGTCGCCACAATGCACGTTTCACAGCGTCGGCGCATGGATTCACAAACCCGTTTAAATCGGAAACAAATGTCACGCACAAGGGCTGTCGCGATCCTGATGATTAGATGTCCGATGTTACGGGTGACTCGTACACCATGGAATTCATGTGTTCCCACAGGTAGAAATCCAGGGGAGTCAGGTTTGGGGGTCGCGGTGGCCATTGGACTGGTCCGCCTCTACCGATGGACAAATGCAGTTTTAATTTTCGGACGCAAGTTCTTTTTCTTATGTAAATCTTGTTCATCATGATATGACAGACCAGCATGTTAAGTTTGTAAACGAAATTTTGGGACACCCTGTTGTCAGTTGCTAACGAAGAAATGTGGTTTTAAAGATTGTCACCTGTAAATAATTTGTTTTATGCTAACATAACTATGTTTGTTGCTAACGAAGAAAATGTTGTTTTTAATATGTTTTAAAAATTGCTTTCAAGAGAAATGTCTTTTAATTTAATAAATGTTTTGCTATACCATTTATTTGGTGACATTATACTTGCTGGGAAACTAGGTTAAAGCATAACACAATCGAAGTGTTGTCACTTTGTCAAACAGTTTACATACTCAGTTCTGTTTCCATACAAAGACCCTTAAATCGAAAAGTGGTAACGGTACTTACAATGGCATGGGGCAGAATTCGGGCCTATCCAGTCTTTTTCCTTTCTTTAGGAATCCCATGAGATCCTCGTTGTCAATGTGGCAGTACGGAATGCTGCCTCGTGTCATGAGCTCCCAGACCACGACTCCATATGACCACTTAGGATATATTAAATAAAAATAATAATTAAAATTCTGCTATTTTTTATGTTTTTTGTTACGAGTTACTTGTGTTAGAGTGGGTTTTCTGAACTCACACAACTTGTACATAAAGCTAGAAGTTCTAAAAGAACTAAAATAGCCTACTTTCCTGTTACTTAAATACTTACTAAAATTCTTATCTTGAAGAAACTAGGTTCGTTACAGTAAGTGACATCAACAACCGTTTCTACATTAAATTTATATACATTAAAAAAAATTTCAGTAAACAGAGCATCCATCTATAATTTCATTTTCTTAAAGCCAATTATTTTCATTAATTTTCTAACACAAATGAAATAAACTTTACTTATCGTCTGCATGATTTAATTGTAGTTATAAATACATATTTAATTATTCGTTAAACAAAAACCATAAAACTACTCCAAAATACACTTAAAACAGGAAATGTAAATTAACAAGTAGGTTTGTAACAGAATCTGTCACTTAACCCGCTTCCACACAACAGTTGTGTTTAACAGGTAAACAGGCACCAAATACAGCTTTAATTCAAACATTTACCTGTTAAATTCGGCTAGTTTCATTTATTTATTTAAAAAATTAAATAATCAATACTAAAATCGTTTGCAAAAATTTATATTTCAAAGAATGAATATGTAATATTTCTCGCTTTTAAATAGAAGGAAAACATTTTATTTCAACATAAAAAGAATCTAGTGAAATATATTTGACGTCATTTCAAACTGATAGATGTCGCAAAAATAAATTTATTTTAATTTATTGTCTAAAAGAATTAAAGTTTCTCGAGCGATTGTTGCGATGGCAATGATAATTTAATTCTAATAAAAATGGCTTCCTATGCTTTTTAAATGAGCATTAAAATTTGAAGTTTTTTTTAAATAATTGAAGTACTTCGTTTAAAAATTCCTCTGTTTAGTCAAATATTCAATAATATGTGACCCACAATTGCTGATAGTTACGAATAAGTAACCATGTCATCTAAAATTCTGCATATGTCAAGCAACAATCAAAACTTTTATGTCATATTAGTTCATAGTTAAGAATCGGGGGCACTGCGCTCATCAATGAGTTGCTTCTTTTTCTACGGTAACAGAGTGGACAATTTAAACTATAACATCGCTTTTTGCCATGAAGTTTACATAATTAAAAAAAATTTAGCTTTTCGTTATCAGATTCTTAAGGGCTTTAAACTGCACTATTACTTCATGCTTAAATAGGCTCCAGTTTAATAAAAATACGGTAACATAGTAGCCATTGAATAATTACACTCGCATTAATTTTTCAAACTTTTGTATTTTTCTTCCATAAACTAAAATTTTAAGATAAAATTGTCAGGCATTTCAGAAATAAGTGTCTATGGTGATACTTATTTCAGCAAAAAACTTCATTTTTTTTGCATTTTTTTGTCGTGAAATTTTGGTAACAGAGTCGACAAAAGAAAATTCTTTGATTCTGTGGGACACAATATATTTAGCTGCAAAACAAAACTTTTTTGTAATTAAGTAGTGGCTAAAAGCTTATTTTATAGCTAACATGCTTGTTAATAATTATAGGCATCAATAATTTAGAAATATTTGTTTTAAGTTATGACCATCTTCTCTTGTTCTTTAATTTTTGGTCATAGAATATGTGAATTTTACCAACTATGCTCCTATGAAGTCTCCAACTTTTGCTTTAGTATTTTTGTACTTTTAAAATATAGGTACAATAACTTAAAAGTGCGTTCTTTTATGCAGTTCAAGTGAAAATTCCGTAACAATAAAATTAAAAATACCACAAGCAATGAAAGCCGTGGGACACCATTTGTAACATTTTTTGAGAATGACCCAATTGTAAGGAGTTTCAACACAGTCAATAACGCCTCGTAATTTAGAACCCTGGTCAAGTGACAAGCGTAATTGTTGTGAGCTGTGTATTAGCTATGCTGACGTCTTTTTAAGGACCTCCCTTTTACTATGGCAATATAACAAAGCTTACCACGTCAGACTTGGTTGTATATTTTTGTGCCTCTAGCGATTCCAGAGCAGTCCACTTGTATGGAATCTTGGCTTTTTTCTTGTTTCCAATGCAATAATAATCATTTACGTAGACATCTCGCGATAACCCGAAATCAGCCACCTTTACATTCCTGTTTCCGTCCAAACTGTAAAAGAATTGGTATTAATTTCTAAAGCTTTGTTTTCTTTATTGATGAAAGGTTGGTTTAAACTTTAGTTTAGTGTTTCAACGTTTTGGAAATTAATGGATAAATATACTTTTATGGAAAATTAACTTTTTCGTTTTTCGAATTTTCGTTCCACTTCTACTTTAAGATTTGAGTTTAGAGAATATATAATACTTATATACTAGACACTAGCTTTCATCTATCACATCACACTAAACTGTGCGATACCCTAGTTTGAGCTTTGGATGAGTTAGACCTATCGTCTGTAATCTCTTGGATTTGCTGTTCTTTGCCGTCTGTTTCTTCTTATGTTTAAAGTGTATGACATCAATGACTTATCTTTTTTATCTTTTGTTGTCGACAATGAGAATTCCAGTTAGCATTACAGAAAAAGGAAATTGGGGCAATCTATTACTATCAAAAGTTTAAGCTATAATAGGGATGAATCAAATCTAACAACAATACTTCTCAATAGGAATAGTAGTAAAATTAAAGTAAAATGACCTACAGACAATTCCTGGCTGCCAGGTCTCGGTGTAGGCATCTATTGCTTTCCAGATATGACATTCCAGCTGAGATATCAGCAGCGAATTGCATTAGATCTGCTTTCGTGAGATCCTACATGAAATAAAAGCATGGATGATTTTATTATAATTTAGATGTCATTGTAAATTTACATAAAAATAAATTAATAAAATTTTACAGTCGAATACCGTTACAGTGAATTCAAGAAGAGCACCAAAACATTTGACAACTTTTTTTTGGTGCATTTATAACTTGGATTACAAGAATAAATAAAATGTGAAATCAGAGCGCCAAGCATTTGTCGCCAAGTCAGCAACCGCAAAGTGAATCCACGCTCCAAATAGTATAGTAGCAACTAAATAAAAAGTTCCAAACAAAAGTGGCCCCGGTCTAGAGATTGGAATACGTTGAAATGCTTGGCGAGAAAAACTCTTGAAGCCGCCTGAAACCTGTTTTTGCATTGGTTGGATCGGATTAGCTTCACATAAGAGCTACTCATAGACTAGTGGCGAGTTCAGATCTTGGTTCTTATTGTATGAAGACGTCCCATAATGCAAATTTTGTGTCTTGCAATCAATTTAGAATATTATGTATTACCAAAAACAAAAAGGTCCGATTCTCTAGGATAAATAACGATTGAAACAATCAAATAATCACTAGTGGGAACTTTCTTGATCAGCTCTTCTAACCTTGTTTATATTTCATTTCAACTCTAGCTTCTCAAAACATAGCGTAGCAGCCGGCAAATAAGTCACCAAGCGTTTGTTTGGGCTTAATATTGAAGCGATCAATAGCTTCAGTTAGCAAACCTGTTTTTGACTTGGCAACATTTCTGTCGTATTCTTAAATCTACGTTGAGGCCACTTTTATTTGCCTCACCCCTGTATATACCTATTTGGAAGATATAAGACTGGCCTTCGCTAACAATAACACATGCGTTAGATGAGGACTCATATCCTCTTAAGACCCCTGCAAAATCCTACACGTAATATTCTTAATCTAAACATACTTTTCATACAAATATATACTAAAAAAAGTAAGTTTTGCAAAGTAATTGTTAAAAAACCTATGTTTAATAGTTACTTTGAGACTAGTGGCCATAAGCTCTGAAAATGCAAATTTTTTGTACTACAAATGCAGAAAAAAAGACTGTATTGCTTATTTGTAGTCAACCGTTTATTTTAACCTTTGAAAATTTAAAGAAAGAGTTAGCTTAAAGTTATTTTTTAAGAAGTCCAATATCGCATTGGTCAACTTCATTTTTTTAAGAGCAATAAATCATTGATTTGATACTTATAATCAAAGGCTGAAAATTGATTTTCGAATCTCCTTCAATCGGTCAATTTCGAAACAAATTTACACATTAATTGTTTAATGGGAAATTTAAAAAATGTCGACAAATGGGGATAGTCGCAAGAGGATAAGCGAGACGCTAGACGGGAATTCTAACGAACTAACCAAGTGAAGATAAAACGTTGATATAGTGCAACAGAGCATTTTCTAATTCTTTGACATCCGTCTTCAGTCACTTACAAACCAGAGCTTTAGAATCCCACTACCCTATATTGGTTGATTCCACGAAAATGCGCAAAGGATATAATTTTTTTTAATTTCAACTTTTTTATTTTAAACAAAATCTACTCCGGCAAAAATTCTTGACACTTTATATTTCATCTTTTTATACCTCAAAATAAACAGTTCGTAAAAAATTCGAACATTAAATTTAAAATTTGAGTTAAATATAAAACATCAAAACTTTGTCATGTCTGTCACATTTGTCATGTCTGTCACATTTGTCATGTCAGTCACGCTAATAAATATTTATAATATTTTACTATTTGTAAATTTCTTTTTTTTTCTTTCTGATAGGCACATCAGAATCTTATATTGATTTTAAGAAAATTCTAGACTTGAAATGCATACCAGTTAAGAGCAAATGGTAATAATATAAGGTCACTCAAAATCTGCGTCTCAATTTTGTCATGTCAGTCAAGGCATGTTTTAACCCAATTAATTTTAAGTATTTTCTCCTGAATGAAAATTTCAGTGTTTTATAATCAAGACCTTTATTTGCATCACCCCATGGTAATTTTTTAGCAGTCAATTAACATTTAGTACTTTTTAAGAGCCAAGAAAGTTGTCTTATGTCATGCCTGTCACGAATGGAATTAGCCTATTATGAAGAGACTCTAATTCTGAAGTCTAAATTCTGAAGAATGCCACCGCTTCCTTTCTAAGTTTCTGGATCATTATAGGGACTTTACACCAAATTAAGAGGAATTGTCAGGTTACATAGAGCTAATGCATTAATTATGTAATCACAACTTCTTGAGAAGTATTACTTTGCCAAGTTAGCCCTTTTCTACAGGTATGGGAATCAACAAAGCATCGAAATCAAACAAATTTGAAGCGAAAATGTTATCTAGTTATTTAATTATCTATTTTTGAAGTATTAAAATGCCATAAATATACAGCAGGTGTCGAAACTATTTTAAAACTTCATCAATTAGAAATTAAATCATCGGATGTTATTTTCTTTTCAATTTGATGTTATGATGATTTCCATAAATAGTGAAAATGGTATAACATAACAAAGCAATTCTTTCGTATAAGATTTGAATTCAAAAATAATGCATTAGCTCTATGGGACTGACAGTCAATTTTAAGGAAATTGTGTCGTCTTGGTCGTGCTTACCCTGTCTTCGTTTCTAATGAAAGACAGAAGGTCTCCATTTTCCATGAATGGAAGCACAATGGAAGGTCCGCTGCTGTCGAAGCACACGCCGTAGAGGCCAAGAACATGATCGTCATGGAAGGGCAACATTAAAAGAGCTTCTCCCAGGAATTTATTCACTTTATTAAAATCGCTCCATGAGTCTGTTGAATTATCTAAAATAATACCAATTAAAAAAAAATACGAAAATATTATTACATAAAATAACTGTGGCCTTGGAAAAAGGATCCTATGAGTAATGCGTCCTCTTTTAAGGGGTCATAGGAGTCTTAAAAATGTGCAAAGAAGGTACTACAAAGTATAGTTTGATCTTTCATGTAATTTTTTAACTACTCAATATATAAGTATAATTTTTTACATGTAATTCTATAAGATTTATTTAATATAAAACAAATTTTAAATTTTTTGAAACTTTAATCAAAACGAAAATAAATGATATTAAACATAAAGCCTAAATTTTCATCTCAATTTTAATTATAAATTATTTTTTAAAAAATTTGAAAGTAAAATTTAAATTTTTTTATTATTTTTTTTTAGAAAAAGTTCTTAAAATAATTTCTTATTAAAATTGAGCTGAGAATTTAGGTATAAGTCCTAGTTTGTACATATTTGTACAATAGAAAGTAATTTTCTTGGTCATTTTTTCAATTTTGACCTCGAAATTTGCCGCGCAAGCCTAATCCCAATGAGTTCAAATAGCTTTATGTTTAATATAATTTATTTTAGTTTTGGCTAGAGTTTCATAAATTTTAAAATTTGTTTTATAATTAATAAATCTTGTAGAATTATATATATAAAAAATGATACTTATATATTGAGTAGTTAAAAAATTACATGAAAGATCAAACTATACTTTGTAGTACCTTCTTTGCACATTTTTAAGACTCCTATGACCCCTTAATAGAATGCATCCTCTTCTACAAAAACAAGGTTTTCTCAAGTTCAGCGCAAATTTTAGAAATGCGCAAAAAAATCTTTTTAAGTTAATAATTTAAATTAAAAATGATTTATAATCAAAGTTGAGTTTCATTGGAATTCAATTGACTGTCTTTTTTTATTTTCACGTAAAATAATTTTCGGCAATAACAGTCAGAGACTGTGAATACCTTTACTAGATAAGATATACTGTGCTTTCTGTCCCTTTACATTTGTATAGAGCGCAAAAACCGATGGAATACATGAAACTTGATTTGTAACAAATTCTAAATTTCGGTTAGAAGAGGAACTTAAATGAATGTCTTACATTTACATGATGTGTTATAGTGTAATAAAATCAAATAAAAGAACTATTTTTTAACGTACCTTCCCGTAATGTTTTCACTGCTACTCTAATCCTCTGCTGATCTGAGCGCTGAAGGTAGCCTTCGTATACACAACCGAATTCCCCTAAAAAGAATTTACAATCTATGCTAAAATGTAAGAAAACAAGACATTTAAAATAGGAATGGAAAAAAATAATGCTTTGAACTTTGATTATTAATTTGTAATTTGATTATTTGATCTTTGATTATTAATTTTTGTTGCCACGCAAGTGCCGTGCTTCTTTGTTTGTGTTTAAAACTTTGTATTTCATCAATTATGCATTTTTGAGTAGTCCGGGCTGGCCCTGGGCCAATGGACTGCCAACATTATGTTCTAAATAAAGTTCTTTTTCTTCTAATTCTTTTAAGACCATGAGACATTCAAAACACTGCAAACTCTGAACACACATTAGGAACACATTTTGATGAAAATTGTGCTGTGATAGAGTGTTTCAGATGAGTTCGTTGTACAAAATGCGTACAAAAAGAGTTCAGGAACGGTCTGTTCTGAATGTGTTCTGCTGAGATATTTGTTGAATATCACTTTTAGAACAAAATTCACACTTTAAACATTTGCACGTGTGGAACAATCCACTTCGAAAAAATTTACGGAAGGATTTGGTTCTGGCAAGAGTTACTGTGTTTGGCGATTCATTGCTTTTATGGGCGCATATTTCTTTAAGGGGTCATAGGAGTCTTAAAAATGTGCAAAGAAGGAACTACAAAGCATAGTTTAATCTTTCATGTAATTTTTTAACTACTCAATATATAAGTATAATTTTTTATATGTAATTCTACAAGATTTACTTATTATAAAACAAATTTTAAAATTTATGAAACTTTATCCAAAATTAAAATAAATGATATTAAACATAAAGCTATTTTAACACATTTGGATTAGGCTTGTGCGGCAAATTGTGAATTCAAAATTGAAAAAATTACCAAGAAAATGACTTTATATTGTACAAATATGTACAAACAAAGACTTATACCTAAATTCTCAGCTCAATATTAATTAGAAATCATTAAAAAAAATTTAATCAAAATTTTAAAATTTTTATTAATTTTTTTAGAAAAAAGTTCTTAAAATAATTTCTAATTAAAATTGAGCTGAGAATTTAGGTATAAGTCTTTGTTTGTACATATTTGTTAAATATAAAGTAATATTCTTGGTTATTTTTTCGATTTTAACCTCACAATTTACCGCGCAAGCCTAATCCCAATGTGCTCAAATAGCTTTATGTTTAATATCATTTATTTTAATTTTGGAAAAAGTTTCATAAATTTTAAAATTTGTTTTATATTAACCCTCTAATGCATAGTGTTACCGTTCGGTAACAAGTTACATAATCCACTTTATTCTATTAAAATAGACCTCCCTCTCGACGAATTTGCGTTTTTTTCATCTATTACATTCCATTTTGAAGTTTTAGTTAATAATAACCCTCATAATTGACAGTAGTAAAAGTGTATTCAAAATTAAAAAGTGAAGTTTCTAACTGTTGTGAATTTACGTGTTTGGCAGAATTCAAAATAATAATACTAGTACTAAATACAATTAAATTGCTTTGAAAAAAATATTATAGTTCAAGAGGGTTATTTTAAACTATATTTAGTAGTTTTCTAATCATTCTTTTCAAAATTGGTAGTTTGTAGTTTGTTTTTACATGTGTTACCGTTTGGTAACATCATGCATTAAGCACAACTTTTGTTTGCTAATTTGCGTGTATCTCTGTAACGGATTCACAAGAGTTCAGTGTTTAAAATGTTTGGTACTACTTGATTTTAAGAGTAAAAATAACTGTTTTATGTCGTATCATTCTGCCATTTAAAAAATTATGTTTAAAAATGATTTTTTGTATATTTTTATTCATTTTTATTGCTATTTGTACTAAACCTGCTATTGCCTTCTATTCGTACATTAATTTTGTTTCAAAAGTAACTACTATTCATAATTATTTTAATAACTAATTTTTCCTGTTTAACAAAATCTAAATGTACTAAATATTAATACTCTTTTTTGTTTGTTATACACGTTTTCATTAAAGATTTTATACCTAAAACTATGTGTCTGTGTGCCTCTGCAACTTCTTATAGAATAATAAAATTATCAATAAGCTTTATTTTTAAGTATAATTTATTAGAAATATAAAAAGTAAAAAAGGTAATAATTTGAATAAAAATAAATATTCGTACCCCGAACTTTAAGTGGTCATAGGAGTCTTAAAAATGTGCAAAGAAGGAACTACAAAGCATAGTTTGATCTTTCATGTAATTTTTTAACTACTCAATATACAAATATAATTTTTTTATATGTAATTCTACAAGATTTATTTAATGTGAAACAAATTTTAAAATTTATGAGACTTTAGCCAAAACTAAAATAAATGATATTAAACATAAAGCTATGTGAACACATTGTGATTAGGCTTGCGCGGCAAATTGTGAGGTCAAAATTGAAGACATGACCAAGAAAATGACTTTATATTGTACAAATATGTACAAACAAAGACTTATACCTAAATTCTCAGCTCAATTTTAATTAGAAATTATTTAAGAACTTTTTTCCAAAAAAATTAATAAAAATTTTAAAATTTTGATTTTAAAAAAAATTAAAAAATAATTTCTAATTAAAATTGAGCTGAGAATTTAGGTATAAGTCTTTGTTTGTACATATTTGTACAATATAAAGTCATTTTCTTGGTCATGTCTTCAATTTCGACCTCACAATTTGCCGCGCAAGCCTGATCACAATGTGTTCAAATAGCTTTATGTTTAATATCATTTATTTTAGCTCTGGCTAAAGTTTCATAAATTTTAAAATTTGTTTCATATTAAATAAATCTTGTAGAATTACATATAAAAAAATTATGCTTATATATTGAGTAGTTAAAAAATTGCATAAAAGATCAAACTATACTTTGTAGTTCCTTCTTCGCACATTTTTAAGACTCCTATGATCCCTTAAGCATCTATTCAGCGCTTAATGCATGGTGTTACCGTTTGGTAACAAATTTAAAAAATGAAATTATTTAAATTCCGATGCATTTAATTTTTTTTCCTTATTTTTCCCGTGATGTATGAGCATTAGAGATACAAATATATTTTTTGGGGACGAAACAAAAAATTCATGCATTAGAGGGTTAAATAAATCTTATAGAAATACATATAAAAAATTATACTAATATATTGAGTAGTTAAAATATTATATGAAAGATTAAACTATGCTTTGCAGTACCTTCTTTGCACATTTTTAAGACTCCTATGACCCCTTAAATTCTAAATGAAAAATATTAATTACATTAATTAGGCGATAATTCACAAGTATAAAATACAATTTTGAGCAATAATAAAAAAAGAATCCATAAGATATTTATAAACGCAATAATAATAATTTATTGTGATTTGAAATGAAAGTCGGACCTTTGCCGATTTGTCTGTCTGTAATTTGCAGGGAATCTTCCGAAATGATAAGACCCTCGTTTGCAAACTTGAACTTTGTCTCTCTGTCTACGAGGGGCACATTTCGTACGGGGCTCTGTTCAGTAGACGCAGGGCGTGACGCTTCTGCTTGGGCGGGCACAGATCTGTAATCTGAAATGAGAAAGTTATATTATACTACAGGGTGAGGCAAACAAAACCGGCCCCGATCTAGAGATGGGTATACGTTGAAATGCTTGGCGAGAAAAACTCTTGAAGCCGCCTGAAACCGTTTTTTTGCATTGGTTGGATCGGAAATCGCTTCACATTAGAGCTACTCATAGACTAGTGGTGAGTTCAGATCTTAGTTCACATTGTATAAAGACGTCCCATAATGCAAATTTTGTGTCTTGCAATCAATTAAGAATGTTTTGTATTACCAAAAACAAAAAGGTCCTATTCTCTATGATAAATAACGATCGAAACAATCAAATAATCACTAGTGTGAACTTTTCTTAATCAGCTCTACAAACCTTGCTTATATTTCATTTCAACTAGCTTCTAAAACCGTAGCTTAGTTCCTGGCAAATAAGTCGCCAAGCGTTTGTTTGGGTTTAATATTGAAGCGATCAATAGCTTCAGAAAGCAAACCTGTTTTTGTATTGGTTTTAGACTTGGCAACATTTCTGTCGTATTCATTTCTCCACCTCGGGGCCGGTTTTGTTTGCCTCACCCTGTACTTGGATTCGCAGATTTACATATGACGAGTACACTGTCAGAAATAACACTTTCATTTTTTGACGATTCATTAATCCTCAAGCCTCATTTCGTTAATTTTGAGGATCATTTCGACAAAGTATCACGTGACTTTTGAGTAAACGGGAATCCTCACTTTAACGATCTTGTTTTGACGATTCTGTATCTTGATTTTGAGGAAACTGAATCGCATTACTGTACTTAAATGCTAAAAAATGATGAAATATTTCTTTAGATTAGTCGAAATTCGAATCCTCATAATAATGGCAAATCGAATTTCCTCACTTTGAGCAGTAAAAAACTCGGAGCATTTGCCAGTAAACGGCATCGTCAATATTAAGGAAAATTTCGTTGTTTTTGAGTGTTCATTTTTGAGTGTGTACAGGGGAAAAACCGCTTGATTTCGCAGAAGGCTTTCCTCAATAGGCCTCTTTGGTGATGATAGCGAGAAATCGCCTAAACTGGTGTAAAGAAACCGGTTACTCGTTTTCTTTTTCTTTCGCAGAAACCATGATTCACGCCAGAGATCAGTGGACACGAGTCACACTTTTGAACCGTGAATGAAGAATCCAGGGACGCTGAATGGAACAACTCAACTACGTTAAGTAAGGGACCCGTCAACCTCGGCCACATTTTGATGGGTGGATCAGATCGTGTATCCAACTAAGCATCGCCGAATTTTTCTCCACTTGGATTTGTATGGAATGATTGACAAGGGGATAACAATCCGTTTCACCAGGAAAATAAAAAGAATGCACAACTGTTACACGACTAAATATTGGTTTTAAAAGGTTTAAGCTAACTTTTGCACTAAATATTTTTATTGGAACTTTTTTCGTACAAAAGTAATTCTGGTTTTATTCGAAAGACGTTGATCAGTCGTATTTTTTTTACCTTTTACGTCCTTCATCTAATATTAATCTTGTGTTAATGTGTTATTTCCAATATAATGTGTTTTTTTACGCTAAACAATATCATTAAATGTCGTATCGAAGGAATATTAGCGAGATATAACTAATAACAACTTATGGCGAAACTTTGGCTACTTTTGGAATCGTTTTGGCGACGGTTTATTGTCTTGTTATTATTTTACTTGTTTTTTTTTTTAAATAATAATTGTGCATAGCTAATAAGTTTACTAGTTTTAATTACAATTATGCAAAATTATTATATGCAATGTACATATAAAATTTAAGATTGCCCAGTTGCTTTTGGGGTCCTGCCTGTGCTTATTTATGAAAAAAAAAATGCATATTTTATTTTTCTTTAAAGAACTATTGAAGCTTCGTTTGATATCAGAAAATGTTTGTTTGGCATAGTTTTTTGTAGTATGTATCGAATAAAATTATTTTATAAGATAAATTTTGTGTGTGTGTGTGATAATTTAAAAACAGGGAAGATGTGTTTGTGTTATGCTGTAAATCCTCTTAGTGTTGTAATAAAAAATAGATATTTTTCAACTAATGAAATATAAATATATTCTTCTTTGCTATATATAGCGTTTTATAATTAAGATAAGTGAAATCAAATATAAAAAACTGAAACACCAAGTTACCTACTTTGAGATTACTTAAAATTTAGCAATTTTCTATATTCTAATATCAATCAATGCAAAATAATTGAAAACTTTATGTAATGAAACGCGTAATTTAAATAAAAAAATAAATTGAATAAATAATTATTAATTTATATTAAAAATAATTTTGTTATATAAACATATATAATTTTTTCATATAAATATATATAACTTTTTCATATAAATATTATGTAATTAAGTAAATAATTTTAATATAATTATTTTTATAATATATTTTGTATATATTTATAACAATGTCTAAAAATAAATTTTTAATCGATATTTCTTCATAATTGATAATTTTGCAGTCCGTTGAACTTAGGGCGAAATCTTCTGTATTGCCGCTTATAAACTACACTCACAATCGCACCTATAAAAAAAATCAGTATAGAAGTTTAAAGTTTGCAATGAAATAAGAAATAACCGTTTAACTTGTCTCAAATTAAGGTTCATAGAGCAGCGTAAAAAGTAACTTTCGTTTTGATATTGGCAATGGTAAAACGGCGAACCACAACATTCCGTAGAAACCCCACTAGTCAGGTCGCCAAGGGGCGGGGGGGGGGGGGGGGGGGGGGGAGAACCCTGAACCCTGGGGGCTGAGAGGTTAAGGGGTCACAGGAGTCTTAAAAATGTGCAAAGAAGATACTACAAATGCATAGTTTGATCTTTCACGTCATTTTTTAACTACTCAATAAATGAGTATAATTTTTTATATGTAATTCTACAGAATTTATTTATTATTAATAAAGTTTTAAAATTAATGAAACTTTAGCCAAAACTAAAATAAATGATATAAAAACATGAAGCTATTTGAACACATTGTGATTAGGCTAGCGCGGCAAATTGTGAGGTCAAAATTGAAAAAATAACCAAGATAATGACTTTATACTGTACAAATATGTACAAACAAAGCCTTATACCTAAATTCTCAGCTCAATTTTAATCAGAAATTATTTTAAGAACTTTTTTCGAAAAAAATTAATAAAAATTTAAAAATTTTGATTTTAAATTTTTTTAAAAATAATTTCTAATTAAAATTGAGCTGAGAATTTAGGTATAAGTCTTTGTTTGTACATATTTGTACAATATAAAGTCATTTTTTCAATTTAGACCTCGCAATTTGCCGCGCAAGCCTAATCACAATGTGTTCAAATAGCTTCATGTTTAATATCATTTATTTTAGTTTTGGCTAAAGTTTCATAAATTTTAAAACTTGCTTTATAATCGATAAATCTTGTAGAATTACATAAGTATAAAAAAATTATACTTATACATGGAGTAGTTTAAAAAGGACATGAAAGATCTAACTATGTTTTGCAGAACCTTCTTTGAAAATTTCTATACTCCTATGACCCCTTAAGTTAATTTTAGTGATGATTCTTACAGATTCGAGGGTGTAGATTACGAAACTGAAATGTACTTTTTTTGGTACCCTTGAGATTTTTAGTTATTCAAGATGGCGTCTCCGCCATCTTGAATTTTGTAATCTTAATATTTGACGATCTATGCGACAAAAGTGAATAGTTTTGTATTTAGTAATAAAGATTCACAATTTTCAAGAACATTTTAAAAATAAAAAATTCAAAATGGCGGTATCCACCACATTGGATTTTTCACTTTTAATATTTTTTTTTACATTTAACCCAACAAAATATTTATATTTTAACTAAATTTTTAATACCCTTTTCTCTCAAACATTACTTTGAAGAAAACATAAGAAATCAAGATGGCGGCTTCCACCATATTTTATTTTTTCACCGTTACTAAAGTGATCCATAAGGCCCGAAATTAATAAATTCTTTTTATTTTAGTTAAATCTTAATTTTAGTTTCTATTTTAGAAATTTAACCTGTAGATTCTGAATCTAGAAGATATTTTTTCACTAACTTTGAGTATTTTTCTGTATTTATGATGGCGTTTTCCGCCATATTGGATTTTTCTTTCGAATTCAATTTTTTTTATTTCTTTTATGCCAAAATTAATATTTTTTTCTTTACGAGGTGCATTTATAGGTCGGCAGTTATTTTGGCGCTGCCCGAACCCGAACCTGGGACCTTTCGCATGCATAACCGACTGGGTTCCCCATCCCCTACACCAGTGTTTCTCAACCGGTGGGTCGCGACCCCCTGGGGGGTCGCAAAGGGATCCTAGGGGGGTCGCAAAAAGTATTTTTAAAATGAAAATATATATTTAAGCAACGTTTTATACAATAATTTTACAACTAGAATGGAAGGGGGAAAATCACCACACATTATTTTACTTTATATCTTGGTTAATTTACATTTCAACTTTTTAATGCTATTATTACATAATTTTACTTCTAGTGCGTTACGTTGCAACAAGATAATGAGAAACTTTTGCTTGTCGGAACTTTTAAATTCGAAACCTTTTAAATTCGTAACATAAATGGAAGTTTTCAAAATTAGATTTCTTAACTTTAGCAATATAAACATTCAGTATCTTTAAGAATCCATTAATTTTGTCTTGGGTTTTGATTATTGTTATATATCGACCTTGTAGCTCGGTATTTAGCTCATTTAGGTGCATAAATATGTCTGCTAAGTATGAAAGTTGAAACAACCAAGTTGGGGAGTTGAAAAAATCCGGTCTTATTTGGTTTAGCATCTTGTAAAAATATCAGCATTTCAAATCGCAGCTCAAAGAACTTGTTCAAAACCTTCCCACGGGACAGCTATCGTAAAATAAGAAAAAAAAAATACTCAAATATAATAGTTAATAAAGAGTACAGCATGTGTAGGACAGGGAATGGGGGGGGGGGATGGGTCCGCGAAGTTATTTTGTGGCATTAGGGGGTCGTCATCTACAAAAGGTTGAGAACCACTGCACTACACCAAAGTAAATATAGGCTTACCATGTGGAATTCCCCTGAGACTCATTTCACCGATAGAGATAGGTTTCTTCCCTTGGACTCTTCTACAATACAGGAAAATTAGCAACACGCATATCGCAATAACGGCAGCCACTACGAGAAACACCCAGATACTTGTTCCTGGATCGTTATTTTCGATATCAATGTATCCCAAATTATAAGTTTCAGTGCCGACGGAGACCTGAAATAGTTAAATACACTTTTATGTAGAGAGTAAAATCTTTTGAAAGATGAGCTCTTAATGTATCTTTTCATAAAAACCAGTTGTATACGGATGATTTCAAGCAAGTTTTCGTAAAGGTGGTAGACTGAGTGTAAAAGTGGTAGACTGACCTGTTCACTCACTGGTGGTAGACCAGTGAGTGAACAGGTCCCAGTGAATGAACATTTGGTAAATACAATTAAAAAATAAGAATTGAAAATCATTCCACGAGATTAATTGGCAACTCTGACTTCCTCCCATCTCGTAGAAAGCTATCTGACATATGGTTGGTTGTCCTGGTCATTATGTCTCGGTGTTCATTCACTGGCGAACGCAACTCCTTAAACGTTCATTCTCTGGTTAGTCTACCCTATTAGGGAAGGAGATTTTTAAAACACATGTCTCCCTTTCCGGTCATGATAACTGTGGTTACCTTAAAATTTAAAAAAAAAATCTGCATAATGGAATCTTCCTCGGCCTACGTTTTCAGCCGCCAGAATTGGAGAAATGGTCCGCCTAATACATGTTAAGAAAGTAGGTAACAATGAATTTCCATTTTTTTTATATTTTAGTCTATCCTGCTTTTATAAAACTACTCTCGAAGAGAACTTTACAAATTTAGAAACATCGATGGTTAGCTCTACATTAGAAGTTTTCAGACGTTCATCAATCCACAAATCGCGAATTCATCTATAGCTTTGTTTTTCCACATTAATTCCACTGATTCGCATCGTCATCGTCCGATCAGTTCTAGAGCAAATTTTGTCTGAGACATCGCTTTTTTTGGGTATTTTATCGGAACCGTGGACTTACTAAGGTAGTTTCTAGCTCCATTTTAAATCGTAAATTGCTCGATATTTAATCGTCTGATCAGTTCACAAGCAAATTATATATATAAAACATCGGTTTCTTTACAGTATTTCATCGGGATCGCAGACTTCCTAAGGTAGTTTCTAGCTCTATTTTTAATCGTAAATTGCACGATTTTTTATCGTCCGATGGGTTTTCGATGGAAAGTTTTCGTCCGATCAGTTTTCGACCGATATACTTTTCACTGTCATCGGTTTCTTTTCGAACTTTTATCGGTCTCATCGGGTGCCGATGACCGATCGATAATCGACCGAGTGGACATTTCCGATTACTTTTCGATGAATTGAGCTGTTTTCGATGAGTTTTCGATCGGCTCACCAGTAGTCGGAGAAAACTCGATTATCGGCCTATGAGAAATTGCTACTAGGGATACTAAGCAAGCAAAATGCAGCAACACGTTAAATTCCTCATCTTGTGCAACTACAACGAATGTTTTGTCCCGTTGAATACATAATTTACTGATAGAGTAAAATGCGTTTTCATACTGATAGAGGAAGCTCATTTACACAACTCAACACTCAACCCAACGCTATCTACAACTTTTTTTATCTCAATTTGGCTTATTAAAGATGGACATTGGGTTTCCAGCGTTTAAAGAACGGTAGCTCGCTTATTCTATTTTTGAATGGTCATAAATAAAAATTCCTTCTCATATCTGGCGCAAATATATGTTTATTAATGTTGGCTAAATTTACGCAGGAGAAAGTTCGGCTATCGATAAAGAAGTCGCCAGTTTAACAGTGACGTAGTATCTCTTCGCTATGACAAAAGCGGTTAGTGCAAATGATACGTTATATCAACCAGGTCATGTTAAGTTGAAGACATTGAAGATATTTTTCTTAATCCCAAATTCTATAACAAACGGGCAGATTACTTCCAACTATTGAGTATTGCTTTGAAGATATATTTGATGGGGTATTTTTATAAAAAGCATTTTTATGACATGATACTCATTTCAATTCAAACAGGAATGTGCACTTACCTCTACCGACAGATTTGAATTTAAAGATGCCATCGACAGACCTTGGGGAAGTTCGCAGAATAGGTTATGCGATGAAACACTTGCAATTTTGCATGTATCTTTGCTTCCAATTTTCACTTGTAAGTTGTCAGCTAAATGCATCAGGTCCAAGTACTTACCCTAAATTAAGATTTAAAAAATACTTACAAAAGGAAAAAAAAGCTGTGGAAAAAAGCTATCCATCCTTTTTTTCTGTTGCTATTGTTCAAGGAATTTTGTGAAAGGTGTCATTTTTCAGGAAATAGCACAAGGGATTGAAAATTGACAACAAAAATTGTATAAGAGGTCATCGACATATTAAAATGAGTACAACTTTGAAAATTCCAATGGAAACACACAGTTTTTAACCTAAAAATATTCATCGCTTTCAAATTACCATATGTTTAAAAAAGAATTATTCATTTTGCATTATTGCTGAGATTAAAGCATTCATTTTGAACTCGTTTAGGGGGAAATCTAAAAATTAAAAAAAAAATAATATTTAATGTGTCTTTGCGAAACGACAAGCCATAGATTTAAAAAGTAGCAGATATGCCCATCGATTGCGCAATCCCTTACAATGCAATACAAACCGCGCGATTGTGTGATGAATCCACATTTCGCCATTTTCGCAATAATGCATCATGGGATGCTGGTTCACAAAAAAAAGCTTTTGCCGAAGAGTTACATGCAATAAAAACTGCATTTTTGATATGCTCTTCTTTTATGATTATATACCTCGTGTCTGCCAGAAATTATCAATACATATCCAACTATAAACTTATGCATTATATATTTTTTATAAGTCGAATTATCTCGTGGTGCCATCTGGTGGCGTATGTCATGCCATGTGCTAGGGCTTCTGCCTTATGGGTAACTGGTTCACAAGTGGCTTCACCTTTCCTCCTAGGGGCCGATGTGCTACCTTCTAAATCTATGCGACAAGCTAACAAAAGGTTAACAGTAAATAACAATGGCCACAACAATGAATTGGAGTTTGGGTAATTATTGCTCCAAAGTATATATTTTTCCATTATGTCTTTTTATAGGTGAAAGTAATATTGTTTGTGCAACAAAGGTCCAAACCATTAGGCTACTTACTGCAGTTTACCTGGCTGCAACAGAATATTTACCTTAATTTCAAACATCTTTTGATCCTTCTTAATCTTTTCCGACTCATGGAAAACATGGAACTCAGGATCGGGATAGTAGAGGAGTCGAGACATGTCTTCGCGATGTTTAGGGAAGTCCCTCAATTTTTGCACACCGTCCATCAAGAAACCAATCTTTATAAGAAATCACAATAAATATAATATATCGTCAGTTATGTTCCCACATGTGCTTGCTATCTAACTTTGCAAAACGGTAGAATTTTACTGAACGGTAACCCTTGGGCGAACTTTCCGAAATCGCTTCAACAGTCGGCCGAAAACTCAACCGAAATGATAGGATAGGTTAAGATAGGTTTGAATAATCGTCGCATTAGAGCTACACGAAGAAGAGCAGAAAAACGTGTTTGTTCATTTAACACCGGCTGTTCGGAAAACGTCATCGTTGCGAAGTCAGAGAATTCGAATCATCAGTCAAAGTCAGACGTTTGCCACAGAAAATTATTTATCGCCAAAAATATCACGCCAATGGTTACCATACAGTAAATGTGATAATTTCACAAGAATTAGATAGCACATGTGGGAACTTAAGTGACGATATAATACCGTCAATGTGAGGGTAATTTCGGTCAAAAATCCAATTTTTTTTACAAGAGAAGAAAAAAGTTAGCACTAGAACCATTTAAACACTTTGAAATATCACCATGCATTTCAAGTATTGAACTTTTAGAAATAATTTGTATGTAATTTCGTTAAATTTAATAAATCTAAAAAAGCAGTGCTACTTTAAAATATTATGACTCAGTTAGGGATTTGGTGGGTGTAGTGTACAAGAGTAACTTTATGCTAATTACGAATGACGTAATTGCTGTTGTGTCAAGAGAACTATTATGTTAATGAGGTATTGACGTAATAGCCGGCCGCAGCCAATTGACTCTCGAGATGATTGTTCTATTTTTGTAATCTTGTTTTATTTTTGTCAGATCTAAGTTTGCTCTGAATAAAAGTCACGTTCAGATTTTAAGCTGTTGTTTTAATTCATAGCAGTGGGTAGCTTTGGACCATACATGAAAAACATAACAAACATACACTCTCAAAACAAACGAGTGAATTTAACTCAGTCCGAGTTAATTTTCACTCTTTTCAGTGTCTAAAATGCACTTATCCTGTTGGAGTGGATTTCACTCTTTTGTTTAGTTAAAACTCCGACAACATCACTCCAAACGAGTGATTTCAACTCAGAGTGAGTTAATTTTCACTACTTTCCAGTGTCGAAAATGCACTTCTCTTATATGAGTGGATTTCTCTCTTTTGTTTTAAGAGTGTACAATTTACCATGCTTTTGGGCTGTTTTACAGAATTAAATAGCACTAATAAACTGCCTAAACATAAAAATGATAAAGTTATACGTTTTAAAGTTAATTAAAAATGGTTTATAACTTAACATGTGCATTGTATTTTATCGTAGAATGACTATACACAATCAATAACATGATTGAACGTCACTTAAAGTAGAAATGTAAACTTCAATTTTAATATTGGAAAAATAACTTATACTTGAAGCAAGATTTAATAACAAATATCTACATAAAAATCAGACGGATTTACAAAAGGAAAACAATATTTTCGAAATCAGGAAGATGCGTACAGTTCGACATTACCGATTTCGAATATTGCACGTTTCTTGCATTTTATCTTTCTTAAAATTGTTTGATTTTTTTAAAAAAATAATCTCAGAAATATGTAATCAGAATTCTTCAAAAATAGTTATACATAACACACTTTTGCATACATTTTAGAAATATTAAGCTTCCATAAAGAATTTCCAACCAAAGTTACTAGCATTCCCTGAAATAAGTTTCCCTGAGACAAATAATTAAATATGGCATAAAAAGTATTCAACTTAGATTAAAATAAATTAAGTAATATTCATCCCCATACATAAAATAAGAGTATAAAGTGTTTTATTCAGCTATTTTCAATATTTTTAGGTATTCCAGTCAAAATTGGAAGAAATAGATTTTTGTCTTTTAATGCTCGTAATAATATAAATATTACTTGTAGTATTGCCAAAATTAGAATGATATTTTTTTACGTGAAATAAAAATCAATGCTTCCACCTTTATAAAAATGTCAAACAATAGTTCGAAATGGAATAATGTTATGAAGAGAAACTAAGAAACAAATCTCTTTCCGATTCTTGAACCTAACGTTAACCTCCATTTCTGAGAAGATACCCGCATTGCAAAATTACTCCGAAGATACCCGCATTGCCGCATTGAAAAAAAATTGCATTGCAAGTCTCAAACTAGCTTTAAAATTATTAAAATGAAACGAAATTTAAAAGCAAGCGAATTTTCGAAATGTATTTAAAAAAACATTATCGATATATTCCGAATTTCTTACTCTGAGCTTCGAAATTGTTTTATTTTTATAAACTTTTTATGAGCTATAAAGGTGGGCAGCCAGCAAAAGTGGCAGGGGTCATGATCCGTAAAAAGACTTATGTGCCAAGAAGTAGCTAAAGCTCCTAAAAAGTACCCCAAGACCGAAAAAAGTAGATCAGAAAGCTCTGACAATGTCGCTCGAAGTTCCGTTGGGTGCCGGCTCAGGTCTCGTCACTTGACCAGGTTTCTAAAATACGAGGCGTTTATTGGCTGTGTTAAAGCTCCTAATGGAGGCTAGAAATTGGCAAACGGAAATGATTACACCACTAGCTCTGATGAATATCTAAACTATTGGGACTCAGGAAATGATCTTTGGTATGAACTGTACCGGTAGGTAGACAAGTAGTTCTCCGTTTACACCCATTTTCAATCACGAAATTGAAACTTTTTTATATTACTCATGTGGAAAAATTATTTTAGTTAGCAAACTTTAATATTCTGGACCATGGATTCCTAGATTTGGGTGGAAGTAGGAAAAATTTCCAAGCCTTAAAAAAAAAAAAATACCAGAGATGAGAAACTTGGCTTATACCTCCTAGAAAACAAGCCTGCACAAGGGTTGCCAAACACTAATATTTTAAGGAATTTTAAGTCCTTAATAAAGCCACAATTTAGTATCGTACCAAGTTTTAGTAGAAAAATCAATGAATTTAAAAGAGTTGATAAAAAAATTAAAAAAATCATGATGCATCGGCTCACCTAGTCAAGGAATCCAATGAATGTGCTTGCTAGCTGCCAAGTCAAAAACCAATGCAAAAACATGTTTACCACGTGAAGCTCGTGTTCTCTTTAATCTTAAGCCCATTTCACATCTTGTCACAACTACTTGCAAACCCCTAGGACACCGTGCATTTAAAAGTTGCACTCAAGTCGTGAGATTTTTTCTTGCGAGCACGAAAAAGTCTCAAGTTGCATGTAAGTTTAGCCAATCAGAATTCAGTCTTTGTTTGGCTGCATTGTGGCGAACTAGACTTCGCCAACCGGTTGTTTATTTACTTTTTAAGACGCCATTTTCACTTGCTTGCAAAAAATGCAAAAGTCTGCGCAATTAAAAACTGGTAGTAAATGGACGGCAAATAATGGTAATTAATCTTATTAAGGAAGTTCGGAAACATAAATTTCTGTATGATGCAAGCGATGCCTATGGTTTGATTCAAGTTTGTTTACAAAACGATTAAACTTGTCAAATTGTGAGATAAATATTTTTTGTGGAAACCCGAAAAACCAGGTTATCACAAGTAGCGAGTTGCAGTTGCAAGTAGTTGTGCAGGTGTGAAATGGGCTTTAAGACCAAATAGACCATTTGGGGATTATTTGCCAGTAACTATGCCATCTTTACCTGTGCACTGACCTGATCAACGCAAACCGACACAGCTCCCACTGAGATCTAGACTCAATAGTCCGTGAGCATCTCTACTCTAGTCCAGTAACAACTAAATCAACCAGTGATAAAATTGGTTTTCCAATGAAGTCATTGAACGCCTGAATAATTTATGAATTCGACTTGGAATTTTTCAGGCGGCTTCAATAGTTTTCTTGCCAAGCATTTTCCTGAATTCGTATCTTCATGTCTGAGCCATTTTTATTTGCGCCACCCTGTAGAAGAGGTATTAGTGCTCTGCACGTCTGTCAAGTTCAACCTAGGGTAGACTGACGAGTGAACAAGCCCCAGTGAATGAGCAGTTGGTAAATACATTTAAAAAATAAGGTTAAAAATTATTCCACTGGATGGATTGGCAACACTTACTTCCTTCCATCTCGTAGGAAACTATCTGACATCTGATTGGTTCGAATTGGCCATCAATTAAAATCCAAAAATTTTTGTGTTCATTCACTGGTAAAATAACTGTTAATTCACTTGGCTTTTGTACAGCTGTGGAAATAAAAAAGTACCCACTTGAGGTTATTTCCTCCGTTATTCATCCTAAAGAATCGGACCTTTTTCACATTGTGAACAATTAACATTCTGAGTTAATTGCATGACACAAAATTTGCATAAGGGGCCATCTTCATATTAAAAATGTTACTAACTTTAAAATTTCCAATAGCAACACCCCTTTTTGAATCCATATTTCAAATCTCTGACCCATGTTAATACGAAATGCCAAATTTTGTCAGTTTTTAAGCATTATTAGAGGAGTAAGAGACGTGCAAAGTTTAGGTCCCATAATGTTAAATGAGTTGCACATAAAAAACTATCCCGATTTATAAATAATTAAGATATCGAAACAAATTTTTTACTGAAAAGAAATTATAATAACCCAAACAAAATGCATTCAATATTGTGGTATTTAAAACAATTTTTATATTTTTAAATAATAATTATATCAATTTTTTTAAAAAATATGAATAGAAACCCCTAAATATTTTTACAGAAATAAATTTAAGACAGGAAGTTTAAGCGAAATCCCAATTTTTAAAAATGTTTATTCATAATTTGCTGAGTAAATCACAAAATACTTTATAATTACCCTTTAGGGGACTGTGTATAAGATTACGTGTGTAATTGATAAAGATGGCTTTGCATGCATGCTTGCTTGTCATTTTAGAGATGGTCCCCAAAAGGTCCACAAGTGATTCGATTGAATAACTCGTCAAATATTCATCCAAATGTAACAAAAACTTAGATTTAAGGGTTTTCAAGAGTGCTTAACATTTCTAAGTTATTAAAATTGGGTGTTGCTATTGGAAATTTCAAAGATCGTAATATTTTTAATATGAAGACGGCCCCTTATGCAAATTTCGTATCGTGCAATTAACTCAGAATGTTAATTGTACACAATTTCAAAAAGGTCCGATTCTATAGGGTGACTAACGGATGAAATAACCTCAAGTGGGTACTTTTTTATTTCCACAGCTGTACCACTTTTTATTTGGACCCCCAAAAGACCCAAAGCAATGCAATATAAAGTCACCTCCTTTTTTTTGTAGAATTTACATATAATGACAGATGTGTTTACATTATCATGAACTAGAAGCTCCTACTTTCTTAAAATGTGAATTTTCTTAAAACAAATTGTGCTTAAGCGTTCATTCGCTGGTTAGTCTACCCTTTTTTAGGCTAATTGCTACTCAAATAAGCTAAAATTCTCTTGGTTTTCAAAACTCACTCACCTGGACAATGAAGGGGTGGGTGCGAGTGGGTTTAGGAAATATGGGAAAGTCTTTTAAGCTAGGGGTTCGACACGTCATCACGGTTCCGTTATACTTTGGGTCAGTCCAACAATCCTGAAAGAAATTTTATAAAAAATCATGAAAGTATAACTTGGCTGCTAAAAACGAATAAGCCCGACTGACCGAACCAACGTGCCTCTGTTAATCTTAATTCTTTAAGCCACATTTCACCGACTGTATTGAATATTTTTATTTCGTATAAAAAAGAAAACCGTCTGCAAAATTTTTAAATAAAGCAAGCAGGAGAAAGAGGCCTAAGAAAATAATAGTTTCCTTTGGACTATACTCGCCGCCAACCAAATTAGAAACGGTAGGGATGGCGGTTTTGGCAGAAAAAACCGGTGTTTCAAAACCCGGTTTTTCAGTTTTACCGAACCTTAAAAACCAGTTTTATAAAACCGGTTAACAATTTTGTGAAAGGTGTCATTTTTCTTTTTTTTTTCATTTTTATTTTTTAAAAAAAAAAAAGAAAACCGTCTGCAAAAATTATAAATAAAGCAGGAGAAAAATGGCTAAAAAAATAATAGTTTCCTTTGGACTATACTCGCTGCCAACCAAAATTAGAAACGGTAGGGATGACGGTTTTTGCAGAAAAAAACCGGTGTCTAAAAACCCGGTTTTTCAGTTTTACCGAACCTTAAAAACCAGTTTTATAAAACCGGTTAACAATGAATCCAGTTTTTCAATGGAAAAGAACGGTGTTCCCGCTTTTTTTTAGTTTTTTTATTAGTTAATTGGAAACAATCAATCAACTTTAAACTTTTCTTTCGAATAAAAAAACAATTTACACAGTCAGTATTAAATGTTTAAATTGTTTTGTTGGAAACCAAGTTCTAGGTTTATACCTAATTCGTATTTTCTTAGTATTTAGAATTATAAGGTTCCTTTCCATATAATTAAATATTATTAAATAATAATAATTCCACATATTATTTAATTATATTAAATTATATGGAAAGGAACAATCAATTCCATGTAATTAAAAAAAAAACACCGAAGGCCGTTTTTGAGAAGAAGAAAAAACGATTTCCGGTTTGTAGACGGTTTTTCCCCTAAAAAAACCGGTATCCGGTTAGGACCGACCTCACAAAAAACCGGTTTCAGTTTTCTATCCCTAAAGTGTTTCAAATAAGGGTTTCGGGAACCACAGAAGCACTTTGGTTTGGAGGAGACATACATCCCCACTTACATTAAATTAGTGGTTGTTTTGTAATAAAGTTGTATAATAATGATAGGTTCCTGCAATGTTACTTGAAACTCTGCCACATATTACAATGAAGATAAAATAATATCAAGCGTTATACAAGCTTTACATTGTTGCACCATCGAATTGTTCTCAAACGCGAGGCAACGGTTTAATTAATTATGTAATGTTCATGGATGAAAAAGGATGCAAATATACCATTAAAAAAGTGTATTACCTCTATTATTTCTGATTCTCCTATTATCTGGGTTTCATCAACCTTCACAAGTAGTTTGGGAAGCTGAACGCTGTCCAGGTAGCGTCCAAAAGCTGTTACATTCATATAACCACTAGAAACAAATAATAATTAGTAGATTTTAACATTAAATAAATTTTAAGTAATTATTCTACGTGGTAATATTCGGGAGCTTCTGTTTGAAAGTTGCGAATTCAAAATTAATGCATTAGTTCTGTGGGCATTAAAGAATCCTCTAGACCACCAAGTCAATCTTATACCTAGAGCTCTAAAGGTATCGAAAGGAACCAATGCACTATTAACGATTGATTTGTTAATTGGCATAATTGTACTTACCGATTTCAGTGCTACTGTTAAGTTTTACCTAGAAAAAGACAGCCGTTACATTAGTTCCCTTAGACACAATTGGGAGCGTTAGTGTCTATGTCAATTTCAATATAGAAAATCCTCAATGCTAATCCAATCAGAGTTTCAGATCTAGAGTGTGCTTAATCTATGCAGCAGGCAACAGTACCAGTACAGTAGGCAAAATATTACTGTTTTCTAAAATACTTATTTAAAAAAAAAACGTTTTTGAAACAAAAAACTGCAAATCTATTTTAACCAACAACAAGTTACCAGTTACCTTAAAGTGGTTATTCCCGGGCGAATGTGGTTGATATAGGGATCGGGAGTGAATTCAAAAGTTTGGGAAATTCCTTCAAGGCTAAATGTAGAAGATGGATTTTCATCCATCCTATATGTGACACCGTCCACGTGAATTGCAATCGACGTGTTGGAAAACCTTGGATCAGTTGAGTTCTGGATAATGCACGAAACTGAGTTTGCATCGAAACTGAAAAGAAAAATTACGAAATTAAAATTTTCACTCCCAAAGAATCAATTTGGAATCATAATACCTGCCATTTTTTTTCTCAATAACGAAACAATTTTATTAAATGAATTGACCCTAAATTCTTCATTATTGAATTTTTAAATGTTTAAAGTAAATTTTTTTGTTTTTTTAACAAATAAAGTTTCAAAAAATTACAGTTCTAATTTATTTAAAAGTTGTTATTCCAAATTTTTTAACTTAAATTTTTAGTTAAAAAATGTCTTTACTCATTTCAATCTGGATGCATAATCAGTCTATTTAACAAGTTTTAGATTTTTAGAATAAAAAAAATATTGCATTTTAAGTACGGTTAGAAACTGATTGAACAAAGACTTACCGTTGTATAATACACGGCCTTCCATTCACGCTAGCCATACATTTCTTGTCCTTGACATCTTTGCCTAAATCCTCCCCGTACAGCTTGACCAGAGTGCCTCCGGAATTTGGTCCTTTACCAGGTAGAATGCCTAACAGCCGGAGACCCTGCATTACAGTTTAAAGACCATTTTAAGAGGGACTGTCAGTCCCGTAGATCTTACCCCTTGTATTATTGTTCTTTTAAGGTAGTAAGTAACTGACATTTTTCACTATGCGATAATACGCAATTTTTTTTTTTAATGGGACTGCTATTTTTGGCTGATCAAGTCTTTTGCATACTCTGAATGTTCACCCAAACGGAGAACCATTTTTTGTGGCAGCTCTCACTACCAATTTTAACGATCGGCTTACAAGGAATCTGAGATCGCTGTGGATGTCAAGTATGCCGAGAGCCCGAGACTTAATTTGGACGAGAGAACCCAAGCCTAATGGGTACTAAAGGGATTTTTGACATCCGATTTAAAAATCGAACATACGTGCTTAACTCTGCCGAGGTTTGATTCGCGATCTTTCGGCTTTTGAGCCGGGCCATGGCCTACTCAACAACACTCTTAAAACAAAAGAGTGAATTCCACTCCAGTTGGAGAAGTGCATTTTCGACACTGGAAAGGGGTAAGCAAAGTTGCCGAAGTTAATATTATCTCAGACTGAGTTAAAATCACTCGTTTGGAGTGATCCTGTCGGGGGTTTAACACAAAAAAGGATCCACTCCAAAAGGGAAAGTGCATTTTCCAGACTGGAGGAGTGAAAATCAATCAGACTGAGTTAAAATCGCTCGTTTGTTTTAAGAGTGTACTAATGTCGAAGAAGCTCTCCCAAACACTATCTGGGACAGAAATTTTGACGTGACGTAATTCCGAAGTTGAAGACAACCTGTCTCGAAACCTATGCGGAACGCATATTTCGAATCCTTACATTCAACTGACACCATGACAGTGACGTCAGACTTGCTGGGCGGGAACGAAATAAATGTAACCAATCATTGGCCGTCTTGGTGCAATGAGCGTTCTGTAAGCAATTATTGTTTTGTAGGGTTCATCATTATTTCGAGATTTTAATTATTCACACAAAAAAATACTAAAATTAGCTGAAAAAATATTGAATGGTGTTTATATGTGCAAATTGAAGTGATGATTATTATAGCTAGATAATTTTAGATGTTTTGAGCGCAAATGACAGATTTTAGATCTCGAATTTTGTGCTCGTGCTGCCATCTATATTCCAGTACAGCAACTCAATCCTACCTAATATAGCAAACATTAAAAAAAAAACATTCTTGAATTTTACTAAAATAGTTTTAAAAAATATTCCTTTTTCCGGAAACATCGGAATTAAATAAGAACTCCCCTCCTCTTTTAATAAATGTTTTTACTTAATTTTTTAATCGAATGTGCAATTAATATACAGGTTTCAAGGCTTCCGAATAATATCATGTACCTAAACATAGTTAAGCTTCATTTTTACCCTGCTAAAACATGTTCTCAAATAATACACCGGATTCGAAATCTATCCCTATATTCGGAATGTATTCCTATATATTTCACAAAGCCTGTGATAATGTAATTACACTCCCTTAACTGGGGATTCAATAAATATTTTTTTAAATAGAAGTTATTTACTGACAATATATTATTGATATTAATAATATAAAACACTTGTTTCTCATTCTCCTATTTAATGATTTAAAAATTACTGAATATATGTTTCTATGAATTAGCTATATGTGTCTATTAGATATAATAAATGTTCTGTTCTATTGAATGATAGTTAATAGTAGTCATATTGCTAAAAAAAAATCAATACGAACCCTTACAAATTTGTCAGTCTTCTTTGACAATCGCTAATTTAACCTTTAAGTAAATTTTCGCAGTGTAATCACAATTTTTTGATTGCCCTTTATTCTCTTCAGGAGACACTTTCATAAAGACTTTTCATTTCCCCGCCCAGTAGCCTGACGTCACTTTCATAGTGTCGGTTGAATGTAAGGATTCGAAATATGCGTCCGGAACCACTCGTTCACGGCTGACCACATTTTTTGTGTTCCGAATGCGTCCGAACAAGTTTCTCGATCTCCAGTACTCGGAACAGTGACGTCAAAATTTCCGTCTACCGCTCATGCTAGGGAAAGCTTCTCTGGCCTTGTTATTGAAGTTGGCCGTGGCCGATCGCTTATAACCTTACAGCCACTTTAACGACCAGAGGTAATATTGAACAGTCGTTATACAAATTAAGCCAACAAATAAATGAAGAGTACAGAATTAAAACCCCTTCATTGACAGGGAATCGGTCCATATTGAGAACTGCTTGGCGAGTAGTGGCGATCGAAAACCGATTTCTCCCTTGGTTCTTCTTTCGCGGTTCAAGCGTCAGACCATTGTTCGACGTGAATCTCGACCATAAAGATAGTAAACCCGTACACCGCTTGATAAGAACCAAAAACTGGTTTCTTCACACCAGTTTAGACGATGACCCGCTATCTCCAAGAAGCCGACCTGATGCAGACAGACTACCATGTAATGAAGGGGTTCTTCCCCTGTTCTTTACATAATCGAGTAACACGCCTCAGTAATAATACATAGTGGTTATAAAATAACGCTCACTATTCGGAGTGGTCGGTAGCTTTAATGAATAATCCAAATGCAAAAAGCTTTGAGAGACTTACTAATCAAGAAGGGGGGAGAGAGAATGGAGGGGGGGAGGGAGAGAGAATGGAATCATAAAAACAAACTCGTCACGTGACCAGGGTTCTAAATTACGAGACGTAATTGGATGTGTTGGCCATATTTAGCCATAATTGGCTATGCCTCGTAATTTAGAACTTTGGTCAAGAGACGAGTTTCTTTTTTTTATGATTCCATTCCTTTTGAAAAGAAGAAACTCGTCTCTTGACCAGGGTTCTAAATTACGAGGCGTAATTAGCTGTGTTGTCCGTAATTGACCATAATTTACGACGCCTCGTAATGTAGAATCCCGGTCAAGAGATGAGTTTGTTTTTTATGATTATTCTTTTTTATGATTCTTTTTTAGGATTCTATCTTTTTTATGATTCCATTCTTTTCCCCCCTTCTTGATTAGTAAGTGTCTCAGTTTTTGATGCATTTGAATTATTCATTCAAGCTACAGTCCACTCGCTTATTTTATAACCACCCTGTATTCTTTTTTTACGTACTTAAAATGCCCTTACCGCATAATAAGAGAAGTTGGTTTCACTGATAGAGGATCCCTCTATTTTGTATCCATTATAAAAAGCGTTGATGACATTCACTTTTACAGGACCGGAAAGTTCTTCAAGAGTCGAACCCAGAGTGCAGTTTATTCTAATAAATGAAATGTATTGATAACTCACTGTCACTGCATGTACGATACATTATAAAAAAAGCTCGGGGCAAGTTTGCACATTGGCCCTGGAACTTTTAAAATGCTACCACTTTGAAGCGTGAATCAACCACTTTTGTGGTGAACCATAACTTTGACACACTTCAAAAGTGGTAAATCACGCTCCAAATAGTGGTGAAGTGAAGGCTAAGCTTCTTATTTGAAAACGGCCCGTATTATATTCCAAAAGGGTCTCGGACATAACCGGACAGACAAAAATTCCGACAAGCCACAAGGCTGCCATGGTCAAATGTGACCGAAAACCCAACATGGCCAAAAATCCAGACAGGGTTAAACTCAATACTTAGAAATACATATTTTTTGGATAATTCTCGAATTTATAGAATATTCAAATTTTTATTCATTTTTTTTATTTAGAATTTTATGTGGGAGCTCTTTTGGGCTATACATTAATTCGTTTGCTGAATTGTCATATTTCTATTTATTATTATTTTTTATTGTTAACTTAATTGTAAATCTTTACCTTTTAACGCTCAAAATTAAACCTAAGATTAATAACTTAAGGTAGGCGAACACCCAAAATTCCCCAAAATTCTAAAATGTTTACTATTACTTTAATCTTTTCCAAATTTGGCATAGTTATTTAAAATATAATGAATAATACTATTTAGGCATTTTTTTATTTAAATATAATTTATTTATTTTAAACGGTGTTTTTCTACTAGAAAAAGAGGGTTACGCTAACAAGTCTACTACATTGAATTTTCATCCTATAAACATTAATTATGTGTTAAATTCTTCGTATGGGACTGATGCATGCAATGACCCTCTAGAATTACATACAAATTACAAAGAAAGAAGTTATTAAGAAAAATGTTGTAAATTAACCCCCCAAAAAGAGATTTTTTTTTCGATTAACTTACACTTGGACATTTAAAAAAAAAACTTGTATATTTACACCAGATGTTAGAGGTTCATGGCACAGATATATATTGAAAAGGCATCTGTTAAAATTTTCAGGTAAATTAATTTAAAACATTTTATGCTGGAAGTGTTAGCGTAAACCCCATTTTTTAGTTGAAAAACGCCGTTTAAAATAAATCAATTATATTTAAATAAAAAAAAAATTGCCCAAAAAGCATTGTTTATTATATTTGAAATCACTATGCCAAATTTGGAAAAGATTAAAGTAATAGTAAAAATTTTAGAATATTGGGTACTCGCGCCTACCTTAAATAATTTATTGTTTCCATAGTCAATGCCTAATTTGTTTGTCAAAAAATATAAATATTTATAGTAATTCAAATTGTAATTTTCTAGTGCACAAGTCCTACCAACACTTACTGATTTATAGTCCAAGAAGACGACATGCAAGGTATTCCAGCAACTAAAATAGAGGTATGTGCGTCATCCACGAACGATCCAAAACTGTCACCTGTTATCGTAATTGTATTTCCCCCTTGAATAGGTCCCTTTTCAGGAAATACCTAAAAAAATATAAATTTACGCATCAATAAACAGGATTGTAACTTCTTTGGTGATTGCATTTCTTCTTTAGAAATGTTCAAACTTGATAATATTAACCTTTTACTTTAATTTATAGTTTCAGAAAAAAAAATCTAGAAGTATAGATTAATTATAACTCAATGCAGAACATATCAAAATAAGTTGTCTGGTCATTTAAGATAGAAAATTTGTATGCATATATGAAGAGTATATGGGAAGAACCACTTGATTTTTAGGAGTCTTATCTTATGTGTCTGCTTGGCAGACATTGGCGACATGAAACCGGTTTTTCCTCTGTTTCATCATTTGCAGTACAAACGTGTTACTTGTGTCTACTTATCTCTGGCGTGAATCAGGGTTGCCGCGAAAGAATAACAAAGCGATTAACCTGTTTCTTTACACCAGTTTAGGCGATTTTTCGCTATCATACCTAAAAAGGCTATTAAGGTAAGCCTTCTACGAAATCAAGTGGTTCTTCCCGTGCTCTCTTCATATATGGAGGGCGCTATTTAGTGCACTTCACTAGTTACCTCCAAAATGCATACATTTTTCTTAAAAAATTGATTAAGATGTTTGGAGCATATTCTTTGTTGGCATGCTTAAGCGTACTCCGGTGTCTCTCTTCAATTTATAGTACCTTTTATTGAAACATAGTTGGTACTTTTGATCGTATTCAATTTTTTAATTTCAATTTTGTAAGCTCTGGCTCTTGCTTCAACCATCAACCAATATACGAGCAAAAAATCCACAGAAAATTCCTTAGAGAGGCCCCAAAAATTTCCGAAACTTCATTATGTAATGAACCTCCTGAAGCAATAACATATCAATTTTCTATTAAAAAAATTATTGTAAAAGTTGGTTTATAATACCTATTTTAACAGGAAAAGAATAGGATTGGCGGCAAAAGTTGGGTTGCTCTTACAGGGTTGCCGGGCTTATTGGCAAGCGTTTCGATGCTCCTTCCTGAGTTTCAGTTCAGTGGACCTACCTCGTAAATGGCGGGGGTGCAGGTGTCGGTGCTAAACGAATCGGGGCACTCTTCTGCGCGTGCGCACCGTCCTGCGCACCATCCGCACTGCAAGGGGTCGACCATCCTCCCGATCACGAAGCAGGAGTTGCAAGTCTCATACAGGCCGCAACTTTCGACAGGATATTTGATGACCTGAAATAAATCAATTTAACGCTCAGACTTAATATGCCAAAAGACACGTATATTCGCAAGATTTTGCTAGTATTAGAATGACCTTTGTAGTGAAAACCAAAAATTAGCATCCCACTTTATATATCCGAAGGTGTCACGCGCGCAAATATTCATTTATTGTCTGTGTGAAACATAATTTGTAACTTTTGGCAACATTGTAAAATGTAAGTGTTCCTTTTTCTAAAAAATAAATTTTGTTGGTTTTTTTTTCTGTCGTTAGAACGTTTTTTAGCTACTGTTCCTTTTAATATTAAGTTTTGCATATTGCGACATTTGGCATCCCTGCCGGGATCTGAGCGTGTAAGATCTCGGACGAACTATAACATTTTATTGCTACAAGGTAAAAACTATTATTTAATTGCTACAAGATGGAATCTGTGTTCAAAGTAAAAGGCTTAAAGAATGACTATTTAAAAACAGTGGCCTTAGCGTGAGGAAATGTAATACCGGAGATGAATATTGGCGATATTAAAAAGAAGATTTTGGAAAACCAAACAACAAAAGATGATCCGGGATTTGTTCAAGAGCTTTTGATGACAGCGGTAGCTGAAAGAAAGGAAGAATTGGCGAGAGAAAAAGAAGAAAAAGAATTTTCATTGAAATTGGCGAGAGAAAAAGAAGAAAAAGAATTTTCATTGAAATTGGCGAGAGAAAAAGAAGACAGGGAGTTTGAATTGCAAAAGGCTAAGCAAGAAAACGATATGAAAATCGAGTTGGCGAGAATACAAGCTACCCAAGGTGCCAATTCTAATCAGTTTAACGCTCTAGCCTTCCCTAATGAAGATAATTGTAAGAGAAAATTTACACTCCTCAATTGGAATTTAGAAAATTTTTAGGTGACATTAAATAATGGTTGCCGTTCTGGAGGCAGTTTTCTAACATCCACAATGATGAGGATACAGCACCGGAAGACAAGTTCCAGTACCTAGTCCAAGCCACAGATGTTGGATCAAGGGCAATGGAAGTCATACATTGATTTCCACCGACTGGGAATAATTATGTCAAAGCAGTGGATTCCTTGAGAACAAGGTTCGGGAAAGAAGACCTTTTAATTGAGGTATATGTAAGAGAATTGTTGAAACTTATTATTTCCGTGCAGACTCAAGAGAAACCATGCATCAGTTATTTGTACGACTAACATGAATCCTATATGAGGGCCCTTGATACGTTAGGCGTAACTACAGATAAATGTGCCTCAATACTCTATCCAATGGCAGAATCCTGTTTTCCCCATGACTTTTTAAAGGCTTGGAATAGAAGTGTCACTTCACATTCGAAGAAAGAAGCTAAAGACAGGCTGGATGACCTAATGAATATTTTGAAAAATGAAGTTAAAGGTGAGGAACAAATAAGTTTGGCGATGTCCAGTTTTGGGATAAATAAAGATAATGAAACAAAGAAAAAGAAACGTGAAGAAAATTCCAACCGCATACCAACTGTCTCATCTTTATTGATTACAACGGATAAAGGGCCAGTTTGTATATTTTGTGAAAAATCACATAAAAGTCACGAATGTAAAGCAACCTCTAACATGTGTGTCTTATGATGAGAAAAAGTCTGTTTTACTGAAGAATAATGCATGTTTCCAGTGTTTGCGACCAAATCATCATTCACGCTCATGCCCAATGAACATCAAATGCTCAAAGTTTGGGGTTCGAGGACACAATACAGTTATGTGTTATGGAAAAAATAATTGCCAGAATGGTTCTAAGGATGCGTCCAACGAAGTCACAAATAATAGGCACTCTGAAAACAGTGTTTATCAAACCAAACGGATGAAATTGGTGTCTTTCTGCAAACTCTTACTGTTAAAGTGAGTAATGGCGGTAAAGAAACGTTAATAAGAACAATGATTGATACAGGTTCTCAAAGGTCCTATGCAACCAAGAAAATAATATACGTGATGGGTTTTGAGCCAATAAAGGAAGTAAAAATTATACACACATTATTTGGTGGAGAACAAAAAGAAGAAGAGTCTCATAAAGAATATATTTTGAATTTAAGTGACTTTGAAAGGACCTTTGACTGTCGCATAAAGGTATAGGACAAAAAGAAAATTTACAATAAAATAGCAATAGTGCCATTTGGAGAATGGATCACTGAAATGGAATGCATGAATATAAGTATTTCAGATAGAGAAGACAAGTCTAGACGTATAGACAACAAAATTCCTTTATCAATTGGAGCGGAGTGGCAGGAAAATTGTTAATAAGGAAATTACATTCCTGTAAAACTTGGCCAGTAGATGTTCATACGAAATTAGGTCGGACACTGATGGGAAAAATTCCTCGAGCTCAGGCCAGAAATACGAGCGACGTGTTAACTGTTACTTCGCTTCTATGCAATAATATAGATAATTTGTGGAAGTTAGATTTGTGTGTGATAGGCATTTCTGAACCACCAAATGAAAAGAGCGAAGAGTTGAGAGGACTCCCTTGGAATTCCCCATCTTGAAAATCGTAATGTTATTCCTATGGAAAACATTCGCAAGTTAATTACCGCCACAATTTTAATAAAAAGGTTACTAGTTTTTGGTATCATTGTAAAGAACGAAAGGAGTAGATTTTGTAAAATTAATTTGTTTTGTGAAAATCACATCTTTAGTATTTTTAATAATTTTTTGAAATCAGAACTTATGCGTACTCCGTTTTTTACTTACTTCAAAAAATTATTAAAAATACTAAATATGTGATTTCCACAAAACATATTAATTTTACAAAATCTAATCCTTTCGTTCTTTACAATGATACCAAAAACTAGTAAACTTTTAGTAAAATTGTGGCGGTAATTGACTTGCGAATGTTTTCCATAGCAATAACATTACGATTTTCAAGATGTGGAATTCCAAGGGAGTCCTCTTAAGGGGTCATAGGAGTCTTAAAAATGTGCAAAGAAGGTACTACAAAACATAGTTTGATCTTTCATGTCATTTTTGAACTACTCAATGTATAAGTATAATTTTTTTTATATGTAATTCTATAAGATTTGTTTATTACAAAACAAATTTCGAAATTTATGAAACTTTAGCCAAAACTAAAATAAATTATATTAAACATGAAGCTATTTGAACACATTGTGATTAGGCTTGCGCGGCAAATTGTGAGGTCAAAATTGAAAAAATGACCAAGAAAATGACTTTATATTGTACAAATATGTACAAACTAGGACTTATACCTAAATTCTCAGCTCAATTTTAATTAGAAATTATTTTAAGAACTTTTCTAAAAAAATCAATAAATTTTTTGAAAATTTTATTTTAAATATTTTCAAAAATAATTTCTAATTAAAATTGGGATGAGAATTTAGGTATAAGTCTTTGTTTGTACATATTTGTACAATATAAAGTCATTTTCTTGGTGATTTTTTCAATTTTGACCTCACAATTAGCCGCGCAAGCCTAATCACAATGTGTTCAAATAGCTTCATGTTTAATATCATTTATTTTAGTTTTGGCTTAAGTTTCATAAATTTTTAAAACTTGTTTTATAATAAATAAATCCTGTAGAATTACATATAAAAAAATTATACTCATTTATTGAGTAGTTAAAAAATGACATGAAAGATCAAACTATGCTTTGTAGTATCTTCTTTGCTCATTTTTAAGACTCCTGTGACCCCTTAATACGAGAAGAAACAGTTGTCCACTTCAAACGAACTGTTAACAGAGATATTGAAGGAAGATACGAAGTTGCATTGCCATGGGTTCGTGAAAGGAGCAATTTAGGCAGTAACAGAGACTTTGCACGACGAAGAAAAAACTGGAAAGTCGGGTCATGTAAATGAATACGGAGCTGTTTTCCAGGATTGGTTGTCAAAGGGAATTATAGAGCTGGCACCTGATGTTTCAAACAATGAAGTGCATTATCTTCCACACAGAGCTGTGATAAAAGAAAGCAGTGCTAGTACGAAAATTCGACCCGTATTTGATGCTTCTGCTAATAGAAAAGGAATGCTCTCACTCAACGACTGTTTGGAAAAGGGTCCAAACATGGCAGCAGATATACCGTCGTTGTTGATCAAATTCAGATTGAAAGCTGTTGCAGGGACATCAGACATTGAGAAAGCCTTTTTGCAAATTGTAATTCGTGAAAGTGATCGCGACTTCTTAGGTTTCTTTGGTATGATGAAGCACAGAATGTAGTAGAATCTAGACATAAACGAGTTGTATTTGGTATTACATCGAATCCATATCTGCTAAACGTAACTCTGAATCATCATTTAGATGCCTCACCCGTAGAACTGCGAAGTACTGCACAGCACATGAAAACTTCTTTCTATGTGGAAAACTGCATCGCTAGCTTCAATAATGTGGAATAAATTGAGAAATTTGTTTAGGAGTCTCGCTTTCTTTTGTCTAGCGCTCAATTTAATCTACGAGATTGGATCAGTAATGTCGACTCAAGGTTTCTAGACCACACTGGTGTAGAGAAGACTAATCTGCTAAGCTTGAATTGGAACATTAGTGATGATACTTTGTCTTGTGTTGTCAAGGACTTTGATTGTGAGGAATCTTTGACGAAAAGAAAAGTCCTTTCTGTATCTAGCAGTATATTTGACCCGATTGGTTATACAAGCCATGTGATGCTTATACCCAAGATGATGCTGCAAAAATCTTGGACTTTAAAACTATCTTGGGATGCAGAGTTACCAGAAGACATTTCAAAAGAGTTTAGAAAATGGTGGAAAGCCTTAACAAAGCTACAAGAGATAAGAATTCCAAGATGGATTTTACAAACTTACAGGAAACTTATACAATTGCATGTCTTTTGTGATGCCTCTCAAAGTGCTTATGCGACATGTATATATTTAAGATACGAAACTGTAAATCATGTTGAATGCTCTTTAGTACAAGCTTGAAGTAGGGTGGCGCCTCTCAAGAAAATTTCAATTTCTAGGCTCGAGTTGTTAGCATGTCTCATAGGTGCAAGACTTTCACATAAGGTGATCATTGATCTTGGTTTCGAAAATGTACCTATCACCTTTTGGTCGGACTCCACCAATGTAGTGCTTTCGTCATGAACAGAGTTAATGAAATTAGAAAGTTTACCGAACCTGACTGCTGGAAACATATTCCTGGCGTCGAAAATCCACGTGATTTACCGTCTCGAGGATGCTCTGCAGAAAGGTTGTTCCAGTTAAAATGGTGGGAGGGATCTCAATGGTTGCGGAATCTGGAAGAAGAATGGCCTAACTCCCATCCCTTCCAAATATGGACATAGTACAAGCAGAGAGGAAGAAAACCATTGTTGCTGCCACAAACGTCACCACTGTGAAGTTCGAGTTTTTCTCAAGAATTTCTTCGTTTAGAAAGATCACGAGAGTAATGGGCTGGATTCTGCGTTTTCTGGAGAATTGTAAAGAACCAAAGGAAAAGGTTCGAGGAGAACTGTCGGTGGAAGAAGTAGAATATGCAGAAACAGTCATTTGGAAACAAGTTCAGAAAGAGAGTTTTTATAAACAAACCTTTAACATCCAGACCTAATTAGATGAAGATGGACTGATAAAAGTAAAGTCAAGAATATCTATGAGAGAAGATCTCAAGGCTTTTCGATATCCAGTGCTACATATTACCGTCTGGGCATCAACTGGTAGAGAAACTAATCTTGCAAGAACAGGTGGATAATTGCCACGCTGGAATTCAAGTCCTTATGACAAGATTAGGAGATCGTTATTGGATATTAAAGAGCAGAAAGTCCATTAGGAAGGTTTTGAAAAAGTGCATAAAATGTGCGAGGTTCACGACAGCTCCAATCGAGATTCCAGAAGCCCCCTTGCCAAAGGATCGTGTACGGGAAGCTCAAATATTTGAAGTTGTCGGAGTCGATTTGTGTGGGCCTTTTTACCTGAAAGACAAAACAAAATGTTGGGTTGTCATGTTTACATGTGCAGTAGGGGAGAGTGTTGTACCTTGGGACGCTTGTACCTTGGGACACTGCAAATTTCTAAGAATCTATTGGCAATATTCATACATTGTTTATTTCTAATAGTAGCCTTGACCAACAGACATCATCATAATAAAATTTAACACTAGCATCATTGATTTGATGAAATGGTGACAAAAAATAATATTTCATTACCCCAAAGTAAATATTTTTCTCATTCTAATATAATTTTTTACCTCAGTACTCTTACAAAAAGTCAACTGCATTTTATTTTCTTCATAAAAGAGAAGATTTTAAAATATTTTGGTCATGATAAAATAATGATAATGCATTTGGATTGGCCACTATCTTGCTTTTATTTAAACCGTGTAGTGTGTTGTACCTTGGGACAGTATTAAAAATTTGATTAAATTCTTAATAATTTGGATAAATAAAAAATATCTTTATTATTTATTTTAAGAGCAATTTCACAAAACATGTAAAATACAACTCAGCTTTGTTTTGGATATATTTTATAATGATTGAAGTTTGAAAATATAATTCTGGCAACACGTGATAAATCTTTTTCCTTCCGTGTGATGAAATGTTCTAAAGAGCACATTTTCTGATGTATTTTGAAATAAAGTTTGTTTCCTGACGCAAATTAGTTCAAGTATATGACTATTGACAGAATTATAAAGCATGTCCCAAGGTACAACATTATGTTGTACCTTGGGACAGTTTATCCTCTCTACTTTAAATGAGTGGCAATTTTTTAATTTCAAGCTGCCAGAATTTAAAAAAATATATTATAGAGGAATATATTGGTGTGTTGAAATGCTGCTTTGAAATTTTTATTTTGACAATTATTATCGAAGAAAAAATTAAAATGTAAAAATTGTCCCAAAGTACAACACTCTCCCCTATATCGGGCTGTTCACATTGAATTAGTAGCATTGTTGACAACTGACAGCTCCATCTTAGCTCTGAGAAGGTTCATAGCCCGAAGAGGACGACCGTCAACTATTTACTCAGACAATGGAACTAATCTAGTTGGAACATCTAATGCCTTTCGATATGTAAACTGGGAAAAATACAAGATATAGCAACGATAAAAAAAATCCAATGGAAGTTCAACCCTCCATCAGCACCATGGTGGGGAGGTTTTTGGGAAAGGCTGATTGGTGTCCTGAAAAGAATTCTTAGAAGAGTAATTGGCAATGCTTGCTTACAGGCTGAAGAGTTAAGTACAGTTTTGTGCGAAGCAGAGAGTTTAATCAACTCTAGACCAATGACTTAAGTCTCTGAAGACCTCGATGATTTAAAGGTGCTGTCACCATCAGTGTTTTTAAATGAAATCGAAGAGTTTGGAGTGGCAGACTTTGATGAAATAGATGCAAAGAGGATGAATAGTAGATTTGCTTATAGGCTTCGTCTCCGAGAAGACCTGCGGAAACGTTTCCGGATTGAATATCATGGACAGCTAAGAGAATATTACAAGGTTAAAGGGGATCAACATGCGAAAGAAGGAGATGTCGTATTAGTAGGCGATACGGACTGCAAAAGGCTAAGCTGGCCTTTAGCGAGGGTGTTAAAGTTGTATCCCGGAAAAGATGGGAATGTTCGACTTGCCCAAGCAAAGATCAGGTCTGGAACATTTTTACGGCCGCTACAACGTCTGTATCCACTTTGAAGTACAAGAATCTGAAAGGTCACACTTCCAGACAAAAGATTTACCGTCCGAAAACATCGATTCTGGACTCAAAGATACGAGTTTACGAACCAGATACGAGCGATGCTCCCGAGCTCCAAGTCGTTTGAACTTGTAGTACTACTAGTGCTTGTATTCTAAGGTTTTTTTCAAGTTCAAAGGTGGGAGAATGTAGTGAAACACCATAAATTAGCATCCCACTTTATATATCCGAAGCTGTCTTGTGCGCAAATATTCATTTATTTTCTGTGTGAAACATAATTTGTGACTTTTGGCAACAGTGTAAAATGTAAGTGTTCCTTTTTCTAAAAAATATATTTTGTTGGGGGTTTTTTCTGTCGTTAAAACAATTTTAGCTACTGTTCCTTTTAATTAAGTTTTGCATATTTACGACAACCCTTTTAACCATAAATATAGTAAAATTGTGCGCTATCGCACACTTTCTAGACAGGTCCGGATTAGACAGTGTAGGGCCAGGGCCTTCAGGCAGTGGTTTTTGACGGTGCTTAAGCCTTCTCCTCTCCCACCCCCTCCACTTTCGGCATTCTATATTTTTCAGTAGTGTACAGAACATAACCACAATTTAAAATTTTTCGTCACATTGGTCTATTATAAGAAATTAAGTGTCAGAAAAAAATTCGAATACGAAGAACTTGCACTTATTTATAGAACTGCAACAATACTGCTCATTTAAAAAGCATGAGAAGCAATTTTTCTTAGAATTAAACATCATTGCTCTTCACAACAACCGCCCGAGACACTTTGTTTCTTTGAAATAAATTAAAAGAAATTTATTTTTGCGAAATAATTCAGTTTGAAATGACGTCAAATTTATTTACAAAGAGGTTCCTTGATTGTATGATGATATGAAATGTATTGCTTCTATTTAAAAGCGAGAAATATTACATAATTATTCTTTGATATATACAATAATTTAGCAAACGATAAAAAAAATAATTATTGAACCCACGAACGAAAATAAATGAAACTAGCCAAGTTTAGCATGTACATTTTTAATATAGAACTAACTAGTAGGGGAGAGGAGGGAGGATTGGGACATTTTCACATAAATATTTTTTTACTCATTATCCCCTGCTTATTTATAGATTCAAATGGTTAAATAATAAACTTATATGTTTTAAATAACTTTTAAAAAATACAAAGCATGGAAATGTCGAACTATTTTATTATTGTTGAGAAATTCAAATTGCAAGAATTTTGTCCCATTCCTCCCTCTTGGGTGGGAGGAGTGGGACGTGAGTATGGGAGGGATGGGACATGTTTGAAAATTAAAGAAAACTTATCGAATATCATAATGAGAATGTTTTACATCAAAAGAAAAGCAAAGACTTCGCTCTACTGGTCCCACCAATCAATTGTGGTGGCAGCAATTTCGTGATAATATGTTTTTTTTCTATTATAACTATAGTCATCCTGTTGGGAAAAATTAAAATTTCCGTTCGTGTCCTTTCTAAAAAATTTTACATTGTAACTTTCAGCATTGACAATACCCTCCACCACTGCAACGTAGAAAACAATTGAGTGTTTGGTGAGGAATTTGACAAGCACAAAATCATATTTGCCTATGTTAGTCTTGTCCTTCATCCAGTCAATCTCTTGTGTTATTTCCATGTCATCATCTGAACTGTCATGTTCATGTAATGAATATAATGACTCTTCGCTATCACTGTTTTCAGATCTTTAAACGGTAATTTTCTTTTGAATTTTTAAATTTTAAGCTTGAACATACATATTTTAGTTGGTAAATTTTTTTTCCTAGTCTGGCAGCTTCTGCTTTCTCAATTTCCTTCTTCTCAGGGGTATCTGTTAATATTCTTTTTTTTTGTCCTTTTTCTTTCATTTACTTTTATTCAGTGGATTCCTAAGTGCAGCATTAGGAAATGAACTTATGGACAGGAGAAAGGAAGAATGGACTGGAAAAAGGAGGAATTTACATGTCCCATTCCTCCCTCCTTCAGTGTGTCCCATTCCTCCCTCTATATAATACTTCTAAAAAATAACTTCTTACACAAAACATGCTGACTTTGGACTTAACTAAATTGCTGATAAGCGTACATTGTATCTTTAAGAGTACTGTGACACTATATTATGTTTGTTTTGGAAGTTACATGAGTAAATAAATAAAACTTAAAATAGATTAAAAGCTTTCTCTGGAATTGTGAAAATAAACTTTTTCCGAATGTAAACTGAGAGTTGAATCTGGATAAACTGGATATAGGTAACAACAAGAAGCTATACATATGCTATCTGGTGGTGAGACTGAAAATAAAATGAGGTCACTTATTTTGCCATAATTTCAGTTGTCCCACCCCTCCCACCGTCCCAATCCTCCCGCCTCTCCCCTACTGTGCTTTTGGGCTTTTTTTGCTGTTGAACACAACTGTTGTGTGGAAGCTGGTTAAAGGACAGATTCTGTTAAAAAAAAAAAGTAAAACTTGTTTCTCTTCTAGAAAGTATGCGAAAGTGCACGGATTAACTATCTCTAACCCTTTCAGGAGATTTCACCCTCTATTTCCCGCTCTCAAGCTATTTCTGAGCAGCAGTGTTCAGTATAGGGGAGAGACGGGTAATAGCGCTCAGGGGGTAATCACGCTCAGCTAAGCTGCGACAAACTGAGCAGTCCTTTAGTTAATTGAACTCTACTGCCAGCTAGCCTAATGCACGTGCAGTGATCAGTGTGATAATGGCGGCTGTAAAAGCAAAAATACCTAGTCTTTTGTCCGTAAACAAAATATAGCGCATTTTCATCTCAAAAAACTTCTGCAGCCAACTTTGAAGTAGGTCAACTTTGATCACTAGTAACAGTATGATCATTCTATAGTTACGAAGCATAATAATCCTGTTATCTAATGTAACTAAAGGCCCTCGCCAGATAAGATGGTGAAAAATGCCCCCATTCCAATCGGGCTAATTTTTTTTCTGAAAATACCTCATAGTATGGACAACTTCTCAGCCAAGTTTCAGCTCAAAAATATGACGCATTTTTGAGTAAAAAATTAAAGTTTTTTTTCTTTTTAAATTGATTATTCCCTGAATATATTTAATAAATCCAAAAAAATACTCATGAGTTTTTAGATATCATTGAGTAGTATTCTCAGAAAAATCCGCTCATAAATCTGATCGAGCGATCAATGTTAAAAATGCAATTTTATTTTCAAAAAAAAAAATAATAATAATAATAATAATTCTTGCCAAAATCGTTTGGTACAACTTAGGATTTTGTCTCTACATATTCTTCTATTATCAATCTATAATATATATATTTTTTCAGATTTTTAAAGTTATTGGACGATAGTTTAAAAAAAAAAAATATTCTTAAAACCTGACTTTTCGCACTACTTACTCGGCAGATGGCACTCCTAACAAAGGCGGGGAAATTCAATCTGGGAGAATTTCTTTCGGACTTAAGGATTTAGCATAGATTTAGAAAGTAGCAGATCTGCCTCTAGGGGGAAAGGTGAAGCCATTTGTTAACCGGTATCCCGTAAGGCAGTTCGCAAGCTCTTGCATATGGCATGCCATACGCCACCAGATGGCACCATGAGATAATTCGACTAATAAAAAATATATATTCAATATTAACTAGGTAATTAAAACTTTTTACAAGTTTCGCTAGCATAATTTTATAGCTGTATGCGTACTGATAATTTCTGTAAGGCATGAGGTATATATTCATAAAAGAAGCAAGTTAAAAATGCAGTTTTTATTGTATGTAACTCTTCGGAAAAACCATTTTTGTGAACCAGTATCCCGTGATGCATTGCGAAAACGACAAAATGTGGATTCATCACGCATCATTGCGTTGTACGGGATTGCGCAATCGATGGCCATGCTATTTCTTAATCTATGGATTTTAGAGCAAAAAATCAGGCTTTAAGAATTATTTTTTTTAAACTATCGTCCAATAATTTTAAAAATCTGAAAAAAAATATATTATACATTGATAATAGAGGAATATGTAGAGACAAAATCCTAAGTTGTACCAAACGATTTTGGCATGAATTTTTTTTTTTTTTTTGAAAAATAAAATTGCATTTTTAACAATGATCGCTCGATCAGATTTATGAGTTGATTTTTCTGAGAATACTACTCAATGATATCTAAAAACTCATGAGTAGTTTTTTGGATTTATCAAATATATTCAGGGAATAATCAATTTAAAAAGAAAAAAAAATTTAATTTTTTACTCAAAAATGCGTCATATTTTTGAACTGAAACTTGGCTGAGAAGTTGTCCATACTATGAGGTATTTTCAGAAAAAAAAGCCCGATTGGAATGGGGGCATTTTTCACCGTCTTATCTGGCGAGGGCCTTTATTTCGTTAAATACATCGCATGCCTAATTAGAACGCAAGAAATGAAATATGGCGCGATCGGGTAATGACGCTCGGATGGGTGGCATTACCCTCAACTGTTGGAAGTGTCGAATTAATAACTAATCAAAACTGAAAATATTTTCATACACCATTTTTATTCATTGAATAAACCTGATATCTTTTCCATTTACAATTATCTTATCCTAACTGGAATAAAGCTCCTCTTCTTCAGCTGGAGTGTCATTTTCTGAAACATCACCAATGACAGGCTCCAGAGCCACTAAGATTGCTGTGGAGATGGATAAAGCAAAAAACTATGTTTGTAACAACTGCAAATTGTAAAATTACTTTAATCAGTTGCGAAATATGTTGTATAAAGGGTTTGAATAATGAGCCCGTCGCAGTGAGCGGCATTACCCAACACCCTCGGGTAATGGCGCTCAATGTAATATTTTCTTGTTTTCAATTTTTCAGCACAAATGTTATTGTTTTCATGTTTAACGATATGGCATTCTGTTTTATATTTGTTTATTTATAAATATCAATAAAAAAACATAATTCAAGTGTCGTATTATGCTTGTGGCATGCACTTTCCCTTAAGTGGGCGCAATTACCCTTCTCTCCCCTATGTATACATTGTATGCAATTTTCAGGGATAAACGGCTATCGGAACTTTTAGAGCCGTTTTCAAGCCAAGTCAATGGGGATTTGCTTGAAAACCGTTATGGAATTAAAACAACGGCGGTTTCGGATAGCACAATAACGCCAGTTTCCTGTTTACCTACAGAGTTTAACCAAAAACCTGTCATTAAAGTTTGAGCAAAGCAAAATTTCATCAGTTTTACACTGGGTAGCTCAACAAAAATGGTTTATTTTTGATGGAAAGGGGGAAAAAACTGTCGTACTGCTAAAATGCGATACATTCTTATTTCTTACCTTATTTCTAACCAGGAGATAAATGTGTTTCTCGTCTCGGTCAAACACAAATGGTTTGACAAAAGCACCTGTCGTTGCTAAATCCAACATGTCGTTGACTTTGTAGACTGTTCCAGTCATCAAACTTACCTGCAAGACAAATGTATTTATTTTTATATTTGGTACAACGTTTGTATAGTCCGACCACGCTAAGTTGGCAATCAAAATATTTACATTGTGGACCAGTCCACTTCGAAAAAAGGTAAGGAAGGTTTTGGGCAAGAGTTACTATGTTTGGCGAATCATTGCTTTTGGGCGCATATTTCTTTACGGTTTAGAAACGGACTATCAATCGAAGATCTAACTTGCATCGGGATTACTCTTATATTTCCCATTAATATTTAAGTTATAGCGTCTGTATAATCGTGTGTGGCGCCACCTGGCGGTGGCTGGGGAAATTATGTAAACTCCTGTAACTGTAACCCATTGCTTCCTTACGAGCGAGAAAGGGAAGACGCAATAAAATACGGCGTTTAACAACCGTCTGTTGAAGTTCTTATTTGTGTCTAAAAAGTATGAATTAATAACCAGCAGTGAATGAGAAAAAATCTTCATGGCCGTCGATTGCGGATTGGGCCGAGCGAGTGGTCTTAAAAATGAAAAATGCCTAAGGATATGACAGATGTCTTGAGAGGACTTGAGGACTTAAAATATAAATGGAAATACATAAAAAGTTCCAAAATGTTATGAGGATTACCAGTGTTTTGAGAAAAAAAAAATTGAGGTAAGAGGATGTCCCTTGAATTACTTTGAATAATCGTGTTACTTTTGTTTTTGAGTTTAAGTGGAATAGCACCCACTTTGATTATTCGCATTACTTTGCTTTTGAGTTTAAGTAAGTGGCATTCACCTCAATGTCTCTTGAAAATGTCTTTAAAACTGAGGAATTGGGTATAAAAGTTTCTAATAACCCGAAATTTTGGATTTAAAAAATCTAACTTGAGTGTATTTAAGTATTGTCTTTGAGTTTTGGTTCTTGTTTGGTTTCAGTTGGGAATTAAATTTGCTTTATGAGTGTTTTATTACAGTTTTATTAAATTTAAAATTGTTTTAAGGGTTCCTAGTATATTGTGTTAATTGTATTGTTTTGCCTTTTTGAGTAATTTAAGTGCGTGTAAAAATGGCTTTGCCTAGATATAAAAAGAATGAGTTAATAATGATTGCCGAGGAACTTGATATATCAGTGACAGGTAAACCAACCATTTACTCGCTTAGAGAGGCTATCGAGACTAGCGATATCTTTAAAAATAAACGCGAACAGTTCGATATTGTGGCAGAAACAGTACTTGAGGAATTAGAAACCCTACGGGAACAAGAGGAGACCCAACTTGAAGTAAATAAACAAAAAACCACTAACAAAGTCGAATCTTTTGATTTGGAGAATTTAATAAGAAGCGTAAAAACTTTATCTATTCCTTTGCCAACTAGGCCGGAAAGTTTTAATCTTTTTTTCCAAAGTCTTGAAAGAGCGTTTGTAATGAAAAACGTACCCGATACTTTAAAAGCCGAAATATTATTAAATATTTTAGGTGAGAAAGCTGCGAATTTTTTGGTGTACTTAAGTGTCGAGGACTTACAAAATTATTCGAAACTAAAAGAAACTGTCTTAAAAGAGTTTCAATGTTCCCCCCAGGAAGTATTAATTGGCTTTCGAAAAGCCCAGAAATTTCAAAATGAGAGTTATACGCAATTTGCTACCAGACTTTGCGCAACATTCGACTATTATTGTCAATTGCGTAATGTAGAGGATTTTAAAGCTTTATTTGATTTAACGATTTCGGATAAGTTATACAGTGCTTTAGATGGAGAGTTAAAAAGTCATATTGGTGTATTGCAAGGTGAAACGTGGTATAGGCCTACAGAGATGGCAAAATATTGTGACATTTATCAAAATTCGAAGAGCAATAAACCAAACAAAAATGACTTTCGACAAAACAAATTCGCAAAAAACAAAATTGAGAATAACGCTCCTAAAAATGTGGCTAGGGTATTTTTATCAGATGTAAAAAATGATTCGTCATGCCCTGTGTGTGAGCAAAATAAAAAACACCCTATGTACTTTTGCCCTAAATTTAAGCAACTACCAGTAGATGATAGAATCAAAATAGTAAAAAAACTACATCTTTGTTTCTTATGCTTGAAAGAAAACTGCGGAGTAGCAAAATGTAAAAATAGACCCTGCCGAGTATGTTCAAAAAGACATAACGTTTTGATTTGTCTTGCGAATGAAAAAACAAATGAGAAAATTGAAACCGATTATGCCGAAAATCATTCGAGGTCACTCAATGCGAATGCAGTGGAATACAATCCAATAAATACTCCGGCGCCAATCGAGGGTCAAAATTCAGGAGATTTATTGTTCGGAAATGTAAATGCGAATGCAGCAGTCTTTGCAATAAATAAAAAAGAGGAACATAAAACGGTTATTTTAAGTACGGTGAAATGCTTTATTAAAGATGCATTTAATGCTTTTCATGAGATGAGATGTTTACTTGATGTCGGTTCTATGACTCATTTAATAAGTAAAAAAATATGCTGATAAATTACAAGTAAAAAAAGATAAAATAAATGTTCTGGTTACGGGATTAAATGATGCCTCCGTGTGTGTTAAAAATAGCGTAAATGTAGAAATTTCAAATGCGGATGGAAGTTATAAGAAAGGCTTAAATATGCTTGTTGTTGATAAAATAACCAATTTAACTCCAGCTCAATATTTAAATGTGGAAGGATTAATTCCAACTAATATTAATTTGGCTGATGATAAATTTTATGTACCAGGACCCATTGATTGCTTATTGGGAGCTGAAATTTTTTATGAATTAATGCGTAGTGGGCAAATTTATAATCAAAATTCTAATCTTATTTTCCAAAATACAGTATTTGGTTTCGTAGCTTCGGGAAGCATTAGCTATGCAAATAGCGAACCTAAGTTACATTGTGGATTAATTAAAGAGGGAGATTTAAATGATACTTTAAAGAAATTTTGGGAAATAGAAAATGTGGAGGTAGAGCGAACTAAAAGTAAAGAGGCTACCTTATGTGAGGAACATTTCGTGGAAACGCATTCAAGAGATATTGAGGGCAGATATATTGTAAAAATGCCACTTAAGGCTGACCCAAAATGTTTAGGAGATTCGAGGGACATTGCTCTCAAACGATTGAATGCATTGTGGTACAAACTATCTAAAGACTCTAATTACCTAAAACTCTACAAAGACTTCTTAACCGAATATGAACAGTTAGGACACATGAAAGAAGTCACCTTGGAGGACAATGCGAGCACTACATATTATATGCCGCATCATGGTATTTACAAACCCGAAAAATCAACCACTAAGCTGCGTGTAGTTTTCAACGCCAGTAATCCGACAAGCAACGGGATTTCTTTAAATGCTTTGCAGTATAATGGAGGACTAGCTCAAGAGGACTTATTTGCGATCATGCTGAAATTCAGAGAACATCCATATGCCTTCACTGGAGATGTGAAAATGATGTACCGACAGATACTAATGCATGAGAGTCAACAACCCTTACTCAGAATTGTGTGGAAGGACAGTCCTACTGATCCTGTGAAAACCTATGAGCTTAAAACTGTGACTTACGGGACAGTGAGTGCACCATTCTTAGCAACAAGAACACTACTACAGCTGTCACGTGATGAAGAGGAGAATTTTCCTTTAGCTGCGCCTGTCCTGAGATCCAATTTTTACATGGACGATGTTCTAGCCAGCGCCCCGTCTTTAGAAGAAGCCAGGGAGCTCAAGAGTCAGCTTTCTGGTATGCTGTCGAAAGCAGGTATGAAACTACACAAGTGGAGTGGAAGTCATCCCGAGCTGATTTCAAACGATGATGGAGGATACGACTTCGAAAACCCCATCGAGACAAAGGCCCTTGGAGTGTCCTGGAAGTCGCAAGAGGACAGTTTTGTGTTTCGAGTGCAAGTGAAATTGAAAGACTCCTACACCAAAAGATGCGTCCTTTCAACCATTGCTAGACTGTTCGATCCATTGGGGCTACTAGGTCCAGTAGTCGCCAAAGCCAAAATCTTCATGCAGAGCTTGTGGAGTCTGCGGATCGACTGGAACGACGAATTACCTTCCGAGAGCGCCAGAGAATGGCACCAGTTTCTTGAGGATTTCAACAGTGTGAACAGCATCTTCATCGATCGGTGTATTGTGACCAGCAGTGTAACACGAATTGAATTGCACGGTTTCGCCGATGCTTCGGAGAAGTGCTATGGGGCAGTGATTTACTGTCTATCATATTCATCAGATGCAACACCAGTAGTGAAACTAGTGACGAGCAAAAGCAGAGTCAGCCCAGTCCAGAGTGTCTCGATCCCTCGTCTAGAATTGTGTTCTGCCGTCCTACTGTCAAAGCTGATGAACAGAGTCGTGACTGCCTTGCGATGGAATTCACCTACTACCTACCTGTGGAGCGATTCTACAATCGTCTTGGCATGGATCCGGAAGGTGCCTAACACGCTCAAGACCTTCGTGGCAAACAGGGTTGCCACCATTCAACAGTTGACCTCTGAGGAGCAGTGGCATAAGGTTCCCTCAGCCCAGAACCCGGCTGACCTTATATCCAGAGGTCTTGATCCTTCGAGTCTACACCAGAGTTCCTTGTGGTGGACTGGACCTGCATTCTTGTCCTCTGGGGACAGGCCTTGCAGTGAGCCGCTAATACCAGAACAGTGTGACGAGTGTAGTGTGGACACTAATATACTTAATGATGAATCATATGTTAGAGAATTTAAAATTATTGAAAACCCTTGCCTAACAGCTATCTCTAGTGAAAGTTTTCTTACAGGGTTAATTGGTACCACTAATAATTATCAAAAATTAATTCGTATATTTTGCTACGTTAACAGATTCATTGTGAATTGTAAAAATGGATTAAAAATAATTGGTGCTCTAACAGCAGACGAAGTAAGTAAAAATGAAATGCATTTATTGTCTTTGGTACAAAAGGAAAGTTTTCCAGAGGAATTTAAATTATTAAATAATGGTAAACAGGTATCAAATAACAGTAAATTAAAATCATTGCATCCATTTATTGACAAAGTATCAAATATCATTAGAGTTGGTGGTCGGCTCAAGAATTCGGACTTGCCACTAAATAATAAGCATCCCATTGTTTTGCCGAGAAATAATCAAATTTCTATTTTGATCTTACTAGAGTTACATAAAAATTATTGTCATTTGGGTGCGCAAGCACTTCTTAATGCATCCAGACAACGATTTTGGATTATTCATGGACGCACATTAGCAAGGAAATTAGTCCATGATTGTGTTATATGTGCGAAATATAACCCTCGATTCCTAGAGCAAAAAATGGGAGACTTACCTGCCGAACGATGTTCAAAAACTCACCCTTTTGTTAATACAGGGACAGATTACCTAGGACCATTTTATATTCGTCATAAGCACCAAAGAAAGGGTTCAAAGCAAAAAATCTTTGTTGTTATATTTGTATGTTTGGCAACAAGAGCAGTACATTTTGAAATTGTTTCAGATCAAACTTCCGATTGTTTCATTGCCGCTCTTAAAAGATTTACTTCTCGTAGAGGAAAATGCTCCACTATCTTTAGTGATAACTCGAAAACTTATATTGGAGCTAATAAAGAGTTAAACCGTTTGTTTGAATTAATAAATCAACCAGATACTACTTTCAGTAACTATCTCAGTTCAGAAAAAATCACATGGAAGTTTATTCCACCTAAAGCTCCTCATTTTGGAGGTTTATGGGAAGGTGGTGTGAAATCATTTAAATTTCACCTAAAAAGAGCAATCGGAAATTTGACTCTGTCCTATGAAGAATTTCTTACTGTAATGAATCAGGTTGAAGGAATATTAAACTCTAGGCCCTTAACTCCCATGTCGAATGATGCAGAAGAGTTTGAAGTCCTTACTCCTGCACATTTTTTAATTGGCCGTACAATGTTTAGCATTCCTGAACCTCAATTAATTGAATTAAGTGATAACAGACTGACAAGATGGCAAATAACATCAAAGGTCACGCAGGTAATTTGGAAGAAATGGTCCAACGATTATTTGTGTCATCTACAACAGAGGAATAAATGGCAATTTGTTAAAAATAACATCCAACTTGGAACAATAGTTCTTATTAAGGAAGATAATCTTCCCATTAACTCATGGTTATTAGGTCGTATTGTAAAAGTATTTGAAGGTAGAGACAAATGTGTAAGAGTTTGCTCTGTTAAAACTAAACGTGGGATTTTTAAGCGCCCAATAACTAAATTAGCAATTTTGCCAGTTCCAATTAAGTAAAGTGTGCGTAATTTTGTGAGTGAAATTCTTTTATATTTGTTGTTTGAATTTTTGTATAAGATTAATGTTATTATGCTTAAAATAGTTCATATTGTTATTAATATGAGTTTCTCTAGATAATTTTTTGAAATATACATTTCAACGCGGGGAGTATGTATAATCGTGTGTGGCGCCACCTGGCGGTGGCTGGGGAAATTATGTAAACTCCTGTAACTGTAACCCATTGCTTCCTTACGAGCGAGAAAGGGAAGACGCAATAAAATACGGCGTTTAACAACCGTCTGTTGAAGTTCTTATTTGTGTCTAAAAAGTATGAATTAATAACCAGCAGTGAATGAGAAAAAATCTTCAGCGTCCCTCGGTGTAATTTCTAGTCAGTCATATTTTTAAGTTTTAAAACCCTTCATCAAAATGAAAAAAACTCATAGAAGTATACTGGGAAATATACTCATTGGAACTTATAACTTAACTACGAGTTTGTTTATTAATTTTGAACTTTTTTTTAAGCAATGGTTAATTAAATTTCTGTAAAATAATCATAGATTTAGTTATTCCACGAATCAAAATATCAAAGAAATACACGTGTAATCGTTAACCGCTACCAGCAATCAACAACAATCCTCTATCGCCGATAACTGTTGTGTAGCTCTAGTGTGATAGATTGAACTAGACCAACAATCTCCTCTTCTCGCCAAACGCCTTGAGCTGGCAACCCTTTTTTCTTCTGTTTAAAAACCTCAATTCAAAGTGGAATCGTCCACAATGTAAATATTTTGATTGCCAACTTAGCGTGGTCGGACTATACATAAAGCTTTTACAGTGTAAAATAATCTCTTAAATTTACAGAAAAAACATAAACAACTGAAAAAGATAAATTATATCTACACGATAAATGGTAAACTATAAAACTATATGATGACCCATCTGTCAAAGAGTTACCACATAATTTTTTTTCGGAAGCGGGTAGGGTGCAAAGAAATCAATCGGTAATAAGAAAATTGTTAAATGAAAGTAATACATCGAAAACTTTATATTTTTACCACTAAGTTTTGTAAATGAGAAAGAGAGCCATATCAAGTTAGAGTAATCCACTGCAGAAAGTAAATATTTTTTACAAGATTTTTGCTACTAATCATGTTTACAGCATAAAGACCATACATAAGTTAAATCAAGGTATTTAAAAATACCCATAAAATTTAATTACATGTTCTTTTAATTATACGCTTTATATTTGTTCATGTTCATGTCTTCTTTAATATGCTCATGTAAGTTTGAGAGACCGCTCCGATAGAAAAATATTAACGCATGAGGTATAGACAAGAAAAAAATATAAGTTAGTCTACAACCGGGTTATTACAGACCAGTTAAACTTACATCTGTTTTAGGTAAAGTTTTTGAAACCTGATGAAACGCATAAAATGAATTTTTTTGGAAACCAATACAATAATTTGCTTTCAGATAATAAATATGGCTTTAAAAAGGAAGTTCCTGTACAACTAAACTTTTTTAAATTTTCTGACAGTTACAGAAGATATTGATTAAGGCAATTTAAATGATGTTATTTAGATCGATTTCCAAAAGGCTTTTGATAGATTTCCTGATGTAGCTTTGCCATTTAAGGTAGGCGAATACCCAAAATTCCCGCAAATTCTAAAATTTTTACTATTACTTTAATCTTTTCCAAATTTGGTATAGTGATTTCAAATATAATGAATAATACTATGTATTTAGGCATTTTTTTAAAATTTAAACATAAATTATTTATTTTAAACGGTATTTTTCTACCAAAAAAGAGGTTTATGCTAACAAGTCTACCACATTGAATTTTCATCCTATAAACATTAATTATGTGTTAAATTCTTCGTTTTGTACTGATGCATGCAATGACCATCTGGAGTTACATACAAATTACAAGAAAAGAAGTTATTAAGAAAAATGTCATAAATTAACCACACAAAAAAGTGATTTTTTTCGATTATTTTACGCTTGGACATTTAAAAAAAACTTATATATTTGCACCAGATGTAAGAGGTTCATCCCCAGTAGCATCGAATATGGGCCCAATATTGGTTACAATGTAGAGCCAATATGCTAACCCTTATTGGCCCAGCATTGGGAGGAAACATTTTGCCAATATTGGCCATTATTGGCTGAAATTATAGGACCAATTTTATCCCAACAACATACAATCAATATTGACTGCGATTATAGGGCCAATATTATCCGACGACTTTTTTTGAAACGGTTGGGTAGATGGAAAAATCGGCGAACACGTTTCCCATTATTTTTGGTGTGTGACCCCTGGGGGTTAGGGGTCAATTTTAAAAAGAAACCTACTACTTTACAAATTCGAATTCCATGCTTCGAGCGACATCGTACGCTAACGCCGTCGGGACTTTCGACTCCACAGATTTAACGAGCACGTATATCGCAGTATACTCGGGCACGCCGGTGAATTTTAGAGGAATTTTTCTACCAGCACGAATACGTCTATAGTATGGCTAGGACAAGGACAGAACCAAGAACCTTCTCGGTGTGAGGCTCGTCGCTTACACCTCTCGGTCACCAAGGGGCCGTTTGGCCCCTTCTTAATCTCATCAAGGAAAAATATGACAAACGCGAGCGCCCCTTAGGTATATGCCAACCAATATTGGTCCTATCTTGGCAAATTTTAACTTTCGAAATATTGGTTTCGTATATTGGGCTAATATTGGTTGAATGTTGTAAAACTTGCTTTATTTGCCCAAAATAACCAATATTGGCCAACGTCATACCAATATTGGGCCAATATTCGATGCTACTGGGGATGGCACAGATATATATTAAAAATAGCATCTGTAAAAATTTTCAGGTAAATTAATGTAAAACTTTTTATACCAGAACTGTTGGCGTAAACTCCTTTTTTTTAGGTGAAAAACACTGTTTAAAATAAATAAATTATATTTAAATAAAAAAAATCGCCTAAAAAGCATTGTTCATTATATTTGAAATCACTATGCCAAATTTGGAAAAGATTAAAGTAATAGTAAAAATTTTAGAATTTTGGGTATTCGCTTACCTTAAGATGAAATTTGGGTTACAGACAGCCGTGATCCGTTGGACTAAAAATTGGTGGACGAATAGAAAATAATAAGGGTTCACATTAATGGTAAGTACTCTGATTGGGATGAAGTGAAGTAATAAGTGGAGTGCCTCAGGGCTCTGTACTAGGGCCAATTTTATTAATTATGTTTATTGATGATATCAGTTGGGAGTTGAATAGCAAGTTAAGTATTTTTGCAGATGACTTAAAAGTGAATTCTGTTGAGCAAATTGAGAATTTACAAAATGATTTTGCGAAAATCACAAAATTAGCTTCAAGGTAGGGCATGTGAATGCCAAACCTTGCATTTGGGTAAGAACAATGTTAATTATTCTTATGTTTTACATGGAGAAAGTATCCATAACAGTGAGTTTGTTAAAGATTTAGGAGTTTTTGTGAGCATTGATTTTAAAATGAGTAAACAATGTGTTGAAGCAAGTAAAAAAAGCCAATCGAATGTCGGATTATATTAGAAAAAGTATCACTTCTAAAATCTAAGGAGATTGTTTTGACATTCTATAGGGGACTGGTAAGGCCACATCTGGAATCAGCTGTTTAGTTTTGGTCCCACTTCCTCAGAAAAGATATATAGTTGCTTGAAAAGTCCAGAAAAGGGCTACAAAAATTATTTAAGGGTTTATCACGTATCTATTAAGATCTTTAAACATGCATGCCCTGGAAAATAGGAGAACAAGGGGTGATTTAATTCAGTTAAGTTATTCATAAAACAGGGAGACATGGACCACTTAGGTTTTACCTAAATAGCCGGACCAGAGGACATGGTCAGAAATTGAATATATCATATGCTTTAGAAGGGAGGCAAGAAAACATTTTTACCATAGAATCGTCAATGAGTCGAATGCTTTACCAAAATACGTTGTGTATTCGAAGAGAGTGGAAGATTTTAAGAAGAATCTCGATAGCTTTTGGGAACTGGTAAAGAATTAGATATATTTTGGACCAACTTTGCTGGGCTACTGGCCTGTTGTTGGTCGATATTTCTGGTAATTGTATTTAACGTATTGAAAAAATTTGGGGTTGAAAATACTGTCATAAAATGATTATTTTTCATAATTTTTACACATCCACCATTTTTACAGATCTATCACGTGATTGCCCTGTTAAAAATAAAACACACATCTTAATATGAAGCTTAATTTTTTTGCTTACTTTTAGATTACTTTAAAAATAAAAAAAATTAAGAGTGTAATTTTTGTACTATTTTCAGAGAATGACACACCCGTTAGCTTTTCCATCTGAGGGAGGAAAAGTGTATACTTGTTTTCACGGTATGAGTTTTGAATAAATTTTTTTTAACTAAAAATTTTAATTCTTAAGTTTTAAAAAAAATATATTTATGTTGTAGATTGTTATAAACGGCTCCTCTATGATTTAAATTTTGAAATTTAATAAAGTAATAAAATTAATATAAGTTTTGAAAATTATATGTGTCGCTGGAAAACCTGACAGTCAAGTAACGCGTTTATCCGTCAGTATTCCTCAGGGGATACAAGCTCTACCCAAGCTCTTATTTTCCCAATTTTATTTAAGGGGTCATAGGAGTCTTAAAAATGTGCAAAGAAGGTCCTACAAAGTATAGTTTGATCATTCATGTAATTTTTTATCTACTCAATATATAAGTATAATTTTTTATATGCAATTCTACAAGATTTATTTAATATAAAACAAATTTTAAAATTAATGAAACTTTAGCCGAAACTAAAATAAATGATAATAAACATAAAGCTATTTTAGCGCATTGGGATTAGGCTTCGCGGCAAATTTTGAGGTCGAAATTGAAAAAATGACAAAGAAAATGACTTTATATTGTACAAATATGTACAAACAAAGACTTATGCCTAAATTCTCAGCTTAATTTTAATTAGAAATTATTTAAAAAAAAATTTTTGTTTTATATTAAATAAATCTTGTAGAATTACATATAAAAAATTTATACTTATATTGGCACGTAGTCTTAGGAAGTACACGAGATATGTTAACAGGCGAAGCTTTATTAAATTCCGTAGAAGAACAACCGCACTGTATATAAGCAACTCGCTTATATACAGTGTGAGGAATTATGGGAACGAAAGATATTTGCATATAAAGTAAGGATTGCATGAAATAATAATTTACATTATTCAAGACAAATTATCAATTAATAAATAATGTATAATATGCGATAAATTAAAGTTATAGAAGATCTGGGTTTCGAACCGAGGGAAATCTGTCCAGTCTCCAGCACTCTTCCGAGTGCGCCATCAGGCACTGTGTCATTACCCCTTCCTTAAGGGGTCTAAGGAGTCTTAAAAATGTGCAAAGAAGGAACTACAAAGCATAGTTTGATCTTTCATGTAATTTTTTAACTACTCAATATACAAGTATAATTTTTTTATATGTAATTCTACAAGACTTATTTAATATGAAACAAATTTTAAAATTTATGAAACTTTAGCCAAAACTAAAATAAATGATATTAAACATAAAGCTATTTGAACACATTGTGATTAGGCTTGCGCGGCAAATTGTGAGGTCAAAATTGAAGACATGACCAAGAAAATGACTTTATGTTGTACAAATATGTACAAACTAGAACTTATACCTAAATTCTCAGCTCAATTTTAATTAGAAATAATTTTAAAAAAATTTTTTTAATCAAAATTCAAAAAACTTTATAAATTTTTTTAGAAAAAAGTTCTTAAAATAATTTCTAATTAAAATTGAGCTGAGAATTTAGGTATAAGTCTTTGTTTGTACATATTTGTACAATATAAAGTCATTTTCTTGGTCATGTCTTCAATTTTGACCTCACAATTTGCCGCGCAAGCCTAATCACAATGTGTTCAAATAGCTTCATGTTTAATATCATTTATTTTAGTTTTGGCTAAAGTTTCATAAATTTTAAAATTTGTTTCATATTAAATAAGTCTTGTAGAATTACATATAAAAAAATTATACTTGTATATTGAGTAGTTAAAAAATTACATGAAAGATCAAACTATGCTTTGTAGTTCCTTCTTTGCACATTTTTAAGACTCCTTAGACCCCTTAAGAGAACAGCGTCTCGCTGTCATGAGGAATATTTCCTAGATCGCGATCTGGTTATGGGTCCAGTATAGGGGTGTGTCGTCTTGAGGGCATCAGTGCTCAGACCTTGGTTCAACGAGTCCCTACTACTTGATTCATCAAGTCTCTGCTTAGAGTCCGAAAAAGGGTCCTTCTGTGCCTCCGGTGGGTGATAGGGCTTCATCCGCAGTACGTGGACAATGTCTCTTGGCTTGCGTCTTTTGGACGACGACGGATCGAAATCCTGAACCTCATAGGTAACATCCGAGAGCCGGCGAAGCACTTGAAATGGACCAAAATACCTTTTTAGCAATTTCTCGGAGAGACCCACCTTGCGCACGGGAATGAAGATCCACACTAAATCACCAGGATGGTATAGAACTGAACGATGCTTTGAATCATAACGACGCTTGTATTTCTCCTGTGCTGCAAGTGCACGACTTCGCGCCAACTGGCGAGATTCCTCAGCAGAATTTAACATTTTAGCGACATGATCAGATTTTCGGTCTTCAACAGGATATTGGAACATAGCGTCTAGTGTCGTTTCTGCCTCGCGCCCAAAAGTCAAGAAGAAAGGAGTATGTCCGGTAGTATCTTGCTTGGAGGTGTTATACGCGAATGTTATGTATGGCAAAATGTCGTCCCAGTTTTTCTGTTCTACGTCTACGTACATAGAAAGCACGGTTGCAAGAGTTTTGTTAAAACGTTCTGTGAGTCCGTTCGTCTGTGGATGGTAAGCAGTGGTCATTCGATGCACAATGCTGCATTGTTGGTTGATTTCAGCAATGAGCTTTGACTGAAACACTTGTCCTCGATCTGTAATGATGGATCCTGGAGCACCATGAGTTAGGAGAACCTCCTCTGCAAAGAACTTTGCTACTTCTGGGGCTTCTGCTATGGGAAGGGTTTTTGTGATCGCTTATCTTGTAAGATAATCTGTGCACACGATGATCCATTTGTTTCCGCTTTGAGATTTTGGGAATCGTCCAAGAAGATCCATGCCTATACGTTGAAATGGGGCTTTAGCTGGAGGTATGGTAACTAGGTTTCCCGGTGGTCGAAGTGGAACGTTTTTTCGTCTTTGGCATTCTTTACAATGCGTAACGTAATGGCGTACGCTACGGAAAAACCCCGGCCAGAAGAATCTCTTCCGAAGACGATCATAAGTCCTCACGAAACTCAGGTGTCCCGCAGTTGGTTCATCGTGGACGTCCATGTGGTTTCCATGCATCTTAGCGGCTAATGGAGGATTTAGGGAACTTACGGCCTCGCCTCCTGCCGAGGGCGCGCGGGTTAGTTTTTCCCCGTGGGTTGGCGACTGACTAAAGCTAAAGCGGCGATATGGTGACGGGGACCTCAAGTCTCTGCCTCCGGTGGGTGATAGGGCTTCATCCGCAGTACGTGGACAATGTCTCTTGGCTTGCGTCTTTTGGACGACGACGGATCGAAATCCTGAACCTCATAGGTAACATCCGAGAGCCGGCGAAGCACTTGAAATGGACCAAAATACCTTTTTAGCAATTTCTCGGAGAGACCCACCTTGCGCACGGGAATGAAGATCCACACTAAATCACCAGGATGGTATAGAACTGAACGATGCTTTGAATCATAACGACGCTTGTCTTTCTCCTGTGCTGCAAGTGTACGAATTCGCGCCAACTGGCGAGATTCCTCAGCAGAATTCAACATTTTAGCGACATGATCAGATTTTCCGTCTTCAACAGGATATTGGAACATAGCGTCTAGTGTCGTTTCTGCCTCGCGTCCAAAAGTCAAGAAGTAAGGAGTATGTCCGGTAGTATCTTGCTTGGAGGTGTTATACGCGAATGTTATGTATGGCAAAATGTCGTCCCAGTCAATATCCCCAAATGTCGTCCGTCTAGGGTAGACTAACCAGTGAATGAACGTTTAAGACGTCATGTTCGCCAGTGAATGAACAAAAGGATATAATGACCAGGACAACCAACCATTGTCAGATAGCTCCCTACTACATGGGAGGAAGTCACTGTTGCCAATCCATATGGTGGAATGATTTTCAATCCCTATATTTTTTAATTATATTTACCAAATGTTCATTCACTGGGGCCTGTTCACTCACTGGTCAGTCTACCCTATACATTAAATTTGAATTACATTGTCTGATTAACTCACCTTTATCATGAGACCAACCTTGTTTCCAATATAAGCAATCACATCGTTAGATTGCCTTTTTACTGTTACAGCAACAATGGTTGTGTTTGGTAAATAAATAACCGAAATTACTTGCAGAGTACGGTTTACCACAAAAGGTCTGCCGTCCAAGAACATCGGAGTAGATCCACAAAATTCCACATATGATTCCTAAAATTATAAGTTTTAATTAAAGGGAGTCGGATGGGTGTTTTTGGACACTTCCGCTTTTTTTTGTTTTTTTGTTTTTTTTAATATGCATATCTTTAGCTTTAACTCCAAGATTATCGATTTCTGTTTGATGGTTTCTTTAAAATAAGCATTTTTTGAGAAACTCTTAAACTCATCAGTCTTACCTATACTTTACTTTTCTTTCAAGTTTCCTGAAATAGGGTAAGGCGGGGTAAGTGGGACCCCTTATCGGCATAATTCGACTTTAGATCCTCATATCACTGGATATAGTAAGCCTAACAAACTTATTTTTTTGTGGTCCATTCTCTCGTTTATTATTACTGTACCCATGTCAATCTTAAAACAAATTGGCAAATAATAAATTAAAAACATATTTTAATTTTGGTCTTGGGAGTGGCCCACTTGCCCCGCAAGGTATTGTAAGTGGGCACCCCCACCAATATATTTTTTCACATAACTGGTAGAAATATGGTGGGGCAAGTGGGATAATCTACATGATTTTTTGAGTGTTTGAAAAATAATTAACGATGTATCTTCAATAGTTCCCCCATAGCCCATAGCAAATTGTTCTAGCATGCAAGCTAACTAAAAGAAAAAATATCTAATTTTCATCGTTTTATTTTTGCATGTTGTGTAACCTTAATGTTAGGACTACAGATTCTAAACTGGGCCTATGGCAGTGAATATGATTATGAATAGCGAATATGACTATCCCTATGAATCAGTGAATATGACTATTTTTAAGTATATTAAAGAGTTAGGGCAAGTGGGCCACCCATGGCCCACTTACCCCGCCATTGTGGTGGCCCACTTACCCCAAACGTGGGGCAAATGGGACACTCCAATTTTGTTTTAACCTTATCAACATTACAAGTACATGACACTACAAAAAGATACCATGTTTAAAACACTTTCAAAATATATAACATTTTGTTTTGTATTATGAACCGTTTGGAAATAAATAAAAAATAGTATGATGGCGTGAATTACGATATGATGCAATTTTAAAAATTGTCACAAAAAGGATTGTACCTTGTTACATACTTAATTGAAAATGATGCCATATTTCCTGTATATATTGGGGTAAATACGTAAAAATATTGCAACATAATTTTTTTAAGTCTATAATTAGGGAAATGTCAGGGTGATGGCCCATTTCCCCAATGGCCCACGAACCCCACCTTACCCTATATGGTTTCTCAAGTGTTAGGAACATTTTTCTCAGGAGCTATAAATATATTTTTTTATTATTTCTTCGCTATTAGTATTTCTTTGATTTTACCTGAGGAATCTTAAATATCTCAGCTCAAAAAGAAATTATATTACTTTACATCTGATACTTCTCTTCCACTAGCAACTAGTCTAATGACACATCAATGTTGTAAGCACACAATAGCTCTAACCAACTAGAAAATCACGCACTGCTGTCTCCTCCGTAGTGTAACGATTATAGCTCTAGACTGCAGAGCTGGGGTCCCGAGTACGAGCTGAGGTCCCGAGTATGATTCACGAGTAAGAGTTGGTAGTAAATTCTACCCCTCATGTAATTGGGTGAAAACCCGTCAGGTGTGTTATAACAAATTATTGAAATTTTTTTTTTAAACCGTTGCCGTTGACGGGCGTAGGATAAATTAAAAAGTCAACCTGTCCATGGCAGAAAACTCACCGGTGCATCGTCGCATCTCTCTCCCGCCACGGCTCTGTTACACTTTCGTGGCCAGGTTTCGAAAGCTGACACGACCGCCGACATCTCTGCAAAGCACACAGCCGATCCGTGAACGTGGACGTCGCTGAAGCTCATGTAGAGATTCTTCTTCGTCCCATTGTACTTGTTGGAGGGGCCGAGATGGGCTGCCAACATGCGATTCACGATTGTGCCCTTGCTTCTGCAGAACACAGGCAACTCCTGGTACGACCGGAAGGTGGGGTCTGTGCTGCAGAAGCGCACCAGACGAGAGTAGATCTTTGATACTCCGTCATGTACAAGGACCGGGAAGTAGATGTAGTTTTCGTACATGAAACCGCCATCGATTGGGGCTCTCTGAAATGAATGTCATAAGCAATGATTTTTTCCCCCGGAACTTCCATATTACATAGACTCAACGGGGCTGGTTTTCTGTCTAAAGTGTATTTGTTATGCTGTTATAAAACGAATACGATATATTTGAAAAATAAGCATAGACACGTTACCGATCTTATTTTAAGAAACTTCGAAACATTTCCCTTTAAGAAAAAAAAAAGCACAAAATGTGCAGTTATTAGGTTTTAAGGCAAAAAAGTCATTATTAAGTAAGAAAGGTATTTTAAGAGGCTGTTTTTTTATAAATAATATCAAGAAATCGTTCGGGAAACAAATGGATCTTTTTTATAATATTCCATACAATAATGTATTTTAAATGAAAGCTCAATTAGATAAAAACTATGTAGATCAATACTAAATCTTCTTTGAACCTAGAAAATAAAATCTTACTGTAATGTTATCCTTCATCAGCAATGCATTTGAAAAAGTGTCATTTTGCCACGGGCGCTGGAAATAGTACCGATCTCCGTCACTCTTCAAAACTTTGGCTGACAGATACGGGGCAGAAAAGGGTGGCTTCTGAATGGTGACGCCGGACGCAGTGAACAGGGATGTCTGTCCGTCGAACCCACCTTCCATGAGGGCGTAATTCAGTTCCAGATCAGAGTTGGTTGAGTAGCCGAGGGTCTCGTTGTACGGATGCACCCAGTAGTACTCCGTGAGGTTTTCCACTGGCCTGACCTGGCACAAACTAGAAAGATGATATTTCAATAGAATCAGGGCACGCTAAGCCTGGTCATGATAGAGTGAGAGCCCAGGGCCCCCAGACCTAAGTCATTTTGGCAAGGATGAAATGTACGTGATTAGGTTCGGTTTTCATTTACTTTTAGTGTATGCATACCCGTTAGAGTGGACCGACGGCCAATTTAGAGGTATCGGGTGCAAAAAGTAGGTAAAATATAAGTTAACCTAAGTCATTTTGGAAAGGCTGATTTTTACGTATGTTTTAGAAAATAATGTTAAAAGTGCATAATTAATTTCCCAGACACTCTCCGTGGGCCGATATTTCTCCCAGACGCTTTAAACGTCTTCATCAAGCTCAGACTTTGTCATTTACATCTAGCGGCGTGAGATGGCGCTACAACCGTTCTCGGACATCAAGGAAGGGAAGTTAAGCAAAAAAGAACTATGTGTCTATTGGAGATAAGGTTGGTCGATTGACTTATCTCCAATGATCAAGCACACAAACCGGAATATAAGTCAATCAACCAACCATATCTCCAATAGACACATAGATCCTTTTTGCTTAACTTCCCTTCCTTAATGTCCGAGAATGGTTGAAGCGCCATCTCACGCCGCTAGATGTGATTGACAAAGTGTGAGCTTGATGAAGACGTTTAAAGCGTCTGGGAGAAATATCATCCCACGGTAAGTGTCTGGGAAATTTACTATGCACTTTTAACATTATTTTCTAAAACATACGTAAAAATCAGCCTTTCCAAAATGACTTAGGTTAACTTATATTTTACATATTTTTTGTACCCGATAGCTGTAAATTGGCCGTCGGTCCACTCTAATGGGTATGCATACACTAAAAGTAAATGAAAACCGAACCTAATCACGTACATTTCATCTTTGCCAAAATGACTTAGGTCTGGGGGCCCTGGGCTCTCGGTCTATGAGGCACGTCTTAAGACACGTTAGACCTGGCCTAGCCTCTAAATTTTAGGGGCCCCTAAATTTCAGTTTCTTTTATGAAAATTGTTGTGTATCTCCGAAATTTCTGAAAATATTAAAAATTTTGAGGCCTTCCTTTGCTTTTAGCTTGAATTTGACTTGTACATGAATAAAATATGATTGATTTGATTGATGTTAAGAGGAATCTAATAAAATACTGGAAAATATCACACATTGATCAACTGCCACTATCATTAGAAGCGATCACAAAGCAAATTTTCTGTAAATGTGCCCCCTAACCTTCTTGAGCCTATACTATACAGCCCGTTTCCCTGGATCAGGTCCTGAATCTAAGCTTGGGAGGAACCCGATACTGGACATAAACTCGATAGCCAAATCACGACAAGCCACGAATCCCGACAGGTTCGATAAGCACGACAGATAAATAAATTAGTTCCGTTATTCTTAATTAAGGACAAATTGATTAATATTTTTGAATTTTTGTTGTCAGTAATATGGCTGTCGGGAATCTGGCTTATCGGAATTAAGTCCCCATAACATCAATTTGAAAAAAAATTGAAAAGAAAATAACATATGGTTAATAAATTTTTAATTGATTAAGTTTTCAGAAAGTGTCGCCATTGCTGTATATTTTTGAAATTTTAAAATTAAAAAATATATATAATTAAATAACCAGAAAACATTTTCCTGTAAAATTTGTTTCGATGTTATATTGATTCCCATACCTGGTGAAAATGGAATAACATGGCGAAGTAATTCTTTTTCAAAAGTTGTGATTCCATCAAAATCCATGCATTACACTCTTAAAACAAACGAGTGAAATCCACTCCAGTAGGAGAGGTGTATTTTCGACACTGAAAAGGAGTGAATATTAAATCAGACTGAGTTAAATTCACTCGTTTGGACTGATCTTGTCGGAGGTTTAACACACAAAGGATCGACTCCAAGAGGAGAAGTGCATTTTCAAGACTGGAGGAGTGAAAATTACTCAGAATGAGTAAAAATCGCTCGTTCGCTTTAAGAGGGTAGCTCTATTTTACTGAAAATCCCTCTTAAAAGATACATACTTTCTGTATACACTCCCGCACAGCAGCAAAGACGGCGATCGCTCTAAATCGTACACCAACTGCAGTATTCTAACCGTGTTGTTCGTGGGGACACGGCGCTTGTGGCAGGGGTACGGGGGAACGGGGCAACCAGGGTAGTCGTCTACAGGCCCGATGCTCACATTTTGCTTCAGCTCCAGGTCGGCGGAGAGGCGATAGAGCACGTTAACGCCTCCCACAAACACGTCCCCCGTGTTATTCCGGTCGACAACCACGCTCTTGAAATACTCGGGGTTCGGGTCAGTGAGGTTGGGTAGGGTGTGCTCCCATCGCACGCGGGCTTGCGTGGTTGCGTCGAATTGGGTTAGCACGAAGACCAGGGTGGTGATGGAAAAGATCCATCGTTTTGGTACCTGAAAAATTGATAGGTATGGTAGGTATATATATATTCCAGCGTGTGTGCTTGTTCAGAGAACCGCTTTATAAGCTTTCGTCAAGTGGGACAGACACAGAAAGAGTTTGTACAAGCACATGAGACACACAAAAAAAGAACAACAAAAACAGATCGACAAATAACATTTTTTGACGGTCGCAAACATCCACGCCTGAACCCGACTCCAGCAGCTCCAAAGGCTAGCATCCTAACGATTGAGCCTCCGGGACAACGAATTCATGTTTATTCCTTTGTTTTGCTGGGTAGGGGTCATTCCTCAAAAAAAAAAAAAAACGTTTTGAGCCGGAAAATCACGGAAAAAAATATACCGGTAAAAATTTTGGAACTTTGGTTTTGAGTTACGCTTACATACTACATTCGAACTATAGCATCGGTCCAGATCATACAATTAATACTAGTAATTATTCAGATAGTGAATTTTTATTTAATACTATTCGTTTAGAAAAGTTGATAATGATTATTTTTGTGTTTTGCACGTCAACGTAATACCGATTTAATTAAAAAACAATATTTATTACAAAAAATTAGGATTTAATTAAGATTAAATTATCAAAACAGTCCGCGGACATAACGGTGATACTGTGATTCGCTGTAGTCTGTAGAGACAAATTTTATACAAAATAATTGTTTCTTTTTAGTTATTCAACGTTAGTAGATAGATAGGAAAACATTCATTTTGTTAAATTAAATCCATAGAAAGCATTACCTTTCTTCATGTAAACGATATCGTGCGGGGACATTTTTTTGTACGTTTTGTGTGGAATCACCCGTAGGTATATATTAGGAGAGTTGGACTGTGACTTACATCCCGCCTACTGCTTAGTGATAATGTTGCAGATTGTGAAAGAATCAACTTAGATATTAATTATTTACGTATTATTCGTCAAAGTACACTATAGTTTCCCCCTAAGCATTGATATAAAATATTTTGTCTTTCGAAAAAGATCTTTGAATTTCGTTGAAAAGTGTTTTATCCAACTTATTAAGTATCATTTTCAAGAAGTAATTATTTCTTTTGTGTTTATATATGTATTTTTATCTTCTTCTGGGGAACTAGTTGTTATTTTGAAAGTGGGAGTCCATTTACATTTATACCGTGGATTACAGGTAACGTTGGTAAATCGCGTTTCAATTTTTGAGGACAATACCCGTAGACAAGTGTGGCCCATGAAGAGTTCCAGAAGGTTTGTATCAAATACTTTCGTAATTAGGCTAATAAGACTCTTAAGGGGTATGGGACACAAAATCTTCAAAAAAATCAAAAAAATTATTATTATCATAAAAAATAATACAAATATTTTAGAATAATTTAAAACAAAAATTTTATTTATATCTGCAGTAGAACGTGAGATGTGTAGTTTTTTATGTCATGACATCTGTGTTGGCCAACCACGTTTATAATCTTTGCTTCCTCGTAATATTAGATAGGAATAACGTTATCGAATCCTTAGTTGGTCGGTCGGTTTGGAGTGCTTCAGTAAGGAAAGTGATAAACTTCAAAGCTGTTTTTCTCCTTGATCGTGTTTTCGATGATTTTTTGACTTTAAATTGATATAACTCAAAATCTACTGCCCATAGAGTGTCAAAATTTTTTACTCATATTTTTCAAACATATATCTTTAATTTGTCTTTAGGGATTAGTTGTAAATAGTTTATTTTTTTATTTATTAATTTTAATAAAAAAAGTGAACCTGTGAAATTATTAAAAAAACCTTCAATAATTTTTAAAAAAAAAACTATGGCAAATATGAAAAATCAGTAAAGACAGTTTGTTAAATACATTTTTCTGTTTATAAAAATGCTAAATATTTGTTTGCCAATAAATAAGTTTTTGACTTATAACAAAAATAAGAGACATCACTTTTTGACACATTTTATTTTTTTAAAAAATAAATAATGATTATTTAAAACCTCTGACTATCTAAAAGTGTAAGTATATTTAGTATACATTCATGGAAAAAAAATTATATTGATATCTACAATATTAAAGAAAAAAGTTGAAAGTGTCCCATACCCCCTTAAAGTTGAGGAAGACAAAAAAAATCGCCCTTCATGTCATTTCCAAAAAAAAAAAAAAAAAAAAAAAAAAAAAAAAAAACACGAGAAGGTAGGGGAAGAAGGCATGCGTTCCAATCGTACGGACTATACCAGACCCAATTACGCTCATCCGCGTCAGAGTCAGGAAGGTTGTGAGACAATACAGCTTATTTCGTAATATAATCTCCATTTCACAGCATCGCACTTTGATCGTCGCTGCCTGAAAATTCAATGAACTTGGTGAATGGTGTAATTGAAATGGTTATACTACTAGTAAACCTGGAAGACTTAAAGTAATTAAGCTTACTATAAAAGGGGGTTTTAAAAGTGAGGTAGTAGTGACTTTTAGAAACCCTTTGGTAGAAATTTACTGTACGGTAACTATTGGCGAACTTTTCAAAATCACGCCAAAAGTCCGTATTCTGGAGACTTTCCAGAACAAAAACCTAATCGAAATGAGCAAAAAACGGTCAGATAGGGTTGCCGGAAAACGTCATTGTGAAGAGTTCTCAATAGAATTTCAGTCCTCACTTAACAAAAATAACTTTTATTATTGCCTACTTATACAACGTCGCTTTATAAACTAATTTTACTAATTTTAACACTTGAACCACAAGTTCACCAAGCATAAAATATTTTTAAAGTAAATAAAAAAGCAGCTTCTCACACAAAATTATTTCATGGAATGTCACTTCTTCGAAAAATAAACACATAGTCTCCATGCCAAACGATATAAAATATATTTTAATATCGTTTGGCATGGAGTAACCAAACGATATAAAATATATTTTAATTGTTCGTGCTAGAAATAAATAAATATTTTCAGACGATCTCACATCCTCCCACCTTGAGTAGTGGAAGTTCCACGACTCAACTTCACACTAAATATCTAGTCTCTTAGGGATTTTTACAGTCCGACTTTTCTTGTCCTTGCTGGAGCACTTCAGATCAGCTTTGTTGGTAGAGACTATTTTCGTACGTAACGCTTCTTCATCCAGTGGAAATGATGAATCGCTCGAAGAAATTTCCAAACTGAAGACGCGCTGAATGGGACGAAGAATCTCTCCACGCGACGTTTTGAGTTTCAAGAGCCGACAAACTCCATCTTTTCCAGGTAGAACTTCTGTTACTTTTCCCAGAGGCCATTTGATGCGATTCGTGTTATCACTTTTTATGAGCACAATGTCCCCCACATTTATCTTAGAGGTTTTACTTTTTTCACACCTGCGGCGTATCAATGATCCAAGATATTCAGACCGAAACCTTTTTCGAAGGTTTTCCTGCAAAGCTACTCTGTACTTGACGCGCTTGTTGAGACTTTTATGATCAGCAGTATCACAGTCAGGAACCCCCGATAGCTTGATATCCTGAAGAAACATGGCAGGTGTAAGAGGGACAAGTTCTCACACACATTCGTCTATGTAGGTTAAGGGGCGAGAGTTTATTACAGATTCGCAATCACAAAGAACAGTTATTAATTCTTCATGTGTTAGACTTGTTCTTCCTAGTATTCTTCGCAAAAGACCTTTAAGCACACTGATGAGCCGCTCCCACCATCCTCCCCACCAGGGTGAAGAAGGGGGATTAAACTTCCATTTAATTGGATGAAGAACATTATCACTGCAGATGCGGTTCCAGTCTAAATTTTTAAGCAAGTTGGAAGCCCCGACAAAATTAGTTCCATTATCACAATAGATTGTTTCACACCTGCCTCTTCGAGATATAAATCTTCTTAGAGCTAACATAAAGCTTTCGGTTGACAACGATGTCACAAGTTCTAAGTGAACTGCTCTGTACACGGCGCACGTAAAGATACACACCCAACCCTTCTTTCCGTCCTTCAGAAATAGAGGGCCTGCTAAATCGGTTCCACAAATCTCGAACGCATTGGCTTGACGTACTCGATCTTCGTGCAAAGGAGCAGATACAGCTTCACAACCTTTAGAGGAAAATCTTTTGCACGGAATACATCCTGAGAGAGCTGATCTCACTGTTTTTCTTCCATTCAATATCCAAAAATGCTCTCTCAAGATATTCAGAAGAATTTGAGTTCCGGCATGGCTATTTTCGTTGTGATGGGAAAGTATTAACCTCTTGACAACTTCGTGATTGGATGGGAGAATAGCTGGTTCTCTAAATTCTTCTGTATCTTATATCAGAACAATTTTCGTTTTCAGACGTATTATGCCGTCAGCATCCTTATACGCACTCAGCGATTTGAGCTTTTCGTCATGTTCGTTGAAAAGAAATTCTGCTTGGATCAATTTTATTACTTTTTTCTCAGCTTCTCTATATTCTTCGGTGTCCAGAGATCCTTTCTTCCTGTGCTGAACATTGCGTCGACAGTTTGTAACAAATCTCAAAATCCAACCCACTAATTTGACAATCGATTGGTATTTCGAGAAACGCTCATAAAACCATCCGGTAGACGAATTTTGCTTAAGGGGGTCTGGCACATCCATAGAAGCCCATGTTAAATTGTCCAACTTTGGGGGCATCTCAAGAATTAACTAATTAATATATCCATTTCAAATTTTCACAGTTTCATCTATAGACATTTTTAAGTATTTTAACACAAGATTATTTTGAAAAACTAAAAACTAGATTAAATATGAATTTTTTTTAAATATCGTTGAAGAATGTCAATATTTTTAACCTAAAAGATTTTTTTTAAAAAAAAGTAAAAACTTTACAGACTATTCCCTGCGTTAAAATGTTTAAATATACTTGTGAATTACACATAAAAAAATTCAAGTATTTAAATAAATAACATTTTTAGTTATGTGCCCCCAAACATTCACATGATTCAAAAATTGTAAAACCGAGAAAATCCAATTTAAAGTTTTTATTGTTAACTCATTTCCTTACGAAGGATTTTTGCTTCCTCGTAATATTTGATTGGAATAACATTATCGGATCCTTAGTCGTTCGGCCGATCTGGGCAGTTTCACTAAAGAAAGGGTAAAATAAAATTGCCTTTAATGTCAAAAATATTTTTCCAATCGTCTTAAAACTTTGTGACATTATTAATAAAGGTTAATATAGTATTTTAATCCACTAATTTTATTTTTAATTTTTTCAATGATTTTGGGGTGCCAGACCCCCTTAATGGAAACCAAGGCCGGAACTGAGCTTTTCTTCATTTCATTTAGGATTTCCTTTTCATCAAGCTCAAAATCAATGTGCGCTTCTTTGTCTTCATAAGAGCCTAACCATTTTGGCCCCTCCCACCATCTACTTTTCACTAAAGCACTTGCTTTACATCCTCGGGAGGGCAAGTCTGCAGGGTTGTCAACTCCAGATATATGGCGCCATGAAGAAGATACAGTGATCCTACGAATCTCCTGAACCCGATTATTCACGAAAATTGACCAATTTTCTTGCTTCGTGATCCAGGTAAGAACAGTTGTAGAATCACTCCAATAGAAACATTTAGCGTCGGTCCAGCCAAAGGCATCTAACACAGATTTCGTTAACATTGCTCCAATCAGTGCCGCAAGAAGCTCCAATCTAGGTATTGTTGCGACTTTTGAAGGGGATATACGGGATCTCGAGGTTAAAAAATGCACTTTTTTGCAATCTTCTTGTACAAGATAAACAACGGCGGCATAAGCGTCCTTGCTTGCGTCGCAAAAGGTATGAATGGAGAAGCTTCCGAGATCTTCCGAAGTAACGTTTATCCAGCGGGGAATGATAACTTTCTTCAATTCTCTAAGATCCTCAAACCAAAGCATAAATTCTTCTCGAAGGGGACCGGTGATTTCGTCGTCCCATCCTAAGGACAATTTCCAGGCTTTTTGAAGCATGAGCTTGGTTCAGAGCATTACTGGAGAAGCGAATCCGAATGGGTCAAACACTTTGTGAGCCACTGACAACATAGTGCGTTTAGTGACGTTATCAACATTTACTTTTTCCAACCAGCTGACGCTCAGCGATAAACTGTCTTCAGTTTTATCCCATTGAAGACCTAACAATTCCGTTTTATTAGAGGCTCCGGTTTCTGCAGTTGAATACTCCCAATCTCTTAGTACGAAACCACCTGTCTTCAGTAGATCATTAGAAACATTTATCAATCGCTTCAGCTCTGCTTCATTATGGAAGCTAGTTACAAGATTATCCACATAAAAGCTCTTCAAAAGACACTGAGTAACGAAAGGGTCAACCGCGACATTTTGTTCAATGTGATATTTCAATACAGCTCCTAATAGAAACGGACTGCTGCGGACACCAAAAACTACTCTGGTATGGCGGAAAAACTTATAATTTTCACAAGATTTATCAGTCCACCATAGAAATCTCAGGTAATCTCTGTCTTCTCTACTAAGACTGATTTGCAGAAAAGCCTTCTTTATATCTGCAATCACACCAATATTTTTCTCTCTAAACCGTAATAAAATATCAGGTATGAGCTCAATCAAGTTCGGACCACTATGTAGAGAGTCATTTAGTGAAGGATATCCCTTGACTCGAGCAGATTCATCAAAAACTGGTCGTATAGGAGGAGTCTTTCTAGCTTTGATGACAGGCCTATGCGGTAGATAATTTGCAGACAAAGCCATTTCTTCAATAGGTACTTCTTCGATAATCCCTTCACGAAGCCAATCTGAAAATATTTGCTCATAGCTGTCATATAAATTTTCTTGAAGCAGCTTCTTGGTCGTAGTTTCTAATCTTCTTTTAGCCTGTTCAAGATTATCAGCTAATGGCACACTGTTATCCAACCAAGGCAAGTGAACTTCATAACGATTATCCTCATTGTACCTAATAGTTTGAAGGAATTGTTCTTTAGTCAAATCTTCTTGCTTTCTCTTAGACAGCTTTTCAATAGGATCCTGGATCCCAATGGAATCGAGTTTCCAATAGTCTGAAATGTCAAACTCTTTAACGAAAAGTGATGTCACCAGCATAGCATTGTTTGAGGTTGCTTCATTTTCAGGAACTTTTCCTAAGAGAGTCCAACCAAGTAAAGTCTCAATGGCTACCAATCCGCTTGACAAGACTCTTCGTTGGCCGGTCAAAATCTTTCCAAAAATGTCAGCCCCTATAAGAACTTGTACGGGTTGGGGCTTTTCTCCAACATCACTTAAAGATATATCTATATTCTGAAGCTCTTTAATCCATGGGCCCGAATTCACAGGTGAGATATCATTGCAAATTGTAGCTTGATTTAATGCTACAAAATTGCATGTGAAATTGTTCGTCATATTTCTCAACCTGATTCTGTAGCCCGTATGAGCGAATTCTTCGGTTTTAACTCCACCAAAGAGAGAGTGTATTAGAGTCTCTTTCTTTAAAGGTGTGTATCCCATGTCTACAGCAAGATTTTTCACTATATAAGAATTTTGAGAGCCGGTGTCCAAAACTATTCTCACGACAACTTCCTTTTTATCTGAAATAAGCTTGCATTTCAGAGTTTGTAAGAACACTCTAGGACCGCTACTTATGTTTGTCATGTTTACTTCGTCAACGACTTCATTTTCGTCTGTCTTCTTTTCTTCAATTTTTCTTGCTTCATTTGTTTCACACATCAAGGGTACATGTTTTTTCCCACAAATACAACACCTCAGAAATGCTCGACATCTTCGGACAGGGTGACCAGGTGCCAGGCAGGCAAAACAACAATTCTTTTCCCTTAGAATTCTTTGTTTTTCCGATAAACTCCTCTTTTGTGCGGAAAAACAGTCTGCACTCGAATGAGCTTTATCACAGAAAACACACATCTTTTTCGTTTCCTGAGTATGAGAAGTCGTGAAAAGTTGTTGGAATTAAGTCCAATAAAAGTACAAGCAGAGTTCGTGGAAACCCATTTTATTTAAAAACAACAACGAACAAGTAAAAAGGAGGACATCAGTCAACTTGAGATGCGATATATATACACACAAAAGAGTCTACGGTTAACAGTTATGGTTGTCAAATTTACATAAAGTCCGAAATAGGTCGATCTCCAACACGGCCCCATCGGACTTCCATCATTTGAATTAGCTGGAAAACAAATTCGATCACTAAGGAAAGAAAACTAATACAGTCAATGAAATACATTAACTAAACAACTTTTAAATTTTTCTTTGACAAGAGGTTTAGTCAAAAAGTCAGCCAAATTATTAGAGGTTTTTACATATTTCAATATAAATTTTTCATCAGTTAACAGTTGTCGTACGTACTGATACTTTATATCAATGTGTTTAGTTTTAACATTCTCAACAGAATTTTTCACAAAATAAATGGCCGATTGATTATCACAATATAAAGTAGGTATCTTAGTTTTAATTATATCCAGTTCATTTAACACATTTGAAAACCATATTAATTCATTGACAGTTTTAGTTAAAGAAACAAACTCTGCTTCCATGGTACTTAACGCTACACAACGTTGCTTTTGTGCTTTCCAGCAAAATGGTAACTTACCAATAAATAAAATATAACCACTCGTCGAATGACGATATAACAATCTACTACCCCAGTTTGCATCACTATAAGCCAATAAATTAAAATCATCACTTAAACTAGAGAGATTAATTTTATAATCCATAGTATTGAACACATAGTTTAAAATATCGACTACTATTATCCAATGCTCATACGTATAACCATTATTAAACTGAGACATAACATTGACACAAAAACTGATATCTGGTCGACTTCTATCTGCCAAAAAGGATAAACAACCAATTAAAGTTCTATATGGAAATTTTATCATTAAATCATTTTCTACTATTTCAGATTCTTTTACCTTATCGGGTAAGACTATACCAACTTTAAAAGGTAAACTCGCATTCGATATTGGTATTCCAGCAAATCGCTTAAGTAGTTTTTTAATGTAAGTTTGTTGATGCAAATAATATCCATGATCGTAACTTTCAAAATTAACTCCAAGTAAATATTTAACTTTACCTAATTCTTTAATGTCTAATTTTGACTTAAGTTTAGAAACAATATTTTTAATATCAGATTCGTTTTTACCAAATAGAATGACATCATCGACATACACTAATAAAACAATATTATCACATTTATAAACACAGTTTACCCATTTCATACTTTGAAATCCTAAACTTTTCACAATACTATCAAATTCTTGATTCCACTGTCTGCCAGACTGTTTTAGTCCATAAATAGCTTTTGACAACTTACATACTTTATTTTTTCCCCTGCTTTCACAAAGCCTGTTGGTTGTTTCATATAAATAACTCGATCCAACTTACTATACAAGTATGCCGATTTAACATCCAGCTGAAAATGTTGCCACTTTAACATACAAACTAGAATTATAAACAGAAATTTCAACACATTGAAATTAATAGTTGGACAAAATACATCTAGGTAATCAATGAAATATTGCTGTCTGAACCCCTGTGCAACAAGTCTCGCCTTGTATCTTGTAATTTGACCGCTGTCGTTAGTCTTAACTGCGTATACCCATTTGCTTCCTATTATCTTACAATTGGAGGGAGGGTCAACTAACTCCCAAACCTTTCTACTTTTCATGGTTTGGATCTCCTCCTGCATTGCAGAATCCCACTCCTCTCTTTTCACGCTATTTTGCGTATCTGCAAAAGTTTTTGGCAACTCGACGTTATAAACTTCATCCTGAAATATATCATTAATATCATTATCAAAATACATTAATTCATTTTCATTTGTTAAATTAATATCAGCACTATCACTGTCGTTGCACAAGGTTTCAGATTGAGCATCATTTTTATCATTAGGTTTAAAACAGCAAGTTTCAGGGTTATACTTTATTCCGTACAAATCACAATATTTCTGAACATCATTTTGTGATCTTAACCTTTCACCATCCGGTGTGAAATAATAAACGTATGTACGATCTCCCAAAGCGCTACGTTTTTCTTCCCTTCTCCAATCTGAAATATCCAAGTCTTTTGGTTTGTTTGGCTTTATCGTAAGCGTCTTATCGTATTTCGCGGTATCGACTCTAGTTCAGTTTCTATCTTTGCTTTAGAGCTGCATTCAGTTTCATCCTCACTTAAAGTTTCGTAATCAAGGCTACTTTTTATTTTTACATTCTCGCATGCTCTATCTTTACCGAATAAAATGTCTACCGCTTTCTTTGTTTCGTCGATTTTAACATGAATGGTTTCTTCGATTTTTCTTTCTTTCGGAAGATATATTCTGTATCCCTTAGTTTTGCTCGCATAGCCAACCAAAATTCCAATTTTAGCTCTTGGTTGTAGCTTATTACGCTTAACTTTTGGTATGTGTACGTAAGCTAGAGATCCGAATATCTTAAGATGTCTTACAGACGGTTTATGACCAGTCCAAAGTTCTATTGGTGTTTTACCGTTTAACAATTTATGCTCGCATCGATTTTTTATGTACACAAAAGCCTGTAGAGCTTCTCCCCAAAAATTTGGTTTTAATCCACTTTCTAACAACATGGATCTGACCCCGTCCATAGAAACCCGATTAAATTTTTCACAAATCCCCATCTGTTCTGGAGAGTATGTTGACGATCTTTCGATCACTATTCCCAGATTCTTTAAGTATGATTAAAATTCTTTATGAATAAACTCTGTACCCCAATCTGTTCTTACACAATTTAATGTAGTATTAAGCTGCCTTTCAGATTTGGCTAAATAGTCCTTAAAGCAATCGAAAACTTCAGTTTTATCCTTAAGGGTATATACATCTACTTTTCTAGTGAAGTCGTCAATTATGGACAAAAAATAACGTTTTCCACCCAACGTTTTTACCTTAGAAGGTCCCCAAACATCCATATAAATTTTTTTCAAAGGTTTATGCGTTCTACGATCATAATTTGTTTTAAAAGAAGTTCTAGTTGATTTAGCTACATTACAAGTTTCACATGATTCTAATTTTCCTACTAATTTTTCTAATCCATGTACAACGTTATTTGCACTCATTTTACGCAGCAAAGGAACATTTACGTGCCCAAAACGTTTATGAACAAGTTCTATATTATTACTGTTTACAATATTACATTCAGGTTTAACACTTTTACAATTAGCATATAAAATATACAATTTACCATTTCTATGCACCGTACAAAAATACTCGTTAAGCTCATTATAAACAATCATCTTATTATTTCCCCAAATAATTGTATACTTAGCAAGATCTATATTAGCTCCTCCTATGAGGTTACGACGTATGTTTGGTGCATACAAAACATTCTTTAACGTTAAGTTTACTTTTCGATTTCTATCAGTCACAACTAATCTTACAGTACCTGTACCTTCTACCTTGAGGCTGGTGTTCTTGTCCCCCACTAGAGCTGTAGTCGACTCTAACTTTCTAAAGTTTTCGAAGTAGTCCTTTCTATTACAGAAATGAGATGTGGCTGCTGAATCTATCAACCATTCTGTACATTCTTGGTCTTCATTTACTTGAACGTGCTCGCTGTGGTTTACTTGGGTGTAGTCTCCTTCTTCGATACCAATGTAGAACATTCCGGCTTTTCTTGAGCTTTGCTCTCGAACTTGATGTTGGTCTGGGCGATTTGAAGTTTTTCTTTCTCTAGTCGTCTTGGCGAAGCAATCCTTCATTAGGTGTCCCATCTTTCTGCATCTGAAGCACGGCCCCACAACGACGGTACGCTCGGAGGTTTGATTAGTTTGCCGTCTGGTTGGTTTGACTTTCTTATTTGCTTTCATCAAAAACGCGTCGGCAACTTCGTCAATAGCTTGATCCTTTTGTTTCTGCAAGATTCGCCCAGATTCGCTCACCAACTGTTCTTCGATATTTTGCATCGTAAACTTGTCTTTATCTAATCTGTATAGGACTTGAACTAGATTGTCGTACTCGGCAGGCAATCTCCTTATTAACTGGAAACACTGTAGTATCTCCGGAATTTCAAAGCCAGCTTCTTCGACTTGTACGACTTTGTCTGCTACTCTCTTGATGAAGATTCCAATCGTCTCGTTTTCTGGTTCATACCGTAAATCGTAGAATTCATCCACTAATCCGGCTAGACGTGCTCTCGAGGTTGGTGCGAAATTCTTCTTAAGAATTTCCCATGCTTCTTTTCCGCATGTAGTTGCTGATAACAAGGTCTGGTACTTCTTTTCAACAGTTTGGTAGATAGTAGTAAAGGCTCGATTCTTTCGAAGTTGGTAGTCACGCTTCTCTGCACCCGTTGCTGTTTCAGACAATTTTTCTTCGTTTCCAGTAATAGAGTCCCAGGATCCCCTGTCCAGTAGAACTACTCTCACGTCGTTTTTCCACGTAGCATAGTTACTTTGATTGAGTTTCGTAACATTAAAACTTAAATCTTGCTCGGACATCTTTAAATTTTTACGACGTTAAAATTTTTATACAAACAATTCGAAGTTTTTTCAAATTAACATACTAATTGCATCATTTCTGCTTAGGGTTGGCCTGAACTGGGCCCATAAACCTTGTTGGAATTAAGTCCAATAAAAGTACAAGCAGAGTTCGTGGAAACCCATTTTATTTAAAAACAACAACGAACAAGTAAAAAGGAGGACATCAGTCAACTTGAGATGCGATATATACACACAAAAGAGTCTACGGTTAACAGTTATGGTTGTCAAATTTACAAAAAGTCCGAAATAGGTCGATCTCCAACAAAAGTCCGGAAGCCGTTGGCGTGTTATTCTTTTTTACCCTCTGATCAAATTTTTTACCTTTGAAGCAATTGTTTTCTTTCTTCTGGTTCAAGCCAAAACCTTGCATCGCTAAACAAATCCTTTCCTCGGATTCCACTTCAGATTTTAGGAATTTTAGCAAACCATTAAGCCTTTCTTGTGGATCACCATTGTGGTTGAAATCTGGACCTCTTTGTCTTTGCCATGCTCTAAGTATATCTTCGGGCAAACATGACTCAACTAACGGGTGAAGAAGAGCAGCGCTTTTGTCCGTTGTTACGCCAAGAGTCTCTAGTGCACGAATCTGAGACTCCAAATTATCGTATAGTGCGCATAGATTTATGGGAGAACTTCGCGCAGCATTTTGGATGACCAGATTTAACAGTTCGCGAACATAAAATTCAATTAGTAAATCATTTCGACCGTAACGAGATTTTAAAGATTCGATGGCTTTTTCGTAGTTGGCTCCGGTCGGCGGAAAACTTTCAACCACCTCCCAAGTCGCGACTTACTAACAGTACACTGTATCAAGTATTGAAACTTATTCTCTGGTGCAATATCTAAATCATTATGTACATGTTCGAATTGACTCCAAAATGGCAGCCAGTCCTTTAAATCTTCAGAAAATTGTCGTAATTCTAATTTAGGCAAATTGAATTTCTTTTTAACGTTACCTGTCAACTCGGTAGTTTCATCTGAAGCATCCAACGCTCTTCGGGCATTTATCCTGGCCAATTCTAATTCATGCTGCCTTTGACGTTCTTCGTCTTGAAGCCTTTTCTCTTCTTCGTCTTGGCGAATTTTCTTTTCTTCGTCTTGGCGTTTTTTTCTCTTCTCTTTGCTGTCTTTCAGCAACAGTTGTTTCGAACACAGAAGTAATAAAATTTGGATCTGCTTTGTATTCATCACTGTTCAAAATTTCTTCTTTCAGTGCAAAAATCGTAGTTTTAGATGGTAAGGACCCGATAATCTCTTGGCACAAGTACAATAAATCTTCTTTTTTAAAGCTTTTAACTGCTTGAAACATTTTGATTCAGCTTACCAGATCCTGTCGCGGACGCCAGATGTGAAGAGTTCTCAATAGAATTTCAGTCCTCACTTAACAAAAATAACTTTTATTATTGCCTACTTATACAACGTCGCTTTATAAACTAATTTTACTAATTTTAACACTTGAACCACAGGTTCACCAAGCATAAAATATTTTTAAAGTAAATAAAAAAGCAGCTTCTCACACAAAATTATTTCATGGAATGTCACTTCTTCGAAAAATAAACACATAGTCTCCATGGCAACCGTTTTCGCCAAACGATATAAAATATATTTTAATTGTTCGTGCTAGAAATAAATAAATATTTTCAGACGATCTCACAGTCATCGAAGCCAAAGAATTTCAATCATCAGTCAAAGTCAGACAGGTTGCCCCAAATAACTATTTTATCGCCAAATCTGAAAATCGCGCCAATAGTTACCGTACAGTAAAGGTGATCCAACCCGGTTTTACAGTGGCTCTAAAAGTAACCGATACAGTTAAGCAATTAAAGCCTCCCTCTTTAGAAATATCAAATACATAAACGCAGCCGAACATGATACAGGGTGGCGCAAATAAAAATGGACCCAACATGGATATAAGAATATGACAGAAATGTTGCCAAGTTAAAAACCAATACAAAAACCGGTTTGCTAACTGAAACACTTGATCGCTTCAATATTAAGCCCAGACAAACGATTGGCGAATTATATGTCGGCAACTATGCTATGGTTTGAGAAGCCAGTTGAAATGAAATATAAACTAAAAGTTTGTAAATGTGTTTGTCTGCGCAAAAAAGGTTCCCACTACCCACTGGTGATTATTTCGAACGTTATTTATCCTAGAGATAGAAACTTTTTGGTTTTTGTTAATACAAAGCATTTTAACTTGTTTGCGAGACCTAAAATATGGTGTTCGGATCCGTTCAGGAAAGTTTTTGGACTTGTTCAATACAGATCCTGTCTGACGCCATTTCGTAACTATCGTTGGATAGCACTCTTTTTTGGCCTTTTGGAATAATCTGCTTTTATTTCCACTTAAAGGCTTTCAGGCGGCTTCAAGAGTTCTTCTCGCCAAGCATTTCAACATATTCCTATCTCAAGACAGGGGTCACTTTTATTTGCGCCACCCTGTATTTATATATGCGTATTGCTTTTGTTGAACCTTTACTGAACAAGACAGTAAATCAGCGCTATCACCTACATCTAAGCAAGCCAAATAGATGTATTCCGTGACGGAGCCAGTTGGTCATTACCTTAGGTCGTATCATCAAGTCTCTAGTGATGATTTAGGTTAGGTTTGAATTATGGTCGCACTAGAGCTACACGAGGGCTATTGGCGACGGGCGTCGTATTTTAGAACCACAGTCAGGTGACGAGCCAACACCTGAATATGCACCCAACGCAACCGTTAAGGGCGACATCGTACGCAGCGTTAGGACTTTGAAGGATATTTAACGTGCACTCCCTTACACGGGGTATTATTCGTCGGACATTTTTGGCTGCACGGGCCGTTTATAGGTCGGCAGCTATTTTGGCTATGCCCGGACCCGAACCTGGGACCTTCCGCATGCTAAGCGAGTGCTTACCGACTGGGCTCCCCAGCCCCCTCTAGTGATGAAACGGCACACATAGCTCGTAATTTTTTTTCACCAAAGGCTCGTAACTAAAATTTCACCAGGCTGGTAAATGCTGTAATTGTGTTAGTAGTAAAAGTAAATGTGTGCGTTTGTGGCGGAGAGATTGGTTAGTTGGTTGGTATACGTATATTTTCAGGCTTGTGTGCCTGCTCAGAGAGCCGCTTACAAACCTTCGTCAAGTGAGACAGTCAAAACACGCACACTCACACGCACACATATACGTGACAGATGCTGCCATCTATCACGCGCCACCTCCACAATTTAGACATGTCCCTGAAGGGGAGGGAAATAGTGTCCTGGAACCTGTACCCGTGGGAAACTGCGCAATGACCGCCCACAGGACTTTCGGACCCAACAGATTTAACGAGCACGTACTCCGCATATACTCGGTGAGATTTCAGCGACCAGGACTCGACCGCGGGACCTTCCGATCCGTAGATCAAGACACTGACCACAGGGCGCCTCACAGCCCTGGCGGAGAGTGTAACTCAATATCATTAAGCAATCTAGGCTCCCATTCCAGTTTTATCAAATATATAAAA